>OZ010572.1:63723564-63761064 GCA_963932145.1 Acanthosepion lycidas | reverse complement strand
TTTAATTCTTTAAAGAAAAACGTGCGTGAGGATAAATTCTCGTGCGGTCTCTCGTGCGTAAATTTTTAATAATTGTTATTAAAAATTGAAAATGCAGTCGTACGTGAAACATCTATGGCAACTTTTTACTCCAGAACATCAGAATGTTAAAAAGTTAAAGGGCGAATATGATCTTAGATAAATTTAAAAATGATCCTAGAAATATATATATATATATATATATATATATAAATAAATTCATGAATCATTCATACAAAAAACAAATATAGAGGTTAATGATTTAAATGGCGAGAAAACATCGTCGCAAACAATATAAATAAGATACATCAACCCCGAACGTGTATATGAATGATAGGATCCCCGTTTATAAATTCCAGTTGCATAAGGTCTTTTTAAAATTTTACAAGCTTTCGTCTGTTCCTACAGACATCATCAGGTATGGAAGTAATTTTTTTTTCTTGTTTTTATTTCTCAGTAATAAGAGGATTTAAATTTTAAGGTTGTGCGTTTTACTTATTATCCGAGAGTTGCACGTTGGATCAGTTATTTTAATTTCAATTAAAAGATGCAATTATAATTTATAAATTCATGAATCATTCATACAAAAAACAAATATAGAGGTTAATGATTTAAATGGAGAGACTACATCGTAATAATAATAAGTATGACATTACTGTAATTATTGAACAATATAGTTCATGCTATATTCACGGAAAATCTACCAGTAAAAAAGAATTCTCTTATTGCTATATTTGTACAAAAACGCACAACCTTCAAATTTGAATTCAAACTCAGCGTTGCGACCGCACGTTCCAAAACAATAACACATTTCTCATAGCATTTTTTCGGATTACATCTCTATTTTCGTTGTCCTCTTATTACTGAGAAGTAAAAACAAGAACAAAATCTACTTCCATACCTGATGATGTCTGTAGGAACAGACGAAAGTTTGTAAAACATTAAAAAGACCTTATGCAACTGGAATTAATAAACGGGGATCATATCATTCATATACAGGTTCGGGATTGATGTGCCTTATTTATATTGTTTGCGACGATGTATTCTCGCCATTTAAATCATTAACCTCTATATTTGTTTTTGTATGAATGATTCATGAATTTATAAATTATAATTGCACCTTTTAATTGAAATATATATATCACGATAGTTCTTCAGCTTCCGATACTTAGATATGATTAATTAATAATGGACATGTCATTTTTGTTTCGACTCTTCCGTTAAACTAGAATCCAATAGTGTTATAAAGAACCTCGGAGAATTCCAGTAAGATATCTTTAATTATTTCTATTTTTATACAACGGTTCAGATCGTCATTTAACAAGTGGTCAATTTTGCTATTAGACGATTTGGACAATTTTGCTGTTATCTCCTATATATACATTATATTTATATATAATTTATATATATCATATATTATATTATATATAATCATGATATATGTATATAATATATATCATATATATATGTGTAATAAATATAATATATATCATAATATGTATCATATGATATATATATATATATATCATTAATGCATCATATATATATTATATATATCATTTATGTATTATATATAAATTATATAATTTATGTATCATATATATATTATATATATCATTTATGTATTATATATATATATATATTATATATCATATATATAATATATATATATACTATTTATGTATCATATAAATAATATGCATATCATTTATATATCATATAGAATATATATTATCATATATAACCTATATAATATATATGATATATCTATATATATTTTATCAAATAATGTATATAATAACTATTTCATATATATATATATATATATAATATATACATAATATATATCCTATAGAAAATATATATCATATATCACATATGACATATGGAAAAATGGTAAAATTAAATAAAATAAAAAATAAAATGACAAGTGTTCAATATCTGTTTAATAGTATTAACGAATTTGTTAACTCGTAGAAAAATTCTTCTATTGTCATATCACCTTTTTGATGAACGCAATCATTGCTTGAAAGTTCAACCAGTACAGTCTATCAGTTTTAGTTTGAGATAGTATAGAGTGAATTTATAATATTTTTCTCACACACCGTGTAGGATTTACAATAAAGAAATTAATGCAAACATATGACTCATGTATTTATTAACATTTGGTTCAATAGAAGAAATATTTTTCAAAGTAAAAGAAATTAATGTAAATATGTAATTATATATATATATATATATGAGAGGGAGATGGGGAGATTTATTCCACCTTGATGTAAATGAAGAATTAATTTTTTTTATACATGTTTGAAAAGGATATGAGTATTTATTTATTTGATGACGTCGTATAATTCTTGAGTTTCGATTTTCTCTCCTGTTGAAATGATAGAAAAACTGCCAGAAGAAAACGGATAAAAAAAAAAAAAAATGAAATTGAATAAACTACTGAAGAATATAAGAAAAAGGTTAATTAACATTGACGTCTCTGCAAGTGATCTGAGCTTCAAATATATCACGAGAAAAATATTATTGTTAAATATTTTTCATTTAAGATCTTAAAATGTTTCGGACATCCTATTTTCCTTTTGTCTTTCTGGTTTAGTATGAAAAGCAGGAAGCGTAAAAAGTAGTGTAAAGAAAGGAAATCAATTACAATTACAAGTAGGCTAAGTAACCGTGGCGTAAGTGTCTACAGAACACATTGAAACGACTATTTACATTTATCCTAGGAAAAGAATATTAACTTCGTGCAAGCAAGAAATATATTTGACCCGACAAATAGCGATTTCCAGTCAAATGTCAAAATATTATCGATGCTAGGATTTCGGGATATTGAAGATTAAAATTAATCTTCGACAAATAATTAATCGGAGATTTGCATATCAGTAATTATCTAAATTTGCTTTTACACAAGTTTTCGGTGAACTACCAACCACGAAATTGGTGAATTATGAATGCGTGCATACCTTTGAATAAGTTTGTATTTTTTTGTGAATTATTTCTCTTGAGTTTGAAATGAATTTACCTTGAAGAGACAGAGAAGGTGCGGTGGATAGCGGTTCGGATCGAGGAATCGGAGAGCCGAGTTCGAATTCCAGTCGAATCCATTACATTCACTTACGTGCTAATATACTTGGGAAAGGTAGGAATCCTCTTCTACCAGCTATGGGTAAATAGCAGGGCAGACCGGGTTCTATAGCCTTGGATGGCAACTTGTCTACCGCAGAAAGAAATGCCAACCTATTGCGGGAAAAAATCTGCCTCGTTAGTCATGTATCAAAAGATACATGATCACCTAAGCGTGTATCATGCATGGCACATAACTGATTGGCCTTGAAGAGAGTCAGTTATCGTAGTTTGGAGATTTTAGAATATTATGAATAATAATAAGTTGGATCGGAGAGTCGCAAGTCAGAATATTCAATGCTAACAAGTCCGCATAAATGCCTTTGAACTCTATCAAGACAGTCAAGTGATGACTGGGAAATACCAGCCCAGATATGGCAGCAATACTCGATTTCTGGTCTGATCAAGCTCTGATAAAGATAAGAGAACAGCGAGGAAAGTCAGATACAGAAGTTCAGTGATCGGTACAATGGGCCGATCATTTTACCAGCATTTTTAGCAATAAATAGAATATATGAATTAATTTGAAGTCTGGGAAGAGCTGGAGTGCCGACAGACGTTCAAGGCAAGGAGCCTCCTTGAGAGAAAACCCATTCATAATGAGTGAAAATTCGGGGTCTGTTCGGTGGCAGTGGAATGTTACTAGTTTTGTTTGGGTCGTATTGAAAGTTATGAGCTAGTCCTTCTCACATTGAGCCACCTGTGTTAGGTCAGAGGAAAGATGAGCTGCTAGGTTCTGGGCTTTCACATTTTTAGAAGTGAACCTATAAACTAATGATCGGAGTAGGCCCTTAAGTAGATCATTAATATACGATAGAAAGAGGGCCTGAGGAGAAAAACAAGAAGAACACCAGCATCGATCTTATGGACTGTCAATGACTAGCCTTTAACGACGACCTTAGAGGACATAAATTTATAATTGAGAAAGCCTTTCCAGAGATTCCATGACTGGAAGTTCATGTAGCAGCCCCCGTGCCAAACCTCTTCAAAACCTTTGATATCTGTCTGTATCTATATATGTCTGTTGCTAACTCTGTATCTAGACATCTATTTCTGTCTGTATCTATCTTTGTATCTATCTGATATATATATTTTCTGTATCTATCTATCTATCTATGTATTTCTGTATCTATCTATTTTTGTATGTATCTAGCTATGTATTTCTGTATCTATTTTTTATCTATCTATCTATGTATTTCTGTATCTATCTATTTTTTATCTATCTATCTAAGTATGTATTTCTGTATCTATCTATTTTTTTATCTATCTAAGTATGTATTTCTGTATCTATCTATTTTTTCATCTAAGTATGTATTTCTGTATCTGTCTATCTATGTATTTCTGTATCTATCTATATATCTATCTATGTATTTCTGTATCTATCTATTTTTATATCTATCTATCTCTTTCTGTATCTCTGTCTGTTTCAGTTTGTAACTATCTAATTATTTATCTCAGTATCTATTATCTAGCTATCACAGTCTGTTAATATTTGTCTATCTCTCTTGGTCTTTTCATATTTACCTGTCTATGAAAAATGCATCAGTTTACAGAATCTGTTCCTCGCAGGAATCCCTGATAAAATCAGCGCGATAAGAAATCTATTAAAAAGGGTCTGGGGAAAAACAATTGAACAACAACACACGCGCTTGCGTACAAAGACACACAGACAGACACATACAGAAACAAAGGCAAGTACAAATCAAAAAAAGGAAACAAACAGGCGAATTAACGAGACAAAGACTCGAGAAAATAGGCGAAGGTAATGGGAAAAAATATTTAAGTAAAACGCCCAAAGGTTTTTGTTATAGAAAATACTTTTAATGCTTTTTCACTTATCCAATTATTCATATTTTATCTCTCTCTCTCTCTCTCTCTATATATATATATATATATATATATATATATATATATATATATATATAGATATATATATAGTGTATCTGTTTATTGTCTGTCAATACACGTTCATGGCTAAGTTCATTCACATTTATCTTCTCATTTATGTATCTGGTAGATTTGAACAGTAAAATATTCATAATTGACGCTATTTATAGATATTCGAGCCGATATACAATACACCATTTTAAATAAACCTTAACATTTTGCTGATATATCATCTTCCAATCCACTTACAAGTACATTGATTTACTTTTAAAAGCTGCAATATTTCTGAAGGATAAACGTGTACATACGAATGCATTTCTCCACATGCAACAATTAGCGCTCTCACAATGTGAATAGTGTATATGCAGATGTTCAGGTATATGTGAATATATTTTGTTTCCCTGAAAGAAAATTGAAATGTAATAGTTACATATTTCTTTTAACTACTACTACTATTATTATCATGATGATGATGATGATGATGATGATTGTTTTTATGTACGACTCTTTCGGTTGGGTATTGTTGTAATGGAATGTTCCACTCTCCCTATTACCTATTGTGGACTGACTATATAAGTAATATATCTAGTGTGCACAGGACATACCAGAGTCTGTCTGTCTGACTGGCTTTGGGAAGTGTTAGTCGATTCTCTGTCTCTACCTAGTGTATTCTCTTTTACAATAAACCTCACTTTCTTCCATCTGCGCCCGTGTTGCTGTTCGTACGATTTGAGTACCACCTTTGACTGTTTGCAACCTTTTTAAGTATACAACAGGTATGCAGGACTTAGCAAACACCATGCAAATATCTGTTGCTAGTCTAAGGAGGTCGTTGTTTTCTTTCATGCTCTTAGGACCTGGAATAATTTGATCATAACACGGAATAATGTGTCATGAAGTGGATGTGCTCATTAAATGATAACACGAGACATAACATTTTTATTAACTACAATATTTCGTCCCTTACTCTTAGCCTGTCTTTTGTGCGCTAACCGTTCGATACGTAGACCTTACAATCTCCGTGATATGTGAGAGACCGATTGGGATGGTAGTTTATATACCATTGCGGACACTTTATTCCCCACCTGCAAACCGTATGCAGATGTGAGGTGACGTGCTTCCCCATTAGGTGTCCGGAGTAACCCGAGGTCAACCTCTTGGTGCAACAGCTTTCTTGCAAGGTCCGTTTCAACATCATACAGCAAATAATTAAAGTCATATGTGTACACAGTTCTTTGTGTGATTGTGTCATGATGCAATTCTGCACGTTGCTGCAGGAGTTGCGATGACGGTCGGCTGTATGCGGATACACTGGCGCTCGCTATGTTCCACAGGTTCGTTTCGATTTCGCCCGTAATCACCGTCAACAAAAAATAACGACTAATGTTTTTCAAGATACTTGTTGGGTCGGGATATAGAAAAAAAATATACGATTTCTCACTTGGTGTTGTAACCTCGGAAAGGGTTACTGAATGAGGAATAACCAAAAAGGAGGTTGGAAATGAAATGGTAATCTTTATAACATTAACAAAATACAATACTCGCCAGCGGCGTGAAGTAGGTAAACCACTGGTAGTAGTAGACTACTTGGACAGCATATTACCATCGCTTACAATAGTTTCCAACGTATTCATGAGGATTGGGACATACCCATTAGTGTTCATAGGTACGGTATATAACAGTCGGCAATGTCTTCGTTTTGCTACGAGAAACCGAACTTCCATTTGACTTTTTACTGTTCCGGCCACGGAAAACAAACCCTTAAGCACCTACTGCCTGGCCGTTTCACTGATTACTTCTTCACTCACTGTCGGATTCATTATATGGATACTGACTGGGAGACCCACCTTCCCTTTCAAACCACTAGTGTTTCACCAACTGGACAGGGGAACCACCCAGAAAAGTTTTGAGTGTTCAGTCTTTCAAAAGGACCCTACTTTTACGGCTATCTAAAAACATTAACAAAATTTTATATTTTGCAAATCAAAGGTGGGCTGAAAACAGGATTCGTGAAGAATCCTGGTTATTAAATTTACTCAAAGATGAACTAGAGACAAGATTCCTGAGAAACGCTGTCATTAAATTGAGTTAAAACTAATCGATCTATTCATCTCCTAATTATATGTGAGAAATCGTATTGCTACAATTGGCCGAAATCTTGTTTTTTCATTTAAAACTTAGCATAATTATTCACTTTTAAAATCATTTTCTCTGGCATTGCATAAAGTAACGTTAACTTTCTGGTAAATAAGACAACAATCGTAAAAGATAATCTACGATGAGGGAAACGCTTTCATTCAATTTGACATGCGGATTTTTTTGTTCTCCAGAGATTTCTGTCTTCTCAACTACACTTAGTTCTTTACAATCACTTTTTGTCGCCGAGTTCCTTTGTTCCATCAGGCACTTGCTCAAATTTACTTAGTAAATCTTTCACCACTTTCGTTTGCTTCTTTCGCATTTACTAAGTTTGTTTAATTCTTCAAGTCGTCTTTCCTCATAATGTCTTTCAGACTGTTAGAATGAGGAATTATTAATGTATATGTTTATGCATGCCTTTTATATATATATATATATATATATATATATATATATATATATATATATATATATATATATATATATATATATATATATATATATATATATGTTATGTGCCATGCGTGATACACGCTTAGGTGATCATGTATCTTTCTTTTTTCCCGCAAAAGGTTGCTAGTTCTTTCTGCGTTAGACCAGTTGCTATAGAACCCGGTTTGTCCTGCTATAGCTGTAGGGAGAAGAAGAGGATTCATACCTTTCCCAAGGATATTAGCACGTAAGTGAATGTAATGGATTCGACTGGAATTTGAACTCGGCTCTCCGATTTCTCAGTCCAAGCCTCTATCCATTACTCCACCGTGAAACCAAATACAATATAATTGTATTCGATATCAGAATTGACAGAAAAGAAATCCGATTTCTAAATATATTTTAACGGCCTCTCGTGCAATCGATTAGGGAAAGCTACACAAACAAATCAATTATTGATCGCTCTGTACGCTCTACTGTTTGCGGTTTTCTTTTGATAGTTTTTATTCACTGCTTCATTCGATTTGATTGGCCACACTTCGAGACGCTCATTCATATTGAATATTCCAGATGCGATTTATTAGCATTTTTGATAACTTTTTCATTGTTTTTTTTTTTTTTTTTTTTTTTTTTAAACCGAGTAGTGAGTGCAAGAGAGGGTGCAAGAGAGGGTGCAAGAGAGGGCGAAAGAGAAGATATCAAAACATGGGAAACATATCTGAAGCGAAAAAAAAAAAAAAATACAGAAGAAAAATGTTGAAATAGTTAAGATGATAGTTTGCTTGAGTTTTTGTTTTCTTTTTAGTGATTGACGAGCCGAATTTAACGATTTAGCAGCCATAGGACGGATAAAAAAGCCACGATGAATAGCACCGGAAAAACTAGTCATAGGTCAGCTAAAGTAGAATTGACAAGTCAATAATTTAGCAGAAGAGAAGATGCAATGGTCGGTTGGGTAAATAGCAATAACAATCTAACGTATAAATACAATAACATAACAATGATAAAAATCAAGGAGACGATGACAAATAGATAATACGAAAGGGTTAAAACAAACGAAAACAGAAAGAATACGGCTAAAGATATAATATACTGTATTAAAAAAAGAATCAGAAATAGATATTAAGAGAATCTTAAAAGTGTCGATAAAGACGACTAAAAGACGTTGATTACAAGTATTTGCCTTCATATTTGAAGAAAAGACGTCATTTTTAGAGAAGATGGGAGGAAAATTATATTTTTAAAGAGAAGATGACAACGAACAAATTTATTTATTAAGATAAGACACCATTATGAAAATATATTACGAGAAGATGTCAACGAAAAATATATTTATTAATGGAATCCGATTTTAAGAAAATCGTGGCTACATTCCGTATAGATTTCAACAGCAGAACCTAAATAGAATCTATTGTGGAAATAAAAGTTATTTCTGTGTTGAGTTAATCTTTGCAATTATTTGCTAGAACCCAATATAAAAAGGGAAACAAGAGATAAACCTCTACTTTTGTTCAAATGACCCAGTCCTCTCGAAGAAAAAAAATTAATAAATAAAGAGTATAAATTTCAGAGTTTAGGCAGAGACGGTAGAAGTATCGTGTTGAAGTAGGATTTAGAAGGAACCAGAAAACCAATCCTAAAGTTAAAACAAGGGATAAATCTCTAGACCTGTTCAAAGGACGATGTGGGAGGGGCATGCATGAACTGGGTTGTTCTTCAACTATGATGAGTCTTGCCTGTAATTATGCTGTAACTTATATATATATATATATATATATATGGGTCAGCTCATCGGTCTCCCCCTTCCCCTACACAGACTCTCCTCCCTCCATAATATAATGCCAGTAATGATGCCATCTCTTCCTCCCCTCATCTCTCAATAGGTATCCAATTACACACCCTCTCTCTTTCTTTCTCCAAATAACCAGTACCCTACAAGCCGATACCAGAAACAGTTTTAAATGGTCATTTACTGAAGGTATCGTAATTCCAGTTGTAAAGAAAATTTGCTCTGTTTTTTGTGAATAAACATAGAGCGCTCTTTTGTGATATTTCAAATTCTATGTTGTGTTAATAGGACTCGCCTGGATTATACCTCTCTCTCTCTCTCATATATATATATATATATATATATATATATATATATATATATATATATATATATATATATATATATATCAAGTATGTTGTGCAGTTCAATTTACATTACATGAATCATTCATACAAAAAAACAGATATTGAAGTTAATGATATAAATGGCGAGAATACATCTTCGCAAACAAAATTAATAAATTACATTAAACCCCAACTTAAACAGGGATCATAACATTCAACTACAGGTTCGAGGTTAATGTAATTTATTAAATTTGTTTGCGAAGATGTATTCTCGCCATTTATATCATTAACTTCAATATCTGTTTTTTGTATGATTCATGTAATATATATGTATGTATTATTCAGACTGTTGTCCTCATCTTTATTGCCCTATGAATATGACAGTAAAGATTAGGACAATGGTCAGAACAATGTCAATAATTACAACACAGCATTTCAGAAATATAGACAGATATTATATATATTTATATTTATTCTTTATTGACTTAGAATATTGAATTACAATCAGTCAGTTATGTACCATGCGTGATACACGCTTAGACGATCATGTATCTTTCGATACATGGATGACGATCTTTTATATATAAGAGAGTGAGACGACAGTAGACACCGGGATGGACACTTTAAGTTTGTCTGAAGATTGCACTTAAGTTTACATATCCTAAATCTATAAACGTTCTATGTGCACTGTATCTAAAAACGCTCGCTGATACTGAGCATGCTTCCCCTATAAATACAGATAATTTTAAACATTATAAAGAAAGGAGACGGATGAAGTTGGTGAATAAAAAAGAAAAGACGGAAGAAAAAAATATAGGAAAAAAGAACGCTATGTATAAAATAGACAATTAAAGAAAATATCTAATTTAAAATCACCAGGAAAAGTAGGAAAAGGAAAGAAGTAAAGATAGTTCATTGCTTTTATCAACAAAAGTAGATAAAAAAAAAATTGCCTTGCATCGAACGGATGAGAATATTGCTAACCTTCATCTGTGACGCATTACTGTTCTCGTTGAAATATCACTTAAATGTGATGGCGTCTGTGTTAAAAAAAAAGCCGCAAACGTAGGATTGAATGGTAAAGAGTTATGGCACCAGGGTTGATTTCGCGTTCCTTTTTCTCGTGTATTAATTTTGTCTTACTTTATTTGTTTGCCTTTGACTGCAAACATCACCTGTTCTATTTTAAATTTCATACATATTATTAAACAAAACAAAAGCTTTTTTTTCAACCGGCTTGGTCACGCGATCTAATACACACATAGCCATACAGAAAGACAAAGAAGGCCAATTACAAATATACAGGTGCTCACTAAAAGATCAGATGCACATTCATAAATTGACAGCAAGATGCCGAGGAAATAAACACAACTGCACTCAATCACACTTAGTTTAATCATATATAATGTGATCTCTTGTGTCTTTTAACATTTTTATGGTTGCCATACAATCCTGGAGACAAAAGCTCGACCTTATTTGAATGCATTTTCTATACAGCCAGACAGGAGGACTTCTTTGGTAACAAAGAAAAAAATACTAAACTGCTACGGGATATCTGTACTTCTCTACGGCAGCGAATGTTGAACGATGAAGAAGAGACTCGAGGCGACAGAGATGTGGTTCTACGGAAGGATGCTAAAGATACCATGGACCGACAGTGTGAGCAACGATGGGGTTGCAAGCAAGGAGGAGGCTTATACCTAATATCAGGAAGAGGCAGATGAAGTTTCTGGGACACATGATGAGGAAGGAGGATCTGGAGAATGTGATACACACGGGTCGAATAGAGGGAAAGAGAAACAAGGGAAAACGACGCGTGACATACCTAGTGGACTTAAGCAAGGGGATGACAGAACGTGGTCTGGGAGAGGATGCAGGCGGAAGGAACTTGTTGAGAGTTGCAAGGGATAGAGGGAGGTGGAGAGCCATGATCGCCTACGTCCTGAAAGGACATGACACATAAAAAGGAAAGATCTTGAATAAAAGGTAATAATAATAAGCAACAGAAGATATAAGGACAGAGTTAGAAATCAGTAGAATGTGGTATCTGATATTAATTGAGCTATTGGAATTATATCAAAAGGAGCAAAAGAATGCGTGGATCAAATTCCTGGCCCCACCAAATTTATGAATTTCAAAAATCATATTCATGTATACTTCTCACATCTTACATAGAATTCTCTTTATATAGGGTTCCGAAATCCTATTTTCTTCTCATTGCATGTCGCCTAATTTCTTTGCATCTGATACAATGTCTCTTGATATTTCTAGTTGAGGCTGGTTGCACGCCACAGACATTGAACGTTTTCTTTCTAAGCAGACACATCTCCAAGAGTGGCTAGGATTCTGATGGGGCATGGGTATCATTATAGAGTCACCATCTCTCGGTGTATTGTCAACTATGGCTTCGGAAGCTTTTCTCTGTCCATTAGTATAACCATCGACGCCTTCCAAACAATTTTGTCTGTACAATTTCAAACACACACACACCGGACTTGGGTGATGTCGTATGGTTTTCAATCACTTTCTAACGGGGCTGACCGCTGAGATTGTCTCCTCAGGACGACTTTATCAACAACGTGATGGACTCATCAACTATCGTGATATTCGAAACACAAATCTCATGGTCCGTCCGCTCAAACCATTCGGCTACGCGCCAGTTAATGAAATCACTTTGGATAAGAAATCTATGAGGGAAATAACAAAAAGCAGACTCTTCTATTTGGGAATGTTTTAATATCAAACAGTTTGTATAGGTTCTTGCCTTATTGACGATACCATGTTTAAAGACATCTGAAGTGACCCCATAACGGAAGTAAATGTCTATTTAATATTCAATGCACTGGAAAAGCGGGTAATAAAAACCAGTTTAATCTCCTAATGATAAAATTTTGTTTGCAAGGGAAAATTACAATTGGAAGAGAAATAAATGAGGTAGCTTATCTCATGGATGATGTAGCTATGTGTTATTTACCAGAAGATGGCTTTAAGCTTCACATAGAAAAAAACTCTTCCCATTTTTAAAACTGGCGTATCACAGTCTTCCTGTACCTTTCTACAATTTGATCTACTACATCTGTTAAGTAAATATCAATGTAGTTGCATTGGTCTACATGAAGTAATATAAATATTTATATATAAATATTTATATATCTTATTCTCTCACTCCCAGTAACCCCTTGCGTCTTAGTGACTCTATTGCCTTGCTTAGGGTAAAATGATAAAAAAAATCACTTGTATTGCTTTCTCCATTGATCTTTGTGCATTTCTTAGTTTGTTCATGTCTATATCTCAAATTCGTATAATATAGCTGCTCTTATATATTTAAAAACGTTTTACTAATATTGACAAAAGTGTTTTTGGTCATGTCTATATTTTTGTTAAATGATTTCGGACCTGCTAAAAATCCATCAAAGAGTAAATAAATCAGGGCAACATATGAAACCAATAATGGTGTAAGACCTTTTCAAGATCTGAATCTAACCTATTATCTATAAGGAATTTAACTGCCGTGTTATATCAGTATTGTAGAGGATGTCATTTCCTATTCTACAGTCTTTTCTCACAGACGCAAACTTATCGCTACTCTATCGCCATTTCCATGCCAAATGTTCAGATAAACTTCAATCTTTAGGTTCACTAGTTCAGAATTTTACAGCTAGGACTGGCCATACGATGTCCACGGAGTTGAATCATCCCCATTTCCTCTTGATTCCATTTGTAAGGAGGAAGTGCCAATCAGCGATCTTTTTCTTGAGTACCGCTAATTTGTGAAGCAAACTCTCGCGTGGATGCTTCTCTGAACACTACACGTTCTTCAAGTTGACTCATTCGCTAGCTATCCTCAAAATCTTCACTTCCTTCTACTGCCTCATACATTCATATCACACACCACATTTAGTAACCCTCTACCATGAGTGTCTCTTGAGCCTTGTATTGGGTGAACAAAAAAGCCGAAACTAATGAAGTATAACACCCGAGCGTTTGCGATAATCATTTATGAGGAGGTGATAAAAAGGCTTCAGATAGCTCAAGAAACCCTTATATCCGAGGTTTGATCCTTTGACTATTTTGGGAAGTGGAGCGGGCCGAAAGCTTCGCAGCATATTTTCTTATAATAACAGAGAGCGTTAGTTTTCAGTTTGATACTGATAAGAAGCAAGAGCGACGAAATAGTTAAGCTTTTTCTATGGAAGCTTTACTTGACAAGATTAATTATCATAGTCTCTAACGACTTGAAACTTGTCACCACTTACATTTTGTCTGTTGATTGTCTTTTGATAGCTTGACCTATCGCTTTATAATACCAGTTTGAATTAAATATTCACGCTCAAATATTGCATTGAAATTTGAATTACAATTGGAGAGATGATATTTAGGATATACGTGGAAAGTGAACAGAATTCAAAATCTGCCTTATTTATTATGTTTATTTCCGCACTGAGAGACATGGGAATGTAATAATTTAATTAACCTTCTGCTCACAGCTGTGGCTTAATGGCAGAATAGACTGCCAGTCAAGTCTAGAAAAATCAGTTTACCCCAAAATGTTATGGACATCTAGGATAGAGGAGATGAATTCAGACATTTCCTGGGGGCAATTCATGTTAAATGCAGTGATAAGAAAAAGAAAATATTTATATTGTAAAGACGAATAGATTGACTGAATAATTTTTACAGCTTATGAAGAATTTGCAGTTTATTTAAAGCCGAGACATTTTGCATTGTAAGAATAATATTCTGTGACTGAATATCGTATTAGCAATTTTTTGTGAATAACGATGATTTTTCCAGATATATGTCCTACTTAATCCATAGCTAAAAAGTAGGAAATGGGTCCATACCTTTCCCAACGAAACTGACCATAATTTTGACATAGGGAATGCTACTTTGATTAAAAGAGAAAATAATTCAGTGAGACGAAAATGTCTGGAAAATGCCTTGATTGCTAGTTCAACCTCAGTAGATTTGCGTCCAGACTCTTACAATATATCACCATTCTTGGTATATCTTCTTTTGTCACAATGTGGGATACTCAGGAAGAAAGGTAATGGAAAGAAAACGAATACAGATGAATTTGAATAAATTGAAAAAATATTCTTCTTCTAAAGAAATATCCTTTCAAAAACTCGTCACTCGTTTCGTGCGCATGAGTAAACGTGACAACATCAATAAAGCCCAGTCCGATGAAATCCTAACGGATGAAACGCGCAACAAAAACCTTCCCCAATTTGTCATACAATATATATATATATATATATATATATATATATATATATATATATAAACTAATATTCCCGTTAATAATGTTCTTAATTTATTAAGAGAAACAACTAAAAAATTTAAATCCAAATTTGCCTCAGTATATGTAGACAATTGTATAATGAACAAAAATTATAAACAAATCTGAACTCACCTTGGGTATCCTCTTTTGTGAATGTTTAGTCTATTTATTCCTAGGATTTTTAAAGGACACTATAGAATCTATTTTAGAGATGAAGCAGATAATAATCGTTAATACACATCATTATCTATTTAATCTATAAAATATTAGACAAGTGCAGATATTTTCACGGAATCTATTTTCAACTGTTTATTCAGTCTCCAGTTAAGAATAAGGGACTGTTGACTTTTTCAGAAAGCTAAAATATTTTTTTTTAATTATAAAAAACAACAACCCCAAAATGAAAACCAAACAACTCGTCTTCTCAGTTGCTTGCATTCAGTCCTGAGTGCCAGTCATGGAATCTTATATGACTTAACGACATCCTAGGTATTACTTACGCAGTAAGAATTGAAGACGATGAATTCGTTTTGGTAGGAGGATTATTGAATATTTGCTGGGATTTGTTTAATCGTGTTTACCCAAACCGACTTCCAACAGAAGTTAGGCAAACAGCTGATATCTAAAATATATGAAATGCTCTTTTCTTCTTTGGATGTATCAAGAATAAGATATTCTTGAGAATATGGGGCGCAAAATTAAAATGTGTATATGTGTGGTTGTATACATATATAGGTGAGTACAGATGTATGCAAATTTGTGTGTGTGTGAACATATACGAATGGGTGCGGAAAATTTCTCAGCTTACCCAAGAAGCTTGTTTCCCTACACCCCGCCAAAGAACAATCTAGAAAATTTCAGCACCTCTCATGGATTTAAAAATTTTTTTATCCTTAATCTGACATTAAACGTTATTACAGTGGATACTTAATTGAAATAGGCGTAATACACACTGTTTAGTAAATACAAATGGGACGCCTATCAGTCTAAAAAAGTAGGGGGATGCAGGTTCGAAACCTGCCGGAGGACACATTTTCTTTACTAATATTTCTCGAATGCACAATCCGATAGACGAAATACACAGTGATTAATAAATAAAAATGGGGCGTCTATTACAAATAAGAATGTCCAGAAAGTGTCCATTAAAAATGCAATAGTCAATAAATAAAATGTATTAACTGTTGATTGAAAAACAATTGAACTTCTCTTATTATATTAACAGACACATGTATATGTATATATACAGAGTGCGATGAATAAACTGTCGTCTAAATTATGCAACAATTAAAATAACGCTGACATTTCATTTAACAGATATATTTACCAAAATTATACAGAAACATCTTAAAATATTAAGAGTAGATTTATTCAATAAAATCGCATTTGTCTTCAACTATGGCCTCTAAATATTTTTGGAATCACCTGCACTCCTTTCTGGATGGTCTCCTTGTTTAAGTTAGTGAATGATGCTATAACCCTTGCCATCAGTTCATCTTTGGTGTTACATGGAGTTCTTTTGTCTTTCGTTCAACCGCGCCCCACCCATAATAAGGAGGTCGCAGTCTGGGAAGTTATGTGGCCAGACGTAAGGGGTGATGTGGTCGCAGAAATTGTCTGAAAGCCATGACTGGGTACTTCTGCTTGTGTGGTATGGTGCAGAGTCCTGTTGCAGGGCATCACTACCTCCTCTAGACAGTAGATGTAGGCCTCCATGTTGAGACTGAAGCCACTACCAACAAATTCGGGTGGTCTTTTCTTATCAGAACGATCAGTGAGTTTTTCAAGCTGCCATACATTAGAGCCGTCCAATTCTTTCCAAGTTCTCTGCCCTGTCCTCAGATTGACACCCAAACACTCTGAAATGTTCGAATTGGATCTTCCGGCGCGAATTGCAAACAGTACAGCATGCCGTTTTCAAGTTTCTGGTGGAGTGAATTGCGTCATGGCGGTATTTTCTCAACAATTAGTGACCAGCTGACCCTAATATACTGTGCAGTCGACAAAATTAAAAACATCAAATTGCGACAATTTATCCATCGCACCATACACACACACACACACATATATATATATATAATTATTGTTGTTATTAAAATGAGCCAATTACGTTTTTTTTTGTTTTTTTTTTAAATCAGACCTCGAGTTAATTTTTGGATGGGGATTTCACACCAAGTAAAGATATAATGCCGTTGGGAAGAAGGGGATCAAAAGGAGTGAAAGGGTATGAGATGTCTTTAATGAGGAAAAAGACACTAAAAGAAAAAGTTTCAGGGCAGAAGATGGCGATTGACGTAGCATTTAGGTTTTTGAAGATGGCAGGGAAGCAAGAAACCAGAATTCGAGAAAAGAAACTATTAGAATAGAACAGTCGCTTGGATGTAACTAGTTAGACATCAAAACGTTGAGACTTAGTTTCTAATCTAGTAAAACGCTAAAAATCATGCAGTCGAGGGACTAAAGAAAAGAACTTCTCAGAACAGTTGCCATGAATATATTTGTAGAAAAGACAGAATGAAATCACATTACGTTGGTGAGAAAGTGACTAAAACTGAGATGTCAAATCAGGATCTATTGCATTACAGACCTTTCTTTGCATTTTGTCAAGAATTTCGAGTCATATAGTAAAACATCCAGGCCAGATATGGCAGCATTATTCAATAAACGGACGAATTGTAAATTTATAAATGTGCAAGATGCATTCTGACGAGAAAAACTGTCTGGTACGACACAGTGAACCAACTTTCCTAGCAGTAAACCTAGCAATTTGTATTTACTCAATCTCCCACGAGTTTAGGTTGTGAAACAAGGTCGGTTTAATGCGGGGAGCCCAAGCGCGTACACCCGGGCTAGGAACAAGATTTACCCACAGCCACTGCAACCGTCGGTTACGCTGGCCTCAGTGCAAGGACCGATCCCTTTCTCTGGTGGAATGAGAGAGCGCGGCCTCGGGCCAGTAGACCTAGCATCTGATTCAGTATAATCCCCCACTTGATGCCAGTGGAAAAGAAGGCGTAAAATAATGCTTTCCTGGAGTTTATCATCAGCCAATAGACAGGCAGAAAAGTCGACTGAAATTAGAATTCGGTTCTACGATTTCTAATTCCGAGCAGTTATCAATTACATCACCTTTATAGTTAATAAGTTCTATACCTGTAATTAATACTTGTCTGAATTGCGAAAATATTTTTTTTAGAAAGGTTTAAAATATTTTAAGCTATACACATTCTGGGACTCCTGCATGCGAGCAAAGATTCATACACGAATTTTCGTTTTTTACTTTTTTTTTTTTTTTAGTGAAAAGAGACATTGTTCACAAACGATATGATAGCAAATATCTGAATTTTGCTCAAAAAAAAAAAAAAAAAAAAAAAAAAAACAGAAAAAGAAAAGAAAAAAGATAAAAAAGTCATTTTTTTGTTTCAGTTCATTTTTCTTTTTCTTTTTTTTGTTGCGAGAAATTATTATCTTCGGATTGGCATTTTTCCTGTATTTTACCAAACATCAATTATCAACATTTATTCTTTGTCAGGTGTTTGTATAAAACAAGCAAAACAAAGTTAAAGAAAGATGAGGGAGACAAGTATAACAGATAGAGATAGAGATAGATAGATAGATAGATAGAGAGAGAGAGAGAGAGAGAGAGAGAGAGAGAGAGAGAGTATATCTTTTATTGATAACCACCTACTTACATAATTAGGTGTATTTCAATTAGATTCAGACAACCGAGGGTTTTGTTTTATTTTCGCAATTAGACTTTCTCGTAAATAAAGTAAAACGTACTAAAGCAAATCATTCTGTTTGTATTCTGAATATTTTCAATTGTTTTTCTTAATTTTTGTGTATGCTGATGGACAGAAGGCGTGGAAGCGATTTTGTAATTACCTATATTTTAAGCCGGTGTATTCCGATTAAGTCCATAACAAAATTTACAGGACAGAGATAACAAACTTGTGACACCCATTTTATTTTTCTTTCGTTATGTAAATATCAGCGGTGTATCAAGAGAGGAATATTTTTCTTTTAAATTGTTAGGCGTCAAATTAGTTTGATTTCGTTTTCACAGAGCGCAAGGTCAAATAAGAGCAAGAAATGAAGTAACTAAATCTCCCTTGATAATCCGCTAATATTCTTCAGCTTGAACACTAACCTAAAGATAAAAAGATCCAACTTATCTTGGACACCAAGCATAACTTATCTTATGGAGTTACTTCATAAATGATTATTTATGGCACATCGACTCCAAGATTTTTTGTATTTCAGCCTCAGTCGGAATCATAGAACCCACAATCTCACCGCATCGTTAACTGTAAAATCTATAATCGTTTCAATGCCAGTCGCTAGGGCTACATTTCTGGTTTTAAATTCAGTTATCCTTCTCCTAGACTGCTTGCCAACCACAACCAGAAAACCTAGTCTTCCCTGCTGTTTCACCCATAGATTCGCGAGGTTAAGAGACAGATTCTTACCTTTTCAAAGGGTATTTGTACGAAAAGAAATTTAATGAACTCGACCGGAATTTAAACTCACCCGCCTTTCAAAAGCTAAGCAAAGTATTAAGAAACAAGAAAAATTCGAAGCAAAAAAGCGCTTAATTGTTACTTAATATGGGTCCTTCTATATGGCAGTGAATGCTCGACAATGTCCTTACATATGAAGAAGGGATCTGAGGTAACAGAAGTGTTGTTGTACAGAAGGATGCTGAGTATACTATGGACAGAAAATGGGAACAATGAGAATGTTTTAAGGTAAATGTAAACGAAAAGGACATTTATACTTAGAATCAGAAAGAGTTGAATTTTCTAGGGTGTATAATGAAGAAAGAAGGCTAGGAGAAATCGACACTCAGGACATTGTGAAGATAAGAGGGACGGGGGAAAGAGGTAAGTAACCTACCAACAGGTTTGTGTAAATGGTTGGCAGAACATGTATGAGGAGGGATAGGAAAAATGACATAAGAGGGGCAGTTGTGGAGAGCTACGATCACCCACGTCCTGAAGAGACATGACACATAGAAGAAAATCGTCAATTTTCCTTTCCGAATACCGTTACACTACCTGCACATCAAATTATATTTCATCTGTTAGACAAAATATAAAATAGTTTCTCACATCGAGTTTCTTAATGTTACAAATTTTAGCATTATGAACTCTTATAATATGCAGTGTTTAGCAAGTTTTTATCCCTATCTTTGTTGTTTTGTGTTCTATGCTTCCGTTGCTGCTTTCTTTGACCTTATTCAGGTGTATGTTGCGTGAAAGACTAAACATTAACAGTTCTTGAGTCAACAAAATATCTTACCATATATAGTTTTTACGTTAATATTTAAAACAATACATTATGTCTGAGGAATACAGAATTTTTGTTTTTACAGAAAAAAAGTAAATATAAATATCATTATTAATAAAATATAATCAAAAACTATGACGATGAATGCCTGTTCACTTGAAACGTCCAACAATTTGGACCCATTTTAAATTATTTGTTTCCCCTCTGAAATTTGGTCGACAATAGTGATTAAGGCTAACAATCGGTGTGAAAAAAATTATTTTTTCGGCGATTTGGGACCAAATATTAGGTTGGTGGAAAAATGATGACGTAATAATGTCGTTTTTGACGTATTTTTTAACGTCAAAAAACGACATTATTACGTCATTATTTTTGCACCAACCTAATATAACCATGGAAGATTGACTTACCCAGGTCCGCGTTCAACTACTTTCTTCTGTCAACAAGTGTGATATACCAGTGATGAATCGTTTTGTAATGAGTCAGAGCACAGGGAGAAAAGAGTTTATGCCTTACGTAAGCGTATCAGTACGAAGTAATCACGAACAAATTCAGGTATTACAGTTATTACTCCCATATAATAAACTTTTTTTTCTAGATGTTTGAAGTTTTGTTTTCAAGTTAGGCTTTTATATTAAACACATGAACTAAATATTTACTTTTTTCTTAGTCACGTGTCTTATTCAGGACGATTTGACCAGAAGTAACTGATATCTTTCGCCCATTGGGAAGCGAACCACCATATTTGATTTAGAAATTATTCGCATAGATATTAAGTATATTTAGCCTGCTTCAATGCTGTCCGTGTCAAAGATAAACGTCATGACGGCGCAATGAAGCGTAGGAAAGGTTTTCATCATCATCGATATTATTGCTTTCTACGGAGGCATCTTGTCCTTGTTCCTTGAAAAGGAAGTAGTAATAATATCTAATACTGTTATACGCCTTACTACCGAGAAACAGTCACTAAATTGTCTACGATGGTAGGCTGAAAAGTTCATATGCTGACGACGAACGAGTGATGCTAGAGCTGGAAAATCTTGCATGGATTAACGTAAACTCTTATTAATAACTGAATTGTTTCTTTCCAGGTAAACTGACATCTGACTGTTAAAAGAAGACTGTTCATCTTGCTGGTCAAAAGTAATCAGCATTAGATATGACCTTATCACTGCGATACCAACCAAGTGTTTTTTCCTGTTGGGGAACAGATGATATTCAAATCAGGAGAATAAGGAGAGTGGTCAATCAGTTCAGAGATACAGTCACATACAGCAGCCATTGAAATCAAAGATTATGTGAAGGGAGCATTGTCCTGATGAAGCAAGACCCCTTTCGTCAGTTTTCCTGGTCGTTTGGTCTTTAAAGTATTTCATAAAATATAAATATCATTATTATTTCTTCATTTATAGTGTCGCTTTTTTAAAGATAAACAATAAACATAATGCCTTTTTGCATCTAAAAAACTGGGAATGATGAAACCACCTTGGCCTTTGGAGCAGGTGAGGAGGAGTGTTCCACTGCATAGATTGTCCCTTTGTCTCTAGCTTAAAGTTATGAACACAACACTCATCCTGCGCTAGGAAATATTCAAGGAAACGAGCTGGATTTGTCTCAATGTGATATTTTCCCGTGATGTGATCAATTTGGTGCGCCTTTGATTAGGTGTCAGAAGACATGGCACTCACCAAGCAGAAACCTTTGTAATACCAAATTCATTATGCAGAATGTTCTCAACTATCAGGGATATGCTAATAGCATTGGCCATTTGATTTATATTAGGTTGGTGCAAAAATAATTTCGTTTTCTCACGTAGTAACATATGTTAGAAAACGAAATTATTTTTGCACCAACCTAATACTTAATCGCCTGTCAGCCACCACCCTGTGGTGAACACAGTTAATGTTTTCCTTGCTGGTGGCAGTTGCAGGACGTCCAGAACTTGGGTCATCTTCAAGACTCCCTTGACCCTCCTAAATTCATTTTCCCACTTTTACACTGTTGATAAAACTGTAGCGTCATCCCCTAATGTAGCAACCATGACAGGATGAATATCCTTGGGGTCTAAACCCTTTTATCCAGATACTTGATGACAGTACGATGCTAAATTTTGTCCATTTTTAAAAGAAGTCTTTACTAGTTACTTTTGAAGCCCTCTTTGAACCGTCAGATGTCGGTTTTACTGGAAAGAAACAATTCGGTTATTAATAAGAAGAGTTGAAATTAATGCATGCAAGATTTCACAGTTCTGGCACCCGTCCTACTTAGTCAGACCATGATCTTTTCACCCCACCATCGTATTTGTTTCATAATTTCGTTTCTCTCCGTGTTAGTATTTTTGCAGTAAGATGATTGCACTTTTTGAGTGCATATGTCTGTTTGCTGTACAAATTTTGGCATTCAAGACATAATCTAAACGATATCAATTCTTATTTCTCGTCGATAAAAACGGATAAAAATAATGAGCAATTCTTAAAGTTTGGTTAATTTTAGCTGCTAATAATTCCAAATAAAAAACAGTGCATATTATAAATCAGAAATTATTTTTTTTCCATAATTCCGTAACCTAAAATTAGTGGTGAGCATTATAAAATAATACTTGCAATATTCGATTTTGGTTCGCAGATTCCGTTTTCAACACTGATAACAATTATGCCAAAAGGTTAAACAGAATCTAAAAACAAAAAAAAAAAAATAACAATAATAAAAAAAAAAAAAATCAGCAAATTAAAATGCGAACAAAATGCTGTAAAATTTTTATTCAACTAATCACACACATACACACGCTTGTAAAAGCAGGAAGTCAAGCTTTACTTGGAAGATGATTAAAACACAGTCTTCATTCCCCTTCACATTTCACCTTGTGCTGAATGAAATTAAACACAAATACATTGTCCGATAGCGTGTTTGGGTTTATTCACTGGGGTGTATTTCTCAAAAGCAATGAACGCAATGCTTACCCAATAAAAATTATCCCGTATAAAATTAAATACATCTTTAAGTTTAACGTATTATTTATTTCAATTGTATCATACTGCACTGTAGGGAAACTCCACGACTTTATATCTATTGTAATGAACAATGGAAACTTGCAAGTACATATGTCTTTGTAAATATGTACGTTTAAATTCAATCTACAGTAATCTCTTTCTGCAAAAAAATGATATGACACTTCCAGATAAATAAAGTCAGATAAAAACGTGTCGTATACCGCAGTTAGTAGCAGATATTACTGATATGTTCCAAGAGCAAGTCACTTGAACGTTATTCTCTCTCTCTCTCTCTCTATATATATATATATATTTAGGCAGCAATCCTTCGTTTATGCATGTTTCATTAAAAACGACAGACATGCTACTACGGTTAAGATTTTATATTTAATTTTTCTTGCTTTCGAACAAGGGCTTTCTTTTCTGGACAATGAGTGTGTAAAAACTGTCCAAATGTTTTATAGTTCCGAGCGCTTTCTGCTATACCATTAGCCATTATCAAGGATGATTCGATTTTTCAGCTTAATTGAGTGTGTGCATTCTGTGTATGTCTTAGTGTGTGGTAGGGATGTCTTTAATTTCCGAATACGGTTAGCACATTGTGGCCTTCTTCGTAGTTAATATTGTTAAGAGTTGGTTTTTTCTTTTTTTTATTATTAAAGCTTCCATTATTTTTAGTCTTTTTTTACAGGTGGATGCAATTAATATATTTGTGTTTTCTATTATTAGGTTGGTGCAAAAATAATGTCGTTTTCTCACATATGTTACTATGTGAGAAAACGGCATTATTTTTGCACCAACCTAATAGTATGTTCCTAATGGAGTTTGGTAAGTTTGTGTGTGTGTTTCATTTGGACAGTTTTTACACACTCTTTGTGCAGAAAAGAAAGCTCTTGTTCGAATACAAGAAAAATTAAATAAAAAGCTTAACCGTAGTATCTTGTCTGTCATTTTTAATAAAACATATATATATACATATATATATATATATATATATATATATATATATATATATATATACATATATATATATATATATGAAAGCGTGAGTACTTTCCCAGGGTGGCACATAAACTGACAGTTCTTTTTCCTTTTCATCTGGCTACTTTAAAAAAAGTTGTCTATCTCCAAGTCAGTTAGGTTATCAGATAAGGTGACAATTAAGACGTGTTTTTTTTTTTTCCCGTGTCAGATTTGGAATTGTCATCTTAATGCTCTCAATACGTCTGAAATGAAAATAAATATGTTAAAACTCTGTACTTACCGTTTGATATTATATGAAATCATCTTCCATTTACGACCCGTTAAGCATGTATTGATAAATACCTGGCGCAGGCTTTATTGCCAAAATTATTTCTTTTGCTTTTGTGTAGAGAAAATATAAAATTCTCCGTGATGTTTTATTATTTTTCAGTTGATGTCAATATCATTTTAGATTAAAAGAAAGAGACTTGAGTATTTCGAGCTGAGTGCTTTGTTCTACTTGAAATCCTTCAAAGGAAGAAAAATCTCTTTGAATCAATTTCTATCTATCTATCTATCTAAATAAAATTGGAAGATAAAGAATTCTTGCTTCTGGTTTATCTGGTTTAAAACGTATTCACGGAATGGCTTTGTTTTCTTAATATACTTACTTTGAGATATTTCGAGAACTTCAAACAGCGTATTTTCACAAGTTCATTTGGTACATATACTGATGTGTACCCATGAGAACATCATTCACAGCAGCAAGTATACGTAAATAATGCATGAAACAGGTTACTATAAAAGTGATCGTTGTCAGCTCGAAATAACTATTTTTTTTTTCGAACTGGATCATAATTTCGATAAGATATCGGATGTCGCTTGCATGGAAATAGATGAAACTGTAACTCAGTAAGTGAATGTAGCAAATCAGAATAGACATAGCCGGAGATAAGACACATGGAATTGAGTAAACCAGTGGAATTTGACCATGAATACCAGTGGTGTAAGCACAAACCAAAAACCTTTCTAGAGAAAGAAGAAGTAAAAATTAATTCAAATGGAATGTCCATTTCATATCTTGGAACAAGATTCAGTCATCATAAACAAATAGAAGAAAATCTACCAAATATTACATACAGTATGTTCTTTCTTTTCATGTGTCATGTGCTTTCAGGAACTTAGGCGATCATGGCTCTCCACCCCACTATCCCTTGCAGCTCTCAACAAGTTCCTTCCCTCTGCTTCCTCCCCCCAGACCACGTTCTGTCATCCACTTACTTAAGTGTGCCAGGTATATCATGCATTGTTTCCCTTATCTCTCTTTCTCTCTATTCGACCCGTGAGTATCACATTCTCCAGGCCCTCCATCTTCATTATGTGTCCCAGAAACTTCAGCTGTCTCTTCCTGATATTAAGTATAAGCCACTCCCTTGTTTGCAACCCCTCTAAAATCTCATCGTTGCTCACACGCTCGGTTCGTGTATAAACAGACATTGTGTATAGTGCGTAGCCTGAACTTTTTGCAGTTATTTTAACCTCTCCAGAAAAAAAAGTTGCATGTGTTTGGTGCAACCGGCCACCGAAAAATGCATGATTTCTAACCTCTTCAAAAAAATTTACCTGTGTATAGTGTATTTTGCGTAAAATACTGCAATATCATATATTCACAAAAAGTGAGGAAGTGAAAAGCTATTAAAAAAAAAAAAAAAGAAAAAAAAAGAAGAGACCTTAGCAGGGAACTGAAGACTTGTCAAATATGAAATCGACGATTATATCGACTTTTATAGGAGCGTTGAGGACCCTTGTCAAAAATTATGCATCCGAGAAACAATCGAAAATAGTCAACCTGCTACTTGTCTTTCGTGGGCCATAACTTGTCAGGGCGTGGGTGATTATAGCTTTTCACAATTTCTTATCCTTTGTAGCGCTAAGAAACGGTTTATTCTTTTACTCTTCCTTCAAGTCTCTATTTAACCATCCATTTGCGCAAATTCGTTACCCTAGGTTAATTGATGCTTCCAAAACTTTTCAACTGATCCTTTCTGCTACGAAGTACAAGTATCCTCGCTGCAATTTCCTCTTTGCTATTGTGTTCCATCAATTGTATTACCAGTATCCTTCTGTAGATGCACAATATATTTACTAAGAAGACAAAATATTACTCGTTGTCATTGATACTAAAAATTATTTACTAGTGTCAATAAATTTTATAAGATGCACATTTAACATAAAAGATTAAGTAGATTAGAGAAGAACAGAATAAATAACACCTACTTTTCCGTATTTTGTGAAACAGATTTTTGCATATTTTTTTTACTTATTTGTCGTATGAATACTCTTCCCCAGATAAATTGTGAATATTTTCGAGATTTTAGATGAGCTAGACAACGAGGTAAGACACGTGGCTATCGTACTGTTTTCTGTACCAGACAATTATTGTTTTTCCGTATCCGGATTATTTATTTTAACTCTTTAAAACAAAAATTTTTAAAATCAAAACTAAAAAGTTTTCAGATGCAGAAAGCAGTTAAACTCTTTCTTTAAAATATCCACAGAAACAGGATATGCATGTAGAAAATCGAAAGATTATATGTCAACAGGTAAAGAAAAGTTGAAAGGACTTATCATACAATCAACTGTTTTGCTTATACACCTCTTGACAAGGTCAAATAATTTAATTAAAATCTTCATTTGTTAACTACTGTTGCTCTAGATATTTTATTGAGAACTTTCTTTACTAATATCTGCTCGCATTTCGACACGTTAGAATATATTAATTTAACGTATTTTGTTAACTTAGATTTTTATTAGTGATTATATATATATATATATATATATATAACAAACAAGAGATTCCTCAAGATTCTGGTGTCTGTTCGTTTGGACAAATTGTAGTAAGGACTGAAACCCTTCCACATTACGGATATATATATATATATATATATATATATATATATATATATATATATATATATATATATATATATATATATATTATTATTATTAAGGACCAGACAACGTTAAGGTTTCATGATGATTATAATTTATTTCCTTAGGCACGAAATTCGATCCTAATTCCTCAGATCGGCCATTATCATACAAATAAATATGTGACAAATATCCCAGGCATAAGAAGTATTATGTATTATCATTTTTAATTTATGCACACATTTGTTTGAGGAGGCAGGAGAGGCTGAAGGTGATATATATATCTCACGAAAGGGATAAGATGATGGAGAGAGTGGAAGACGAAAGTTAGGCAAACAAATTTAGGAAAGGAAAAAATAAAAGAAAAGAGATAGATATATTCAAATCCATCTTAATAAAGAGGCATATAATAACAATGTTAATGAGCATACTTACATAGTGGGAGGGGAACTTATAAACAAAGGGGAAGAAAAAAAATTATCCATGCGGATTACCAAGCACATCATTAACCATATATATATATATATTATATATTATATATATATATATATATATATATTATATTATATATTATATATATATATATATATATATATATATTATATATATATATATATATATATATTATATATATTATATATATATATTATATTATATATATTATATATATATATTATATTATATTATATATATTATATATATATATTATATTATATTATATATATTATATTATATATATATATATATATTATATTATATATATTATATATATTATATAAAAATTCGCTTGAGGATGAAATGGAAGTGATGTCTTTAATTTAAGTACAAAATTAAATTAGGGGCTTTTAGCTTCCATTTTTGAAACATGGTTGGAACTGTATAGCGAAAAACCATATTTTAAGTCTATTAACTTATAATATTAATGCTCTGTAAATTTACATTGAGCACTATTTTGTAAAAATAAAAATATCTATAAGAACACCGGATTATATATCTTACTGTTCTTTCTTTTTATTAATATACATATATTATATATATATATATATATATATATATATATATATATATATATATAGATAGATAGATAGATATATAAATAAATAATGGTGGTTGACCAGTGGAACGAGGAGGGCGGCATTTGGTAGGGAAAAAAAATTGAAGACGTGATCATTCATTTTATTTTATGATGTGTCAAAAAAATAAATCTAATATTTTGTTTCTTTAATTCAAATTTGTTTTTCACATTCATTCCTTTTCATTTGGAAAATCACAAACACATGACATGCCGCCCTGTTGGCGACATCAACTTTTAATAAGCTTGGGCAACTCTCTGACATGCCGATACTTTGATATATATATACATATATATATATATATTTGCCGGCTCCCATGTTTTTGTATTGCGATAATCGACCTAAATAATTTTTGGATGGTTTTTAAATTAAATTAGTTTTTTAAAATTTTTTTTTTCAATGATTTCAAAATCAATTGTGAACATATTGAAATTTTAATGAAATTTTCGATATTTTATTCATTAATAAATTAATTTTATAATGAAAATTTAAAGAAAATATTTTTTTCACTTAACAGGAGGGTTTCAACGTTTGGTCATTTTGCATAAAAAATTCCAATCGCTAATTTTTACATTTCTAGAAAGATCAAAAACGAGAAGACCACGAAAAAAAAAATTTACGACGCAAATACCCAGAAAAAAATTATTTGAAATGTTTAATTTTGTTTTTATAAAACTCAAAAAAGAAATTTTATACAGTGTTTTTTCTAGTGGAGTTTCAAAAATACTGTTTTTTCTTTAGGTTGGTCCAAAAACAAATTTCTTCGTATATAATTTACGTATATTTTAATCATTTAAAAGTTTTACAGTAAATTTTGAAAGCCTTCGTACACTTCTGCCTAAGAGGAAATATTCGTACTTAAGTAAAGATTTATTTAATCTATCTAAAAATGTATGATTAAAACTCCCCAATATAGGATCGCATATTTTCCGAGATTTTAATATATTTAAAAAAAATTAACGAACGATTTTTAATTCAGTCTAAAGTTGCTTGAAGAAATAAAGAAATATCGTCTTCTTTGAAGTCTTAAGATTTTTAAGATTATAATTATGGAGAAATAAAATTGATCTTTTTTTTTTTTTTTTAAGTTGCGCTCCTTCCCAAACCAGAGATCTTTTCGGCGGAAAATTAAAATAAAAAAAAATAAAATATTGCATTTTTTCAAATGTTTTTATTAGATCATAATTTATATTTTTCTATTGTTCATGAAATTTGAAAATATTTGCATTATTATTAATCTGTTTAATTTATAATTTGATTAAATTAAATTAAATTTTTTTTTACTGAGCAGATTTAAGAGCAAAATCATTGAATCAAAATAAGGATGATAGTCGATTTTGATAGTAAATGATAATGCACATTTGTTTTAAGAAATCTTTACGTTTTATTGTTTTATTGCCCCAATAAGGTTTACCCATGATATATTTTATGAGTCTGTAGTTCCTATCCTGGAACAGATCACCAGCTACACAGCATTGGACAGACAAGTTATCCTTGGTAAAAAAACAGCTAACTTCAAAACGTAAGTTTAATTCTTTTTATTTTTATTTTAATAATTTAAACATTTTAGAACAAAATAGACTTCATTTAAATTTAATAATTTTAATATTTTGCTGGTTCCTTCACAATAACGGCA
The DNA here is from genome assembly GCA_963932145.1 of Acanthosepion lycidas. Classification (NCBI taxonomy): domain Eukaryota; kingdom Metazoa; phylum Mollusca; class Cephalopoda; order Sepiida; family Sepiidae; genus Acanthosepion; species Acanthosepion lycidas. The sequence goes on along the minus strand of OZ010572.1, from coordinate 63,731,184 downwards.
CCCGCGTTATTTTATCAACATGACTGCGATGGCGTTATGAAAGGAGTCTAAACTATTTATTCATAAAAACAACAGTTTACTTATTTGGTTATCTTCAAGATACGCAATCCCAAAATTTTCAGCCTATTTTTTAAGGAATGCTCTCTTTAGCAGCAAGTGCCAGCCTCATACGCTGTTTTAATCTGCTTTTTTCGGGAAATTCTGAAATAATGTTTGATTAGTTTTCAATTCATTGTTAAAAAAGTTTTAAAATTTTATTATTAAAAAAAGTTCATTGGTATATATTTATTGAAAAATGTCCGAATTAATTTATTGTAAAAGAAAATTATTTAAAAATTCAGATGAAAAACAAGTTTATTTTCTCGCAAAAAGCAGATCAAAGAACCTACGAAGCTGACTCCTGCTGCTAATTTGAAGGCGACATTCCTTAAAAAGGCTGAAAAATTCTGGAGTGCGTATCTTTAAGATACGCAATTGCTTTTGCTTTTTTTTTTATTGGAAAACGTTGACATAAAACATTCGATCAATTGAAGAATCCCCCCCTTATCAATTGTAAAATCTTCACCCCAGCTTAATTGTAGAATCTCCTTCCAAACTGATTAACTCTAAATCTTTGAAACTTTTAAAAAATGAATGTTATTTTTTCTTTTCAATGGGTTCTTTTCGTAGAAAATGATTGGAAAGTTTTGAAATAAAAGAAAAACATTTGTAGTAAAGTAGACCCAGAAATATACGCGATTTAAAGTTTGTTTATATTTCGAAATTTTTTACTAAATTTGCAAGTTTTAAAGCTCAAAAACTGTATAAATATCACGCTCTTTCGAGATTTCAATAGATTTTCCATAAAATCACTATTTTAGAATTATTATGGGAAAATAGCAACATTATACATTGAATTTGAAGTTTTTTTGAGAGATTTTTAAATTAAACATTTTCTGAAAAAACAAATCTAGTACATATTACAAGATTAACTTTTTATATTAGTATTACAAACTAAGAAACTTAAGTTTGTAATATAAAAAGTTAAGTTAAGATTATTTAGTTGTAAAATCTTCAAATATTACGCTTCAATGGCTTCCGGAACGATTTTTAAAATTAAATAATAATTTAGGATCAACTGTAGAATCTTCAATTCAATTCAATTGTAGAATCCCATAAGCTCGTCTGGGAGATAGAGATTTTTAAATTGATCCAAATTGTTATTATTATTATTATTATTATTACAACGAGTAGTAGAAACACGAAAAAGATTACAGTTTTCTTTCTCTAAAAAGAACAAAAACAAAGTTAAGTCAGAAGTGTAATTATTTAATATTGACTTTTAATGTTTGTTTAAAAAATATTTTAAAAAAACGAATATTTTAAAAAATAACCGGCTGAACTGATGAACATAAATAGTAAATATTTCTGTCCTTATTAGTTTAGTTTCATTACCATCTTTCATAACGCCGTAAGGTTAAAAAAAAACGTATACACCGACGAAATAATGAGGGGTTAGTTAGGTTTCCTGACAAATTAATTGTCAGTCAGTTCTCTGGAGAATAAGTTAATGTTTAGTGCAAATACAGAGGTGAACATTTCTTATAAAATTTTAATGATTTTTAAATACAAATGTTCAATGTTCAGTTATTTTTATTACAACCATTACTATCCATTAATTTTAAATTATTAAGAATGAAATAAAAATGTATAAGAAAACAAGATAATAAATTTTAAAAATCGAATTTAAGAAAAGATTTAAACAATCCTTGGCTGTATAGGATAAACTCCTGTAATTATTTACTTTTTAATTTATTTTTCTGCAACACTTCCCTTTGCCATTATAAGATGCGAATGGATCATGAATGTGTCTAGCTAAGTTTGGAATAGTTAAAACATTATCAACCTCTTTTTACAACCTCACTTTCAGCCGTGTGCCAAATTGTGTCTTAGTACAATAAATAAAAATGACCAAACGGTTTAATATGTTCTTTTCCTATTTGTTTCTTTTTTCTATTTTTTTCATCGATTAGAATAAGTAAACGGCAAAAACTGAGGGGGTGTGGCTTACTGCAAGTTTAAAGTTACCAGAGAACGCGAGTAAAGAAAATGTGCTGCATCTTTACAGGTCTTCCTGCAAAAGAACTATGTAGCTACAGCAAAATGCAAAGACGAGAGATGCTGAGTGTACATCAGAACTAGGAAGGGAGGAACATGGTGGAGAGAAATATAGGAATAAAAATTTAAGAGGAATTTCCTGCAGGAGTTGAGAGAGAGAGAGGGAGAAGAGAGAGAGAGATCTATCTATCTATCTATCTAAGGACAGGGATGAATATGAAGAAGGAACTGATGAAGTTACTGGAAATAAAGAAATAGAACAGGCGAACACAGAGATTGCTGTGTACGAAGACATCGCATTTTGGCAACGAATTTGCTCAGAGCAGTTGTTTGTTGATCTTGTAACATAAAAGTTTCAAAACAAAGATGAACCGTTTGCTCCTAATGGTAATGCCATGGAAAAATAGTCCGAGCGTAATACTACAACATTGGTTTTACAAAACTATGGAGAATGAAGAAACTGTTTTGAGATTATGGTTGCTTTATTCAAAGACGAACAAATCTCTTTGTTTCTGCTGTCGCCTCTTCCTGAAGACAGAGCAACGAAAATAAAGTCTAGCAAGAAATACAGGATTTCAAAAATTCTGGAAGCTTAATTCAAAAAATGATTCTCTTCTTGGAAAGCATTACTTGAAAGAAGTAAATGATAACCGGCGGAACTTGTCACCGAAAATCCAAAATGAATTCATTCATATCTTGGGAAATCACGTAAAGGAAATATATTTGATCGAATTCGAAAAGCAATTTCTTTTGCGATCATACTAGACAGCACGCCGGACATTTCTCATACAGATCAGATGAATTTTATTTGTCGATATGTCGTTGTCGAAGACAAAACAGTGGAGGCGCAGGAATCATTTCTTGGTTTTATTATTGAGCCTAGGAAGACAGCTTATGATATGAAGAAGATGATTTTGGATCGACTGGAGAAAGAAACTTGATTTTAAATAAATGTAGAGGGATAGGATTTGACAATGCAACTAGTATGGCTGGAGTTCATGGTGGTGTTCAACGTCTTCTACGAAACAAATGTAAAAGGTAAATTTGTGCCGTGTTCTAATCATAGTCTGAATTTATGCGATGTTCATCGCTCAGGTGTGGATATAAGTGCCATTACATTTTTCGGAGTGATTGAGAGACTATATATTTTTCTCCTCATCCAGTTACCTGTGGGAAGTCTTATCTTCGCATGTGCAGGTCATGATGAAGCGTTTGGTCACCACCCATTGGAGTGCACGTTACGAAGCTATTTGTGAAACGAAACCGGATTTCAAGGATTGATTCAGGCACTCGATTCATTAATCTAAGCTTCAGAAAATCTTCAAACGAGAAGAGATGTACAAATAATTTTGCTTTCAATTGAAAACTTCTCATTCATGTCACATTTGTTTGACTGGGAGCAAATTCTGGGACAAATAAATGTCATCCATAAGAAACTTCAAGAACCTGGTATTGGTTTGGATGTGCGTGTGTAATTTACATGGATGCGACGAAAATGTTCTTTAAACGAAACCGGAACAGGATGGTGTCTGAATCGGTTAATCAAAGTAAAAGAAAGTGCGAGGAAACAGAAATTCCATTTGAAAAGGGAGATTAGAAGAAAGAGAAAGTTTCTTGGGTAAAAAGATGATGATGTATGTCAGACTTGTGCAGGAAGTAAAGAGAAATCTTTACGAATGTCATAATCGATTTGTAAATGGATTGGAAGCACGATCTGACATCATGTCTCATCTGCAAACTGTCTCCGCTGGATTATCATCGCAAGCAATCCTGGAAGATACTAAAGGCAAGTTGGAGTGAAAATTTAAAATTCTCGTTAGTGAATACAGTTTTGACTTAGACGTATCTAGGCTGCCTTTAGAAGTTCTCCGACTTCGCCATTTTTTAGCGGCAGCTTCTAAAATGGAACGTGACATGACCATGATGTCCAAATCATCGGCTATCGAAAGGCTGACATGGATTTTTCAATGGCAAGTTCAAGAAACAATGCCAAATTTTTTTGATGCTCACAGTTTCTGTTGCTACTGGAAAGAAAAGCTTCTCAAAAGCTTCTCAAAACTGAAGCTCATTAAAAGTTACTTGAGATTGAGTATGTCGCAAGATAGCTTATCCAATTTGGCCCTCATTTCAATCATTTGAGCATGAAACTTTGGAGAAGATAGACTTTAAGCAAGTTATTAGTAACTTTGCTTCTGCAAAAGCTCGAAAAGTTAAAATAGGATAACGTTCGGGTAATTTTTGAATTTGTTGTTTTACAAGTACTAATCAATGCCATTAAGGGTATTTCATTTATATTTTTCCTCCCAAAAAAGAGGGTGCCATTATGAATACGGGCCCCGGGCGACACGCCCCTATATATATATATATATATATATATATATATATATATAGTGTATTGGGGCAGCAGATCATTATTCAAAGATATATTGTTATAAATGTTGGGCAATTATTGTCTTTACTTTCTACCGAAATTAAAGCAACTATACAAAGTGTAGAACGGCTCATGATCAAACATAACAGACATTCGTTGTCGGTCATATTTAACTATATATATATATATATATATATATATATATATATATATATATATATATATATATATATATATATATATACACATACATACATTAAGAAATGGACAAAGTCCGACAATTTATTTATTAAAGACATTTTTATGTTTAACGTTCTTTTTATAGATACAAGTATTTAAGAAAATGTTCTGTTTATAATAAACAGTATTAAATAACATTTACCGGCCTGAATGTCCGAGAATCTTTTATAGAAATGTCTTTAATAAATATATATATATATATATATATATATATATATATATATATATATAATTATAAAACAGTTATAGTTCCAATACAATTTCAATACTCTTGCTTTTCTTCTCCCCTTCTATTACACATTACACTTCATATTTTGCGTTTATATATTAGGTTGGTGCAAAAATAATGACATAATAATGTCGTTTTTGACGTATATTTTACGTCATTATTTTAGCACCAACCTAATATAAAGTAGCGTTAGGTAATCATTTGGCCCGTATCGTCTGAGGATACCGATAGGTTTAAACCAAAATAGCGTGACTGGCTGATCTCCTAACTTTTATATGTATGTATATATATATATATATATATATATATATATAATGAGAGGGAAATAGAGATAATGTGTGAGTGAGTGAGAGAGAATGTGAGAGGAGAGTAAGTAGTGTATTTATACATGAATTTGTTGAGACTGAAAGTACATGTGAACAGTCTTATATAGTCAAAAAATACATTGAGAATAATATACCGAAATCGAAACAACCATACCGAGGCTGACAGAACATGTTGACATGGATCAGAACTTTGAAAGAAACGAATAGATTAAGATTGACAGTAAAATAAAAAAAAAACTGTTTCAGTTATATCAGTAAGAAATTGTACAGATTATAGTGTACAATGGTCAAAGATCCTCAAACGGGAATCAGAAAAGTCGAATATTTGTGCTTTTTCTTAAAAAAACATTAATTTAAAAGTCTCAAATATCTTGTACCTAAATCGTAAAAAAAGCTATCAACACTTTGTCCTGATACAATCTCATCAGCATTGATTTGATTCAAACTTCAGGTGAAGATCTCGTCAGAGAATCAGCAAAGATTTCAGGAATTTGAGATCTTATCGTTACTGAGATGCGAGAAATGTAGGCTGATATGACGTAATTTCTGTTTTACATATATTTTTTAGTAAGCTGTACGGAAGTAAAGAGGTGTGTGTGTGTGTGTGTGGTGTGAGAGAGTCGAACAAATATAGTTGGAAATCGACAAAAAACTCAGTCTGGAAAATTTTCTTTTGGGAAAGTGTAGCAAAGCAAATCAGAAAAAAAATGAATGATGAAAAGAAAGAAAAATAAAAGTAAAAGAAGAAGAAGAAAGAGAAAGGAAAAAGAAGAAAGTAGAAGAGAATCCAGGTGATAAACAAAAAAAGACAAACAAAATAAAGAATGAACGAAAAAAATATTATTAAAGTTAGTTGATTTCGAGTTACAAGAGTTATGAACCCAATGAGGATTGAATTCATTCTACTACCGTATAATTTGTACGATTAGTCGAGAAACCATCTTTAAGAGCTCCTGATGTAAATGTTTATCTATATTTAGCATAGACAGGCACAAAGTCACTTTAACAAGGGAACTCAATTGAAATCGAATTTTTTACTCCGTGACTTTTCGGAATAGTTTGGTTACCATGTTAGGCTTCAATAATATTCGACCAGCTTAGCATATTCTGACAAAACGATATAATAAAATCTCTAATATACCCCGGCATTACGAACATATCAAGGATTTATTAAACTAAATTGCTGAACATGATTATACAAGGCACCTAGATGCTGAAAGTTTAAGAAGAGATTAAAAATGCCGAAGGAAGAATCTGTTCATAATGTAATAATTATTATTTACGTCATAAAAGTGAAATACGCTTTTCAGAGAATTATTTAAAAAATATCTCACGGCAGAAATAAATATTCCCGAGAAAAGGAGTGGAAAGCGCCATGATATTATTTTGTCATAAGAAAGTTTAAATTGCTCACATGTTTCATTGATCGAAATTGTATTTTTGTCATTTCCAATATTTTCCAGTCAAATTAAACAACGTGCTGTCATTCGAAACGAAGATCTTGAACAATAAACATTAATTCGAATGTATAACTACTTCCCAAACGCTAATAAATTATAATTGTAAGAAAAAAAAAACGGAAACTAATTTAATTCAGAAATTAGATTTTCTTTTTCATAATCATTCATTTAAATAAGCTTGTACTTTAAGCGACACATTTCTATGTAGATTTCGTTCTATACACCTTCAATTTGATTTTAGCAATGCACTGAAAACGTCGATTTCACAAACCGAATACTTTACGAGATGACATTGGACAAAAAATAAAATCAAAGAAAAATACAAAAATAGAAAAGAAAAAGAAGAAAAGAACGAATTTGTGTTTCCTTTAAGTGTTAATTTGGTATACCTCTGATGTGTTTAAAACAGTTGGGGAGGGTTGAGGAGATATCTCGCAACAAATTTCTGGATATTGTTTTTTTAGCGGCTCGGATTGAGGAATAAAAGAGCCGACTTCGTATTCCAGTCGAATCTATTACATTCACTTACATAATTTAAGAAAGGTATGAATTTTATCTCTCTCCAGCTATGGGTAAATAGCAGGGCATATCTTGGATGGCAACTGGTCTACCGAAGAAAGAAATAGCAACCAACTGCTAGAAAAAAACTGCTTCGTCATTTATGTATCGATAGATATATGATCACATAAGCGTGTATCACGTATGACACATAACTTACTGACTGACTTACACTGGTCGTTAATTGATTGCGTATTCATGAAAATTAATAGCGATTAAGTCTGTAAGAAAAGACTGTCCTGCAGCGGCGGACTAATTATTTCGCCGATATGATGTCGTTTCAACATCTCTTAATAACAAAGATTTAGGATATACTTCGAAAATAAAAAAAATTAAACT
>OZ010572.1:63620881-63705881 GCA_963932145.1 Acanthosepion lycidas | reverse complement strand
GGAAATACCATCCGGTTTCTTGTTTCCCACCCGCCGATAATTTTCAAAAATTTAAATGTAATGTCAATCGCTATTTTTTGTCTTCATTAATCCTGTTCTTTTAGTGTCCGTTCTCATCGCTAAAGTCTTCTGGTTCTCATTCTCGCTAACCCTTGAACTCTTATTGGCAATATCGCTTTGCTTGGGGTGGAATCGGTAAAAGAGAAAGAAAACTCTTTAAATAAGAATGGTCACAACTGTTTGAAGATATATTCTTACTCATATTATTGCTTAGATTTACGGGTAATTTTACTGAGACCCAAACCCAGTTATAGAAATATTTCTCGAAGCTTCATATAAAACCTAGTCATTTGATCATAATCTTGAGAGAGAATTAAATTATCACATTATTATAACGTTAGCATTTTTGAGAACAGTTTTATGAACGGAATCAATTACCGTTACACAACATCAGGGTCTGTAAAACTGTGTTCTACACATAGAAAAGGGATTTAGCCGAATGTATTAAAATTTCGGTTGATGTTTCTTATGTTTACTTGAAATGTATAAATTCAAATTCTTTCTGTCAGTCCTGTCATTGACATCTTCACAATTTGTCTTTTTCATTTCGGTTATCAAGCAGATTTCAATTATATATATATATATATATATATATATATATATATATATATATATATATATATATATATATATAATAAATGGTTAACACATAAATTTTCTTGATTTAAGTAATGTTTCTAAATATGGTCGACAGCGCTAAATCTCAAATCGAAAAATTCCATTTTGCGATACACAGACACACACAAACACATATATATTTATTTATAGTGATTTTCCAAGCGTAGCTTAGATGTGGTACAGGGTTGAAAGTATGGTGCACTCAGTCGTAATTGTTCTAGCGAGACAAGCTTGCTAACCATTACACCGCCTCGAGATGCCCAATATATATATATATATATATATATATATATATATATATATATATATATATATATATAGTAGGTAAGATATTCGCTTAAATTCCCAGATTTATCTAAGTCCAGAAAAAAACAAAACAAAAAAAAAACTTGTTCGCATGCAAGAAAGACATTTAAAAAAAGAAACAAAAGTATCGTCTTAATCTTCTTTGTTCAATAAAAACATTTATCAAAGAGGGATTTCCACCCAAATAAACAACTCATATATATATATATATGTATATATATATATATATATATATATATATATATATATAATCCGTATCACCCTTTGCAAGGCAGTAAAGCCACTAAAAGGGTGTAGGTGAAACAGAAACTAAAACATTAATAATGAAAAGGAACAGAAAATAGCGATCAACAGGATAGTAGATAGCGATTGATATTGCATTTGAATCTTGGCAGAGTAAAATTGGCTGGAAAGCATGGAGGTAGTTGCACGAGCATAGAACTTACGGTTACATCTATCCAGCTCTGCTGTCAATTGATGAGATCTCGACACCGGTCTAGAACTGAGCTTAAATTTGTGAACTAGGTACCACAATGAAGAGCTGATCCTAACAGTTACTATGAAAGTATTTATAGAAAAAGCACAGAGAGGCAACCTTACGGTAGTGAATAAGTGACTGAAATCGATCCGTCAGACCAGGACCAATAATATTGCTAGTTCTTAGGATTTTATCATGAGCTCTCGAAAAATAGTAGGGTCACCAGACCATATGTAGCAGCAATATTCTAAGCATGGAAGAATGGTAGACTTATAGATATGTAAGATAGATTCCGGAGAGAAAGAATGCCTTGCTGGATATAGTGAATGGAATTTCTTAGCAATTGACCTGCCAATGGATTCAATATACTCTTTCCACTTCATGTCAGCTGAGAACTTTAGCCAGAGAAGGCGCAACGAATCACTTTCTTCGAGGTTAGAGGCGACCATGTTGATGGAAGACAGAAAGGGGTCTCTCAGATGATTAATGGAAAGAAGTTATGTTTTGGTAGCGTTAACAAACCATCTTTTTCCTAGTTAACAACGGACTTGAGGTCGTTTCGGGTACGGTATTGAACTTGTCAGTCTTAAAATCGAGGCAGGAGTAGGTTGTGTCGTTAATGTAGATACAAAGTTGAGAGCTGATGTCATCGGGAAGGTCATTAATGAAAATTAAATACAGAGTAAGTATATATATATATATATATATATATATATATACACACACACACACTGTATTCAATATATACACGACGTATGAGGGTCAAGCAGCTCAGTTCCTAGGAACCGACAGCTCAGACACCAACACATATGAATTGATTATAGTGGTGAAGATTTTGTGCAGAACCAACTAATTCCTATATATATATATATATATATATATATATATATATATATATATATATATATATATATATATATATATATATTTGTTCTATGTGCCAAAGGATATCGGGAGTGGTTTTTGATTGGATTTCTTCATCCCCAGCAATCAAATTGAACTTAAAATTCAATAGTACTTTGCAGCTGAATGAGGTGCATCGGGCTGGTTAAAAAAAAACTCTGAAATCTTCTGAGACTCTTATTCTGCTTGTCCCAAATTAAATTTCTGCATCTCCAACACTTAAGCTTTCAACTTAGCCACCAGGTCTACCACTGAGCGTCAAATGTTAAAAATAGAAGCCAAAATGATTCTTTTATAATGTTATGCTGGGAAGTGTTTTATCTGGGCGGTGGAGGCGACACAGTAATTCGAACGCGGATTGGAATAGCAAAAGACGGCTTAAAAAAGCTACAAAGTACTAACAAAGCACACAGAAACAGGAAAATGGCGTTCGAAACAAAGATAAGGGTGCTGAACTTCCGCGGGATATCAATCATACTAAATGACAGTGAATGCCGGACAGTTTCTTCACAGATGAATGAAAAAACTGGAGGTCATAGAAATGTCGTTCTACAGAAGGATGATGGGAATAACATAGACGGAGCGTGTAAGCAACGAGGAAATTTTAAGGAAAAAATCAGAAAGATGCAAATTGAAAGTAAGTTGAGATTTCTGAGAAGTATAATGAGGAAGGAGGGTTTGGTGAATTTGACACTCACTAGATATATCAAAGATAAAAAGCACATGAAGAAGTAGCGGGCTGATGAGTTTGTCAGACTGGCGGAACGGGGGATGAGAGGGATGGCAAAGTGCCAGACGTTACTAAGAGATATAAGAGATAAGAAATTATGGACAACTATAATTGCCAATATCCTGAAGGGACAGAGCACGTAGAAGAAGAGTCAAGTTTTCGTTTAAGATCTTTTGATATAATGCATAATGATGTCGAGGATTGTCATCAGCCATAAGTAAAGAAATAGATCAATTCGTTTTCGTGTATTCAAGAGTTTCCTTTCGATTATTCTACAGTGTGAAAACTAACATGGAAAAGCGAAATTCTCTTAAGCGAATTGTGAAAACTTTAACGACCGTTTGATCTTAAGATATCGTTTCCTTGTTCCGATATTTTATTTATAGCATCGCTTTTTAAATCTCACATACATCTTTCCGAAAAAAGAGAAAAGAAAATGTGAGGTTCGTCCTTAGCGTTTCATGTCTACACATTTCTAATATGGCCTCAAAATTGGCAGCCGATAAAATGTGAGAAACTTATTTTCGCTCTGGAAAAAATAACTTTATTTGCTCTGTCTATGTTTCGATTTTCTCCATTTTCTTTTTCCCTAATACATTTCAAAATTTCTGATTCTATATAGAGGAGCTTTGGAAACAAAATCTTATCTTCGGCTCGGTATATAATCTATCTAATTCTGTTTATTCTTATGTAACTACGCGTATATAATACACGTTATCTATACACTAATAACATTTATATATATATATATATATGTGTGTGTGTGTGTGTGTGTGTGTGTGTGTGGTGCAGTTTAATTTATATTACACTGAATCATTCATATAAAAAGTAAATTAATATATTCAATGAGATAAAATGGCGAATTCACTTCGCTAACTAAATTTTAAAAACGCATTAACCCACTAACTACTCGATAAATATTATGATCCTTGTTTTTTTAAAATTATAAACTGTATTAGGTCTTTCTTAAATATGCAGGTACTTTCGACAGCTTCTTTACTAATTTACTTTTTGTATGAATGATTCAGTGTAATATATATATATATATATATATATATATATATATATATATATATAGATAGATAGATATTTCAATAAAGGTGCAATTAATTTACAAATTCATGAATTATTCATACATAAAACAAATACAAAGGTTAATGATTAAATGGCGTGAAATCCATCTTCGCGAACAATTCAATAATATACAAAGAGATTCGGGGTTTTTGTATATTATTGAATTGTTCGCGAAGATGGATTTCTCGCCATTTAATCATTAACCTTTGTATTTGTTTTATGTATGAATAATTCATGAATATATATATATAATTCATTAATATATATATATTATATTAATATATATATATTAAATGGCGTATATTTTGGCTGCATGTTTTCATTAAGACATGTCATTGAATAATTTAGACAAGTTTTGTCTACTTATTTTCAATAGGATGATGTCGAAAGTAATCGGAATAAATTAATATTTGTCAACATGGCAATTTTCTTTCTTCCTTTAATAAGGGTACTAAGAAGCTTGTATGTGAAGATGAGAGAGCCCTACTGAAAATAAGTAGACGAAATTTGTCTAAGATATACAATGAAACATGTCTTTATATATATTTTAGCCCATGATTTATTAGATAACGCACTAAATCTAAATAATTTATATGCGCTCAGATGTTTATAAATACATTTATATATGTTTCAGTCAATTATTATACACATATCAGCCAAAATTCCTGCATAGATAAGTTTGCGTGTAGGGATATATGCTCATATTCAACCACATATTAAATACACGCACACATATGTATTGGGTTGGTAAGAAAGATTCCGTACATATTTAGCATTTGATAAAGTTGCTTTTAGGAAGACTACATTTCAATTTGAGATATATATGTATCACATAATATACATTATATACAGAACTATTTCGCGGAGTTTGACATTCCCAGAAGTCGATTATGTTTTGTACTTATTTTAAATATTTAAATATGAATTTCAAAGTTCTTAAAAATGCCAAGATGAAGCTAATAAAAACTCTTTTTGTCAGACAACATTCATTCTCCTGATACTAACCAGAGATGGTCAGAAGTTATCGAACAAAAAAAAAAAAAAAAAAAAAAAAAAACAACAAAAAAAAAAAAAAACGATGGAGAATTTCTCTACAAATTACATCTGGATGTGCGACACTATTCCTAAATTGGAGAAATTGTTGGCTGACTTTAACCTAAAAGCGTTTAAGCGATTTCTTGTTGCCTTTATATATGCATGTCATGCAAACACTTCGAAAACATTAAAACATTTCATCAATATGAAACAGAGAACTAACTTTAGATCAGGAACAGAAGTTTTTTTCCATTTAGAATGTAAACAGTGTTCCCACCTTGAAATTTGATTGGCGAAAAATTCTGACATTTAAAGAAACAAATACATGACAATATAAGACTTTAAATTAACCACCAAAATCAACGCACCTGTTAGCCACCGACATTTTCTGTTGTTCACATTTTTGATATGGAAAAAGCCGTTCTGAGGTAAAAATGAATATAATTTGAGCAGACGGTGATTAACTGAACATGCCATAATCTAACAGCCTCTTACTATTAATATACGACTAAGATATTTCAGTTTTATCGCCTGTTATTGTTAAATTAATACTGAAACAATGTGGAGAAAATATTTAAATAACTTGATAATTTCGATTTAAAGTTAAAATCGAATTTCTCGAACGATGACGCTGGTTTATCGACAGAAAATTGGTAAATTGAATCTTCTAAATTGTATTATATACAGTTTAAGTAATGCTATCACTTGATCGATCTTCAAATATGGATGTAGTTTTTTTTTTTTTTTAGCTCTACTTGGTTGGGTGGTTGCTTGGTTTTATTTAGCGACATATCAACCACTATGGGTTATTTAATCTAAATATTTTATATGTAAGTTATGCCTTTATCTAAAGATATTTTGTACATAATTGTATACTTTCAGAGTAAAGATATATATTTTATACATTATAAAATGTATTGTTGGTAATTTTACCATAAAAATGTATTTTTGTTTGGCGTTAACTATTGCCCCACAGCTGGGACCCTAACAGATGCTACCAGATCTGCTAGCGACTTGCACTCTCTTGTGTAGATATGGTAGCATTGGGCGCGTCTTATAGTAGGTGTCACAGTAATATTTTCATGAGCATTCATATGACGTTTTAGTTCACCAACTGAGGCAGATTTGTTTCAACTGGAAATGCTGTATAACGAGTAGTTAATCATTTCTCTATCTATGTAACTTCTCTGAGGATTTTTAGATCTGTCCTATTATTGATACGATCACATTTATTACACGTCAGATCAAATCTTGTGCCAACCTTAAGGAGATTAACATCAATACATTTACGAACGTCTTTCTTAAAGATATACATACATGCATACACATACGTATGTGTGTTACACCGTGGATTTGATTATACTTATGGGCGTTAGTACAGAAATCTAATATATACAAGTTTATAAAGTTTATGAAAAGACGTGATTACTGACGGAGAAAAAAATAACTGCCTTTGTAAAGTTAGAAATTTCCACCAAATACCAGTAACAACGAATAGTAAAGCTATCTTTTGTGTCGAGTTCATTCAGGACGTTGGCGATCATAGTTCTTCACAATTTCCTGTCATTTGTGGCTTTTAATAAATTTTCTCTTTTGTTATCTCTTCTTGTAATATAGGAATAAAGTGTCGCTGCCGACACTTGAGTTTGAACATAGATCACCAGAGAGTAAACACAATCGATCCCATTATTGAATTAAGTAGACCATGTGACCATAGAGGAAACGCATATATGGGAAGTAGCTTGTGCCTAATTGATAATATTTCCGGTCTATACTATTTCTCTATTCTATTTACTATAGTATTTCTCTACTCGGATTACTGTTCGAGCGTGTATAATCAAGCAAGTACTGTTAGTGTGAGTGATATTCGAAGGTGTCTGACACCAGCATTGTTCAACGGCCTACTATAATTGTATTTGTGATTACAAAGTCTCTACTACAACGAGCATTGCGAAAGTGACAACGTTTATTCGTTGGCATCACAAGTGTCAAATGTGTGTTCGTTGACATTACAAACCTTCTTAAACTTTTTGAGCCGTCTATTTACTAGGGAGGTAGATTATGCATTGTTTTCCTCTGTCTTTCTTGCCTTCAATCTGCCCTACAAGTACCAAATTTTACAAGCCTTCTTTCGTCGTAAGGTGCCATAGAAATTTAAGTTGCCCCTTCCTGATGTTAAGTATAAGCATGTTTTTGTTTACATTTTCTCTAAAAAAACTGTCATTGCTCGCATGTTCGGTCTATGAGATTCTCAGCATCTTTCTGTAGAACCAAATTTCTGTTGCTTCAAGTCATTTCCTCATCTACGAGAAAACTTTCCAGCATTCAGTGCCATATAGAAGATTGATCTTTAATCTAATTACACCCCTTGTCAACTCGAAGTTATTTTGTTCGATGGCAGTTTAACTGTCATGTACAGGTTAAAGTATGGTGAAAGTTCGATAAATATATGATCCAGGAATTGAAATATGATTGACTTTAGGTTAAAAGAGAAGTCTTTGCTCGTTGCAATGCGGCCATATTTGTCTACAGTCGATATTTCAGACATTATTGCATAATTTGGAATAAGATTTGCTTGATATGCGCCAATTTGGAAATGCAGGAAACTGAATCTATTCCCCCAATCAGCACATCTGTCTAAACTGAAGGGAATATGATTTATTAGGGAATAACTGTTTGAAAATGATCACAATCATAGGTAATTATCATAAACATGTTTGTAAACACACATCACATTTAGAAAATCTTGAACTGATTATTAAATTATGCTTGTTGAAGAATCCACTAACATATAATCACATACCGATACATAGAAACGCAGATGTCCTCACATATATTTCGATGGTTTATTAAATGCCAATTATCTAGTGATGTGTAGGCACGTACACACACACATATATTCGGTATATTCAAATGTTCGCAGTGATATCTTTAAAAAAAAATTTACAGACTGAAAGTTCAGAAGAAAACTGCTTTTTTTTAAAAAAAAAAAAAACATTATTGAAGGTTTTTGCATACATCTTACCCCCACCCCACATATATATATATATATATATATATCATTCATATATAACCAAATTTCCTAATGTCTTCTGATAAACACACGTACACACACACACACCATTACATGTGAGCAGAGTAACACGCTCAGAGATTATTTATTTGCAATCGCAAATACACTAAGGCATTTATCGGTTGAGGTCTGTTTGTTAGATAAAGTAATTGCAAAATTCCGACTAAAAGTTAGTTATCCACCAAATAAGTTTAGTAAATGTATTTATGTTGAATGGATTATTTGTTGAAAAAGAGCTATAAAGGAAAAAAGACGAAAAGAGAAAGAGAGTAAAAGAGACGGAAAGGAAAAGACAACGGAAAGGAAAAAGAGAGGAAAAGACAACGGAAAGGAAAAAGAGAGGAAAAGACAACGGAAAGGAAAAGAGACGGAAAGGAAAAGACAACGGAAAGGAAAAGAGACGGAAAGGAAAAGAGAGGAAAAAAGACGGAAAGGAAAAGAGAGGAAAAAAGACGGAAAGGAAAAGAGAGGAAAAAAGACGGAAAGGAAAAGAGGAAAAAAGACGGAAAGGAAAAGAGAGGAAAAAAGACGGAAAGGAAAAGAGAGGAAAAAAGACGGAAAGGAAAAGAGATTGAAAAAGACAGAAAAGAAAAGAGATGGAAAGAGAAAGAGAGGGAAAGGGAGAGAAAAGAAAAGAGATAAAATGTATATAGTTTGGTAGCAGTTCTCTTTTGAAGCAGGTTTGTTTTAATTTCTTAATTTTGTGTCCAATCATTATAACGAATAAAACATGCTAATTAGTTTTTATTTGACCCTCACACGGCTGATCGAATTGAATTCAGTCCTAGGATTTATGTCTGATAACAGTTTGTAATTTTTAAAGGAATTATTATCTTTATATCACAAAACATAGCAAATGAACAAAATCATTTTTTACGCCTAAAATACACCACTACTTAGTTTTGCAAATAGTGCTTTTCGATCGACGTAGACAGTGGCTGTAGATAATGAAATGTAAAAAAAAAAAAATCATCACAGCGATTTCATTTCGGAATCAATGGCAGAACAACTAAACGGATGGAATTCTATATGTTGAAGCGAACTTGAATAGAATTTGAGGAAAACTGTCAAAAGAAATTCATATATGTTTGTACACCAAATCGTCATTACGTGAGGACCCAGTTTCAAGTTTCGAGCGATCATTAAAGCGTGAAACTGCATGTCATTATGCAATGTTAATGTCCATATTTAAATCGGCCGACGTTATATACTAAATAAATAGAAGAGTGTTCACCATTTCTTCCTGTAATATATATATATATATATATATATATATATATATATATATATATTGCTGAAGTTGGAGTGAATAGCACGAACATTTAAGAAAGAAAGGTTAAGGAGTGGTAGGTAACTTTATTTACTGGTCTTCGTTTCGCTGTATTTGGCATGCGGAGATTTGGATTGGTGAGAAAAAGAAAAGGCCAACATAATTATCATTATCCTTCATCAATGGCAATACTAATCATTCAGATTTGGTTGAGAACAGAGCATGATATGGCCTCAGGGTTGCACACCGGACATACGTGCAGGAACACCTATCCATGCGTGACATGGCACTACAAATACCTTGATATTATCAGGCATTTGATCAGAGCGACATCTCTAACCACTACCAAAGAGTTTGGGCTCCTAACGACCGGTCGGAATCAGCAACCAGCAAACTGACAAACCGGTACTCTCATAATGAAAAGTAGCAGCCACTGGCTACTAGTCCGATCAAGGCCACGAAAGAAAAAGAAAGAACCTTTAATCCATATTCTGAACAGAGAACAAGGTATGGTCTTCTACCAGTATTCTATAGATATGGAAGTAGTGCTGACTGAACGATAGCTGAACCTATCTACTCCTGTTAAACTGTTCGCAGCACAGGAGTGTGGCTGATTTTATCGAGCCACCGTCTCTACGAATGTTGCCGAAAAAGGCTGTAGAGGCTGAGTTTTTGTTATAGGGAAAAAGAGTGTGGACATAGGAATTAACACTTCATACCAAGTACAGCTACAACGACATTATGATAAAAAAGAATAAAATCACATATGCAAATTTTAATAAATTTTTGTTTCCAAATACCAAAATATAGATACAAAGAAAAACTCATTACAGAAACCAAAAATAAAGAAACTGAAAAATAATATAAATGAATTACAAATAATAAATAAATAAGCAGTACAGAGGTTACTGAGCATAAATAAACCTAACCGATTTATATGCACACTTGCTCCAACCACCTAACCAGCAATTAAGAGTTCATGGCCATAACATGTTGACTGACAGAGATCAATTACAAAATCCAACTTCAAACGCCAACTTTATAATACCCTTCTTCGGTAATAAATCTTTTAATGCTGCCTTTATATACATTTTCTTCCCATAAAACGCTTGTGTTTATTTTCCAGTAAGATTCTTTCATTCCTGCTTTAGATGGCAGATTTTACTTGTGTTAAAAACAACAAAAGATATCGTGGTTGTAGCCTTGATGGCAAGACCACAAAAACGAGATAAATTCTTTTTAAGAATAATCATTTCTTCTGTTACAAGTCTTACTTTTTAACCTATGGCTGAGGAGACGATACACAATCTTAGCTTTCCCACGTTTAATTGTGCGTAAGTGAATCTGATTGGAATTCGAACAGAGTTCTCCGATTTCTAATCTACAGGGAAACTAAAAAGGGCAGTTTTCTCCTTTTCTCACTGCCCTTAATCTTTCAGTAACCTATATACACAACCCGATTAAGCAGGCGTGGTACTTGGTTTCGAGATGGCAATGATGCATGAAAGTTATAGCGACCATGCAATGTTCATTCCTCTCACCCTTATATGTGTGTGTAATTCATTTTAACCAATTGATTTATCGCAAACCATTTATATCTATTATTCATGCATGTCATTATGGTTAGTCTTATTTATCTCATTCTTTTGTCTATCTCTCTAGGTTGAAGCTTACATAGTCTGGCATAACAGTAAGATTCACACTAAGGATTGAACTGAGAAGTAGCGGCTTGCAAGGCTGGATTGTTGGCAATCACTTTTCACCCAGGCATGCATTGACTGCGAAAAACTTGCAAGACTTTCATAAACTTTGGAGATACATGTCATATTTTCGATTATCGACACGCTGTTTTGGCTTCTTTGACAGAATCAGAGAAAAGGCATACGATGGGAAGTCGCTCAAATTGACCGGAAGTTAGCCTCTCTCGTTCAGAAAAGACAATGGTAAGGAAAACAATCGATCAGTTGGTCAGGCCTATCGTAAATGAGACAGTAGGTTTTGTTTGATGTGGCAATGTTCCGTCAGTTATGGAGGTTCAATGGGCGGACGTCGATTGCGAAAGTACTGACTGATCGGGTCAGAGGTCAACTTAGTCAATAGTGGGTGGAAGAAAAGGTGACAGAGTGGAATTTGCAGTGGTACGTGAACGTAGTCACTGACATGCACGCGAAAAACCCACGCGGGCAATGAACCGCATATATATATATATATATATATATATATATATATATATAAATGCGGTAGGGGAAAATAAATATTTGTACGCATACAAATTATTATTTTATTGTCTTTTCAACTAATGAATAAACATACTTTTCAGAGAATTAACTGTAGAATAAACTATGTATGTGTACGAATATTTGATTATCCCACTATATATATAAGTAATGGATTTTATTTTCAGTCCAACAGTATATCTTATAACGTTTAAAATAATAATAATAATAATAATACAAAACTGAAAAACGCTTAGGGAAAATCGGAATATCTGACGATGGCTAAGCGTATGTGGCTGAAAGAGTGTTGATAATAACATTTGCAATAATCAACATGAGGGCAAGATTTCGAATAACTTAAAATGTAACAGCAATTCTTCATCTCAGGAAATGCCAAATTATCATAACCTTTGGTTCGTTTGACACAAGTTCCCAGTTATAATACAACTGTCAAATAATGGCAAACTAAACTAATTTGCTGAACGTTACATCTTCAAACAAAGACAAATATAAACGTCTGATTAAAATAAATCCTTTAAAACAATATTTCGAAATTAATTTCAGCTTTTCTTAAATAGTAAAACTGTGGCATAATGTATATGCAATTTGTCTGCTCCTCTTTTGAGGATAAAATTATGTGGAATTTTCGCAGGTTTAGCTCGTATTTGACCCTAATACAGAACAAACACTAAATATATTTTTGTCTTCGTGGGCAAGGAATAACTGATCTGTACTAAACAAGAGCAATCTTTAGACATGGATAGTGGGGGCAGAATAATCTATTATTGAAGACTAAATAAAAGGTTGTGTGTGAAATTCCCTGAAGAAGAACGAGGGTCATAACAACAGAAATGTCGTGATAAAAAAACGAAGATGGAGATTAGTCCGTATGTCAGTAATGCAAATAATTCAATATTCTTTATTTTTGAGGCTACCAGTGGGAATCCAAATAATAACTAACTTAAGTTTTTCTTTCCAAATAATAACTAACTTAAGTTTTTCTTTCTTTTATTTGAATTTTGAAGAAAGGAGTTGGATTTCCTTTTTTCCCCCCCTCTTCTTAATTCCAAACGGAATGTTTGATCCATCTCTACATATGGCCAAGGTTTTCTTTGTTTGAATGCCAGTTGCGTAAACTTTGAACTCTGAAGACAAAATATATGTCTACCGATATCTAGCAAAAATTATTTTCGATAATATTCTTTTTATTCCTTCTTGTGTTTGAGTGTTACGTGTTCAAAACATAACAGAATGTCTTACTAGTTTCAGATGCTACGCTTTCCTCACCGAGAAAATGTTTAGGCGCTAAAATTTAATTAATACAATTCCTCCGTGATTGGAACATCCATCGTGATGGTAGGAAGACAAATTATTTATTCGTGAGGCCAGTCCTGTACTGGTTGAATGACGGTTGAATTAACGCGGAAACATGAAATTTAAAAAAATCTTTTCAGTTTTTATAAATATTTGAATTATTTTATTTAAAATTATAGTAACGATGCTTTGAACAAGGTTAACTTACTTAGACTAATTACATTGTTTGGATTATTGTTCTCATCTTGTAATATTCACGACATTTCGACCGGTCTAGGCACCAGCCTTCTTTATGTGATATCATTGGAATTTCGAACCGAGCTCTTTATTTCAACAACCGGGGTAGATTGTCCTGGTTTTACGTACCATACCTTTTCCAGATATCTCAGTTATTCTCCTTAGTAACTTAGCTCTCCAAGTTCTTGTTCGCCTCTGCTGTGAATATGACAATAAAGATGAAAAAAACAATCCGAACAATATAAATAGTGTAAATAGTTACAATACCTCATTTCAGAAATATAGACAAACGCTAACTTAGGTTGACATTTTCGTTGTATTTTTATTCTACTTTAACAAGAACCTACGCTGTTTAACGTTAAGAAAAACGGTTTAAATTTCCAGATATTCATTGTTGTATTAGCGATAAAAATCAAATAAATAAAAAAATAATAATATTTGATAAAGTGGGTTTGTTCCTCCAACTGTATGTAGTTTTGAAAAGAAAGGTAAAAGTAAAGTTGAGAGATTAAGAAGATCGTAGAAATTTTAGAGCAACGAATATTTTGGTAAAAATTCATAAACGCTAAAAGAAACTCAAGTTTACGTTTTGCAGTTTGAAATAAATTCAATAGAAAATATCATTTGAAAACAATGACTTTTTCTAAATGGATTCGTTTTTAATCCGGCATTCTTATTACTTCAAACCAAACTATTTTGTGGATATTCATATTTGAAATAGACGGCCCATTTTTAATTTGTAAAAAAGGTATATTATGTCTATCTGCCTGGACATTCGAGAAATAGACGCACAGCAAAGTGCACGAATGAACCGATATTCATAATCAAAGTGAATACAATGCAAAAGCTGATTTAAAATTATAATACTATCGTCATTGTATTAATACTTTAGGCGTTTATTTAAAATACGAATATCCGCTATAATAACGTTTGAAGTAACTGTTGTGGTGTCTTCCCTCTAATGAGGCTATTGTAGACTCTTTCACTTACTCTAAAATAGCAGGAAAGTAAGCCTCGCGGTAACAGTGATATAGACTGTTCTACTGAGGCTGTGACTGTTCGCAGCTCCTGTCGAACTATCTGCTTTGGGCAGAGAGGAACTCGGACGAAGCTGTGCTGAAGGGCACAGTCTCGTCCGGAGAGGCAGACAGACCCGAACTCGTTTATGCGGGTCCTACGGGGATTTTTGGCCGAGCCTACGGGTTCCGATGACCGACATTAAACCCGGCCTTGTGCCACATGTACCCTAGTGGTGGGGGGCTGCTAAATATCAACAGTGATATAGACTGAACGTTCATCAACCGACACACACTTCTAAATCGTATAACACACTTTTGTTGTATTTACTGTTCATCTACAACCTCTTGTTTTGTTATTTACGAACCATTACTTGGTCACAACAGTAACGAAAACAATGACACAAATAAAGTTTAATGACCAATTAAAATAATGAAAAATTTTAAAACTTTGTATCCTCAAGTTAATTTCAGCGTTTCATAAATAGTAGAATCGTGGTCTAATGGATATATCGTTTGCCTAAATCTCTTGAGTTTTGATATTTTGTATACCGTACAATTTCATTGTATTCTTACGAATACGGACAGCCACTCAATATATTGTTGGACTTTGTGTGAATATTTTAAAGTTTCAATATTAATTCAATATTCTTTATTTCTTATCCTAAAAGAATCGTTATGCTTACAAAATCATGAATGCACCTGAAGCTCATTTAACATCTGCGTTGTTATTACAATGACAATATTATTATTTGCAATCAGCTTTTGAATTGTATTCACTTTGACAGTGGATATTGCTTCACTTATATGCTTTGTTGTTACAAGCTTGTATCTCTGTTAAAAGGGATATGTCGTGGACGAATGCTGACCCTTGGGCAAACGAGACGAATCAAATGTTTCAATCGAAATAGTTAATGTAATTACGAATGAAAATCAGAAGACACGCCGAGAAGATCAAATCTCAGATCAAAGCTGCAAACAATTTCACTGGTTGAGAGATCAAAGCATCATCTAAATTAGGAGGATCAAGTTACGGAGCTTTGTAGGGCACAATCTGCATCAGACTACAAATCAGAACGTTTAGCAAACTTTGTGGATCAGATTACAGATGAAATTCTTTTTCTTTTTATCTTCACGGATCAAGAGATCAAACGAAACTAATTGATTAATTTATTAATCAAATCATGATGCAAACATGATTATCACTGAACAAGAACTAATCTTGAATAATTAACGTTTTCATTTTTAAACGCAGAGTTCGTTTCCATATTAACTTTGCTTTCCTTTTTTATCTTTAGTGAAAATAACTTTTTGTCAGTTATTTCGGAGATTTAAATAAAACATTTTATTTTATCGGTAAATAAGTTATGATCAGCTATCAAGTCTTGACCCGTTTATTGTGTTAAATGACGAGTCGGGGAGCTAACTTAATTGATGGTTAATTCAATATTATCCCCCTCCTTGGTGATTAAGAATTGATTATTGGTTCGTTGTTCTACCGATATGTCTTAGTTAACTCTTCTCAGTCTCGTTTTAGATTCACCGTTATTTAGTTAAAGATTTTTAGAATTACGATAAAGGAAGGATCTTTTAGAATCACGATGAAGGAAGGATGAAAGGAAGGAAGGAACTTTTAGAATCACGATGAAGGAAGGATGAAAGGAAGGATCTTTTAGAATCACGATGAAGGAAGGATGAAAGGAAGGATCTTTTAGAATCACGATGAAGGAAGGATGAAAGGAAGGATCTTTTAGAATCACGATGAAGGAAGGATGAAAGGAAGGATCTTTTAGAATCACGAGAAAAAATAAGAGAAACAATATGACTAAAAAGGAAATCCATACGAAATGTATTGTAGAAAATTTCCGATTTTATTTTTAATAAAAAGTCGTTAATTTAGGTGTTCGTCATGTTAAACTTGAAATTTCGTATAGAGTCTATAAATTTGTCAAGATTGTTTATAGAGATAAAAGCTTTATATTGATTCTATCTAGCAATACAAAATGGTTACGGGAGGATAATTTATCCCAGCGCTCACACCTCAATTCTCCTGTCTCTCAAGCAGTGTAGCATTCTGGTAAGATATTTTAGTAATGGCATACAACGCAGAGAGAAGTGGATTCAAACATATTCGAAATCCCTCAATCTTAACCGGAATTTGAATTCGAGACGCCGATTTCATTATCCTTGCTAGTAACTGTTATGATGCTGTGAAACTTTTACTCAAGATACAAATAAAGTTGATCGCCAAACTAAACACAACATCTTTATCGACCATCAAAAAATTACTTAAGAAAAGCAAAAGTAACTTTGTTCAAGTGATTAGAAAGGAGGTGTTAACATTTTCAGATATTGAATGAAAAATTTCCTGGCAACTTGATTGGTCCAACTCGAAACCAGCAATAAAAAGAAATTTGAGATTAACATGAAATTCACAGATCTGATCATAAATTAAAACATCACGGATTAAATGATGAATTAGAAAAATCAAAGCAGGTCAAATAATTAAAGAAAAACTATCAACGGATTTTTCAGAATATACCTTAAGCTTCGGTCAGTTGCGTTAGTTATCGGTATTTGCGTTCAGGTAAAGGCAGAATCATGGATGCTGATTTTCAAAGCAGATAGGTCCGCATTCTTTGAAAGATAGAAGCAACAGAATCCTTCTTGTGCCGTATAAACAATATATATTGGGGCACGTTTTCATTTTTTTCTTCTTATCATTTTCTACTGTCCTTGATTATATTTCGAAATCCTAAAACTTTTATCTTTCGTTTTACACATATTTCGACATTAACAAATGAGGTAAATTACTTCACAGTTGAATATTAAGTTTTGAAATTTTTGCTAAGAATTAATTTGTGACAATTATCGGTCATATCTTACCGGTGAACCTCTCTTTATCATTTTTTAATTATTCTTTTAATCTCACGTTTGCTAACCACCGGGCACCAATCAACCAACTTTTTGCTACTTCGTTTATTCTTTCTTCTCGTTATGTATGCCGTTCATTTTCATTCTTATCGTTTAATCATTTCTATAACAGCTCTCATTTAAGCCCATTTCTAGATCCATGTTCACCGTCTTCAATCTTTCAGTTTAGATTTACACATTAAAGCCTAACATTAGTTCATGCATTGAATATTTCTGTCATACCGCGCCAGGAAATTTTTCTCCCTGGAATCGTTAACTCAAATATACAAATCAACCATTCGCCGTTGCATGGAGTACTGTTGCCATATATGGTCTGGTGCACCTTCTGTTTACCTCGGAGTTCTTGACAAGATCCAGAGACGGATATGTAATATAATTGGCCCTGATCTGGCATCTCGTCTACAGTCGCTCTCTCACAGACACGCCGTCGCCTCTCTCTTGTCTTCTTTACAAATACTTTCATGGTAATTGCTCCGCTGAGCTGCTTTCACTGGTTCCCAGACTCCATGAATTCAAGCACCCTACGAGGCTGGCATCCCGCTCTCACACTTTCACTGTCAAAACTCCTAAATGTAGCCGTCTCCTCTACTCCAATAG
This sequence comes from Acanthosepion lycidas, assembly GCA_963932145.1. Taxonomy (NCBI): domain Eukaryota; kingdom Metazoa; phylum Mollusca; class Cephalopoda; order Sepiida; family Sepiidae; genus Acanthosepion; species Acanthosepion lycidas. Next base: position 63,688,020 of record OZ010572.1, on the reverse strand, counting down.
CTTCATATCTTGCACCTCTCGCCTGTGGAACTCCCTTCCCTTTCCTGTTTCCCTGAGAGCTGTAATCTCCAACTATTCAAATGTAATGTCGATCGACATCTCCAGTTGCCTTGATGTATCCACTATCCTTCTCCTCATCCTTTCCTCTATCACTCCTATTTGCTCTCGCTCCAAATCTTCTGCAACCCCCTGCATCCTAGTGGATTCCCGCTTTGCTCGGGGCGTAATGCTTAAAAAAATAATACCTGCACGAGTGAATCTGCTATGTATTTAGAGATTTTAATAAAATAAAAAGAAGAATCTGAAATGTTATTGGTTCTGGACTGGCATCTTGGCTTCAGTCACTTTTTCACCGCCGTAACGTAATTTCTCCGTGCCTTATCTCTAAATATTTTCAAGATAATCGTCCTGATGAGATTTCTTCTTTAATACCTAGAGTTTAAGCGTAGTACGAGATTGGCGGTAAGGCCTCGTCATTTTACAGTTGAATTAACAAGATTTAATCGTAACTTCTATGGTCTCTTCTCTTATCCTTCTTGCTTATGGAAGTCTCTTCCGGCTTCTTGCTTTCCAGCCAGCTTTGGTCTTCCAAAATTTAAATGCAATGTTAATCGTTATCTTCTGTCTCCTTAATCCATGTTCTTTTATTTTTCTCTCTCCTCAGTAATGTTTTATTTTACTCCTATTCTCTCATACGATGTAGCCCGTAGCGTGTTTGGTTTTATTACCTTGTTTGAAATGAAATGATAAAAAAAATCATTTGCATTGCTTTCTCCATTGATCTTTGTGCATTGCTGAGTTCATGTCTATAGGTATTTTTGATTACGGCTATATTTTTGTTGAATGATTTCAAACCTGTATTTATATGTAGTTTTATTCCACTTCCTGGTTCTTTCTTTAATCTTATCCCCTGTTCTAAATATACATATTCCAGTTCTTTGTTTTCTATTCTTATGATCTACTTTTTTTTTGAACGTTGCAGTTAAACATTATTATTGTTTTAATGCTTTTAATTTTAAAACCTACATCGAAACTTTCCATATTTAGGAGTTTTAGCGATTACGTTTCGAGTAATAGCATATTAAAAAAAAAAACGTTTCTAATGTCAACCAAAACAAACGTGATTATAGCCTCAATATTAACGCAATTAATCCTCATCACACAAATGAAATTAAATGCTTTACACTTTTGATAAGAACAAACACATAACTTCGTCGATCCTGGCTATATATATATGTGTGTGTGTGTGTGTGTGTGAGTATATATATATGTGTGTGTGTGTGTGTGCGCGCACGCGCGCGTGTGTGTATATTGTTATGGAGTGGTTTCACAGTGGAGTCTTGTATTTGTACTAATTCGGTCCTAAAATAGGTTCGACGTACAAAACGTTAGGAACTTGATATAATAGGTAATGACGCAGAGAAATCTAGTTGTGGTCGCTGACACTTTAGTATCCAACTAACGGTCGTTCTCCATCAACCCACTGAGCGACTCCTACTGCTCCTAATTATTATAGGTGGGAGAGTCTATTAAATAAAGAATAGGTGTGTTCCACTATAACGCACACACACACACACATATATATATATATGTGCTTCCTGCGTTTCATATGCACGATTTTATCGTTGCATAGCAATCTTCCATGCAAACAAAATAAACTATCATTGTCTCCATAACAAATTTAAAACAAGAATAACCATCTTTGTTAATTTATTATAATGTACTTGTAATCTCTAAGCCGAAAGCTTAGACAGGATTAACAATAAAAGCATGTGCCAACATGGTGATTTCATTTCGTGCTTCAGTAATAATACTAAAAGTCTTATTCGACAATATGAAAGGAATTTACTTAAAATAAATAGACAAAACTTCTCTATATTGTTTAACGAAACATGCATTAATATATATATATATATATATATATATATATATATATATATATATATATATATATATATATAAATAAAAAGAAAGAACAGTAAGATATATAATCCGGTGTTCTTATAGATATTTTTATAAAATAGTGATCAATGTAAATTTACAGAGCATTAATATTATAAATTAATTGATTTAAAATATGGTTTTTCCGCTACACAGTTCTAACCATGTTTCAAAAATGGAACGTCCGAATTTAATTTTGTAATTAAATTAAAGACATTAGTTCCATTTCATCCTCAAGCGTAACCTTGGAAACGTGAATTATGATTTTATCTGTGTCTTTAAAACCCAGTAATTTTAAAAGTTACTCCAAAATTCGCTTGAGGATGAAATGGAACTAATGTCTTTAATTACAAAATTAAATTCGGACCTTCCATTTTTGAAACATGGTTAGAACTGTGTAGCGAAAAACCATATTTTAAATCAATTAATATATATATATATATATATATATATATATATATATATATATATATATATATATACACACACACACAACACTTTTTGGACTATTTAATGGCGAAAATTATTTTTTATACTCGAGTCTAAACGGTAAGCATCAGTAAAATTTATACTTCAAGTCTTCAAGGTGTTCCGGCTTTCGTGTCATTCTTACCTCTTTGCAGGTAATGCAATCAGCGTATTTTCAGTTCTCCCGAATGGACAAATCTTTTATGAAATGATCGGACGGAATATACATATTTCTTCATAATTTTGACATTACTATTTCAACTGTAAAATAATTAAATTCTAAAACTTAAAAAAGTCTCACTAAAAACAGCTTAAGTGATTAATTCACAGCAAATTTATTTTCTGCTGACTGTGTCTGGTTTTCTAAGGTTTGATATCTTCAGGTTAAAGATGATGAATGATATTTCTAGAGACAATCTGCGATATTGTTAAATGTTTGATGGAAACATCACATAAACACTGCAACAATTAAAAGTATCTAGGCAGAACTCAGTGTATACAAGTAAATTTGCTGATTAAACTCAGAATAGACATGTCGTAAAATAGAGATATTCTATTGATACAGGAACTACCATAAAAGCGATCACAGTTAATATAAAAGGAATCAACATTACGATAGCGACAACTTCTCGGTGATAATTTACATAAATCTATAGAAATAATAGACAAAATAATATATTTGAAAATTTGAGAGCAATCAGATTTTTAGTTGATCAGGAAATATCGAATAAGAAAATTTAGAAATAAGTCTCGCCAGTAACTTTCAAATAAAATTAGAAGAAACAATAAAAGCAAGAAAACATTATATATTTACTGAAAGGTACTTTGAAAATAACGTTTGAGTACAAATTCTGGATATATTCCCTCACAGATGGAATTCGGTTGTAAATTTAATACATTTTCAAATTTTTAACGAATATGACAAAGTTAGGATCTATTTGTTGCACGTCTTACACGAGACGATATACATAAACGAGTGTGTGCATTTTTGCATAGGAATGTATGTCTGTTTATAGGCCTCTCCATTTCTTTCTCTCAGTATGGATATAAGTATGAACATTCGGTTGTGATCGTCTGAGAAAGATCCTCGTCATCCAGTTTTTATATTAATGGTCACACGGCTTATATTTTCATACACTCTGTCCCTTATATTGCAAACGTTTCCTCCATAAATTTGGCTTAAGTTAAAAATTCTATTTTATCATTATACACACACAAGCAGTATGAACTTAGTTTAGCACCGAATAGCGACAGTCTGATACATGCTTGAACACAATCTTCAGGCTATGGCTGAAGATTCCATGTAAATTGCTTATATTGACAGACATTCTAAGTCAGATATTAATATTTTTGCCCTACTACATGGTCTATCTTAAAACCATATTTTATCAAAGACACACACAGATATATATATATATATATATAGGGGTGCTGAAAATTTATAGGATCAATCAAAGTTCCAGACATCAAATAGTTTTGTGTACGGCTCCTTGATCGGTCCGAATGCTTCTCAGCATACTTTTGTAAATATCAGAGAATGAATGTTTAATGATTTCTAATGTTTCTAATTTTTCAAATTCGACCATGATAAAAAATTTAGTAAACATACTTGAAAACTTGTTCCACCATAGAGTAAATTTGCATAAAACATTCAATAATGAAGCAAATTATAGAACAAAAAATATTTACAAGAAAATTCTGATGGCGGTCGTAACTACAGCGGCGATACAAGTATTTCACGCCCCAAAATAATTCATATGAGATTTTAAATTAACTTGATATACGAGTAAATATAAGCTACTTTGTGAAAAGGGTATTGACTAATATATATATATATATATATATATATATATATATATATTTGTCATCCACAGACAGATTGTTTCGCTGTATCACAGCTCAATAGTATGGTTAAACATCCGATTGCCTCAAACCGGGATCGTAACCCGACTATATCTATCTATAAAAGGCAGGATGTATGTATGTGTGTGCGTGTGTGTGTGTGTGTAACGAATGCACGGCCGCAATTTTCGACGAATTTGCACCAAAATTTACATGCACATGCTCCAAGTTAGCGGAAAGGCCAAGATCGACTTTGCATTTCCCAACTACCATCGATAGTGGAAATAATCGATTTTTCATGCTTCTACGGCAGTTTTCATGTAGTTTGCGGCCATTTTCTACTGGCCAGAGTGAGAGCTTATAGCTGGCTGTCACGAATAGACAGGAAGATTCTATTGGCCCCCAGGAGAGCCAACAGCTGACTGACACGAACGCTAACAAGCATGCTAGCATGCAAAAAAAAAAAAAAAAAATCGATAGCTGCATTCGTCACAAGTGGGAAAAATTTAAATCTGCATGGCACTTTACTCCAATTGGCTCATTCACTTGCTTAAACTTTGATTCTGATTCCGCAGAACTGGGATGGGTGTGAAAAAGTATTTGTTGTTAACATTCTTTTTTCATTCGGTTTTTCCAGTTACGGGTCCTTTTTTAAAGCTGATCGTTTTGTGTTCATTTTGTTTAGTTCTTTATTCGTAACAGATTTAATGTTTAGTATAGAGCTTAGAAAAAATTCGCAGTGTGAAATAGGCAAGAAGTAAGGCATGTAGCAACATCAGCACGGCAAATGGCACTCCTTTAAAGGCAAGGAAGGGCAAAAATATTTTTTGTCAAGTGATAGCGATTGCTGTATGAGTCGTACGATTTTTGAATGAAGCACTGGCAACGCCGGGATATGCTGCTAGTATATATATATATATATATATATATATATATATATATATATATATATATATATATATATATTTGTGCACATTGAGTGATGGTGGTAATAAGACAGTCCTTGAAGTAAAATAACAAAGGCATAATTTATACTACTAATAAATATACATGTGTGTATGTTTATATAAATTCGCTATTCTGTTATTAACACTTGCATTAATTCCTGTATCCAAGATCCTTGCCATTATCTAGTTTTGAACATCGACCCCAGACTGCACCGATAATATGCAACTGTCTCCTTTTCAACGCAGACTTTCTTTCTCGTTAATCCTATCATTTTTCTTTCTCTCTCCTCGATCGTATATATCCTAATCTTTTCACGTGATTTTATTTATGTTCCTGCTCTTTTGCAAAGTAACAGTGATTGATAAATAGAAGGAAAACACGATCATTTTACCTTTTTTAAAAATATAAAGTGTATTTAATATCGACGAATGCAGTGGGCTTGATACGACATTTAATACGCATATTTTACTGAACAATGTAATCTTAACGACTGATATGAAACTTTATTTTACGCCAACTAAAGACATATTTACAACTATCTTGATTATTCTTAATACAGCATAGCAACGCTTCAAGTTCACCTGCTTATGGAAACTCAGTATTAAAGTTATTGTGCAAAAGATACCAAGTCAAAATGATTTTGAAAATATCTCAAGCTTCATCGCAATTCTTTTAATGTTAAATTAGAACGAAACGTCAAAGCAGAAGTTTTATTATAACAATATCTTACAGGAAGAGCTAAAATAAAGTGAAAGCAATCTTCCTAAGTAAGGTTCTTTGCTTCCAAGTTAAGGAAAACAATCATAAGGAAAATCATTATCGAAATGAGAAGTATGTGAAAATGATTTTTTGCACATATCTTTTTGTAAAAACCGAAATAAAAGATTCGTTAACATTTATGAAACTATCAAACAAATTCAAATTATCTAATACAAATGTCATTTCAATAGAAAAAAAAAGCAAAGAAAAAAAAGTGGTTACCTTAAAAACGGAAGGCACCACCAGGAAAAAAGAATTTGGTTTAACCGTTAAATGTAGCGAATCAACAGTGAATCATAAAATTCTTCACGTTCGTTTTAGTTATGACCAACGATTAAGGCGAATAAGAAGTTGACGAAAAGATTGAGCTCTGCTTGACTTTAGTATGATGCCCACCTCTTACTACTCTATTTGAATTAATCACATCTTTTTTTTAAGTGACTCTTAATTATTTTGCTTTCAAGAAAAATGAAATAAAAAAAAAACAAAAAAAAAAACATACTTACACGGATGAATTCAAGAGTAGCAGTATAAGGGAAATCTTTAGGATTCAGCTCAAACAGAGACAACCATTTCTTCATGAATGGGTTAAATTTTTATTTTGGTTGTTAATTCGCCAAACTGAAGCCAGAGTGGGGATTATTTTCTGCTGTCGGTACACAGTTTAAGGTAAAAAATAATTTTTCTTTCTTTTTCTATTGAAACGTCTTTTATTTTATTTCACTTATTGAATTTCGTAATGAAAAAAAGACATTAAACGTGTTTGACAGATTTTTCGCACCCGACTGCCATGTTACAATTCATTCATTCATTAATGTTGAAATTGTTTATTTATATGACATTTTTATGCTTAATATGATTTTTATATAATGTTATTGTTGCTATATTATTCTACCTTTATGCGTTTGTAAGACTATTAAAGCGTGTCATTTTTCATCGTATCTCGATTATTGAACAACTAGAAAGACTAACGCCAATTCTCCCTTGGTTACAATAATACGCACTGGTGGGGGGGGGGAATCAGAACGGCTTTAACTGAGATAAAAATTCAAATGAGCATTAGATATAAAATTAAATTTTATGTTATGATTTTCAATCGTTATGCACCCAATCTACTTTTACCCGTGAGGTATGGACTTCACCTCACGCCAACACAAAACCTCTCTTGAACAATTCAGTGGACCAATACACTTATTTCCTACCACATTGTTAAGGACAAATATGAAACTTTGTTCTTATGATTGGTAACTCAAATAAGGTGACTGAATGATTCTATTTGTAAATCTATGTCGACATCTATTTTGGCGATTCTGAACGCATACTCATTGGAGCTTCAACGTAATCTCATGTGTTTTTTTTTTTGTTTTTTTTTTGCATTTTTTTGCATTTGACTATTTCTGTTGGTTGACATAAAATTAGAACTTAACGACTGGTTTGTATTTGCATTAATTTATTTTAAAACTGCGTAATGCAGACAATTCTGAACATATCAACTTGTTTGTAACATTTATTCTAGTTGGAAAACTAAAACTAGACTTAAATCGATCAAGTTCCCTGAGACATAAAATAAATTAACCGAAAATAGTTTGTTTTATGTGATTACAGCTAACGATGACGTTTCTTAAACTAAAATGTAAAAAAAAAAAAAAAAAAAAAAAAAACCGGAAAAACTACAACAGAAAAGAAACAGAATCACCACCATTTTTGAGTGGTGAAAATATATATTTTTTTTTTTTTTTTTTTTTTTTTGTGCTTAGCTTTCACCTTTACGTTTACGATGCTTTATGGAAAATATATTATAAAAAAATAAAATGCGACTGTTGAGAGTGAGATTAAATTTCATAAGAAAGGTATCTATTTACAGGTACCTTTCTTATGAAATTTTATAAGAAGTGTACATAAAATACTATAATTTTATGTACATTTATTACATTTTACTGTGTTATTTGTATTTCCATTCATTTTATTATTAATTTTGATATTTCATTTATGGAAAAATGTCATAACTGAGATTAATATAAAAATAAGATCATATAAATTTCATAAGATAATAATACTTGTAGGTATCCTTCTCAGTTGAAACTGAAAAATCAAATTAACTTCTTCACACGTGTTTCGCAAAAATAAAGGCCATAACAGTGGAGAAAAATGCTTAACTCAAATAACGAAAGTGAATGCGGCTTTCAACTAATTTTATCATATTTTAACAACTTAAATGTAAAAATCTAAAATAATTAAAGAAATAAATAATTGTATTAAAAATTCATTTTTCATCAAAAAAGTTATTTACTTTCAGACAAATATTTTTATTTTTGCAAGATTTTCCAAATTGTCTATCATACAAATAACAAAAACAACTAAAACGTGCTAACAATTGTATGTGTTATTTTAAGAGTTCCGGTGATGCAAAGAGAAACAATTTTTTTTTTAAATTTAGAATGTTCTAAAAAGAAGGAAATAAAAAAAATAATTTAAAAATACTTTGGCCTTTCCTCATAATAATAACATAAGCATTTAAACGATAAAATTTTGTTTTCGTCAAGTTTAGCGTCTTTTTCATCATGCTATGCTTTTTTTTTTTTATAGCAATCTCCGGAAGGTACCTGTGTGTGTAATATATAACGGTGTAGGCTTAAAAATACACTTGCACGACTGGCGATCATCTATATCATGTGTTCTTTCTCTTTGTGTGGATTATATTGGTAGACCACTGGGGTCTTTGGAAAACTCAAGTCAATGCAGACACGAAAACAAATCTTTACTAACCTACCTACAGTCACATCACGACTCATCAGATTAAGCAAGAAATAGTGCCAAACGTAAATCTGCTTTTATTTCAAATAACAAATATTAGGATAGGATAAAGTATACAAAAATAGATAAATAAAATGAAACAATCTAAATAAATAAACGGTAAATTCTGTCTGTCGACCGTGTGTGTATGTGTTTTAGCCCCTCTAACTCGGGCCATCGGGATGATCCAGGATTGAAAATCTGCCCTTCATCTGTTTCTTGAACATTCAGCATTGGAATTTGTGTTTGGATGAGGAGGGAACAATTAAAAATTAAAATTTTAGAATAACTGAAAAAAAAAATTACTGATTTTAAAAGTTTTTAATTTATATTGAGTTTAAGGTAAAACAAATATTTGTATTTAATTCAATTTTTGTTTTAAATTCAATTTAAAATGTCTCCAGAACTTTGTGAATTGAGGAAATCAATTTTATTTCTTCAAAATGCCAAGGAATCGGTGTTAAAGTGAATTTTCTTGGCGTTAGGTTTTGAAATTTAGCTGAGTTAGTGATCTAAAGAACTCAACTCAATTGAAGTTCCACAGAATTTGTAATTTGAAGAATTCAGTTTTCATCCTGAATTGGAATTTCGGCCCAAATCGGTATTTTGGTCGGAATTTGACTCCTAGCCAGAATCAGTGTTAAAGTGAAGTTTTGAAATTCCATGGAGTGAATTGAGGAATTCAAAGTTATTTCTTCAAAATTATCATTGCTGTTCGCTGACCTGGATCGGAGGTTCCTATAGTTTTCGGCCGGAGGTTCAATTAGCCCGAGTGCGACTTTTAAGAGATTAAATAAATAAAAATGAAATAAATTAAAAAAAAAAAAAAAATAAATAAATATAATAAACAAATTACCAGTTAGGGGTCTAAATAACTTCAAACATTAGTTCTAAAATACTTGTAAACTTATTTCATTAATTGTAAAAAAAGTAGATTTGTTAACAAATTCATGAAATGTTCATCTGTAGCTATAATTCACAATTTCCGAATAAATTATGTGAGCAGTGATAAAAAGGAAAAAGTTGACTGGATCGTGATTATCTTTTGTAAAGGAAGAACATATATATATATGTATATATATATATATATATATATATATGTGTGTGTGTAATAACTGAATAGTTGTCGACTTTCTATTTCAAGTCGACATTTCATTGGCAAGTTTCAGTTGAAAGTGAATCGACGCCGAACGCCTGGCAGCCAGGTCTGAGAAGCAATCGCTTGAGCATTCTTCTTCATGTGGTCAGATATCGACGGGAAAAGGTTAGGAATTCTTTGAACAGATGCCAGTGATTGATTTCAGAATTCTTTGATCCAAAGAGAAAAGCGAGTCGAAATGTGACTTCTCATTATTATCATTGCTATTGCTATCTTTTCGTAAATTTATTATTATTTAGGCGGTTCAGTAGAGACCGACCTCTTTAATCCGGCACACTCGGGGCTAGGCCATTGCCGGACCAAAGAAAATACCGGATTACAGAATAACCCTTAAAAACACTCTATGTAAACATAGATTTGCCATCTCATTTCCCATATATATATATATATATATATATTGCTGATTTATCAAAGGCAGAACAAAGCTTAAAACCAGAAATAAAACAATCAATAATGCTTCCAAAAAAGATTTTTATTGAATAAAGTTATAAAAAGGTTTAAAAAAAAACCCTCAAATAATAAATACTTAATATTCTGTATGCCGCTATATATTATAAGAAATGGAACACCAAAACAATGCCCTCTGTCGTCTGTCGGCTAGTGGCGCAAAAATTGGAAAACAATGTGTAGTGCTGCTCTCGTAGTCACTCAGTAATATAATGGCGACTGTTTCAAAAAGAGTACCGGACGATGAGATTTGTCGGATTAAAGAAAGTATGAATGTAGTTAGAAAGCTACTGCTTTTAATTTTGTTTAAATATAACTTCACAATAGAAATATCTGTTGACTGTTGTTGGGGACGAAATTATAATGATAATGGTGTGAACAAAATAGAAGAAAAAAAATTCGGCATTCATTGATCGAATAGTTAGCTTTACTGCCTTTTTGATACTCATAGGTGTTTTTTTTTTTTTTTTTTTTTTTTTTTTTTGCTAACATTTTAAGGTTGTATGGAAATTCAACAAATTAATTTTATCCTTATCTTCCCTTCCAGTTACATGTGTTATCAATTCTAATTTTCAAGTGATGTGGTTTTTGTTATTTAACAAATCTCTTTGTAATTCTGTAGGGCCAGTCTATAGGTTTTAGTTAAATGTTTTCTTTAAGAACTGACATATTCACTTAAAGCCAAATTTAATCATTGATCTGAGGAAACTGTTGTATATAGCTGATAGTTTAGATATTTCTGGACACGTTGGACACCATTTTTTTGCAACTCGAATCATGTTTATAAATAGCCTCACCAGTGTGTGTGTGTGTATACGCTAGGTGTCTTCAGGACATAGGCGATTAAGGCAATGATAGTCGTGTGATTTTCCGTTGCTTCTTCAGGATTTATAATTTAGAATTATACTTCTCCTAGGGAAACCAATGCTAGGCGAGTCCACTTTACTCTTCTATGTACACCGAAGAATTGGTTTGGTTTGTTTTATGACATAAAACCTAAATGGGTTATTTATTGCCGACAACATTTTTTATTGGTGGCATTTTTTTTCAAAAATGTATTGCTGGTAATAATTGTTTTACAAAGTATTTCTGATATTAAAACCTATTTTCACACTTTCATAGTATTTTGACCCAAGTTTCGGTGTTAACTATTTGTTCATAGCTGGGACCCTAACAAGTGCTACCACCCCGGGTCAGGGTGGACCAGGGAACACCAGCAATTAAGAGGTGGTTCCACGTTCCTCAAAACCTCCTGAGCAGAGGCCTCCCTATTGAACGTAGTTTATCGGCTTACCCAGGACTCGGATGTAGTTTATCGTCATACTCAGGACGGGTAACAGCGAAGAAACAATTATTTATAGCACATACTTAGTGGGATACTTAGTGGAAACGAAATCATTACTCCTGTAACAATACGGTTTATGTGGATGTTTTACCTTTTCTCGTATTTAGTTTGGGATTAGTTGCCTTGAAAGCTAATCTTGAATCAGCACCCAACCACTCTGGGAATTTCAAATCCCTGTTCGACAAATGATACTGGGTAAAAGCCTAATGAAGCCTTTCGTCGGGCCTTCATCACAGATTAGGCGAACTTCAAGCAAGAATTATTGTAGATATTGTGCTCGAAATATGCCAGCTAGCGTAAAAATCGCTGAGCCTATCTAATATGATATTACCAAAATATCGCTTAATCGTAGAACTCTAGTAAATAACAAAGATCTTAATGGTATATTGATTTAGGAGGTTGTGTACAAATGAACGTGAATTTTTGATGAACCGTTCGTTCAGACGGTGACACTTACAAGAAGTGTCACCGTCGTTTCAACTCATCGGTGATCATAGCTCTCCAGAACTTCATGTATACCTCTTAGCAATTTTAGGTCCTTTGCTAAGACCCCTCGTTCCGCCCCCACCCCGCATTCCACCATTCATTCACACACTCATTAGATAAGTGGTTTGTTGTCTTCCGTTTCTTAATTGCTCTCAATATGCCATATGTGGTTTAAGCCTCTCTTCTTCATTATATGTTCAAGAAATTGTAGCTATCGTTTCCAGATTCTAAGTGTTCTCTCAGTCGCTATTTTTAAGACGTTCTTGTTGCTTATTCGCTCTATCCAGGGAATTTTCAATATTCTTCTTTAAAACCTCATTTCTTTTGCCTCGAGTTTTTTCTTCAACCGGAGGGAGATTGTCTAGCATTCACTTTTATATAAGAGAGTGGATATCACAGAGCAATCCAACACTCTTCTTTGTTTCTAAGGAACATTTTTCCGTTTATCAGTACTTTGCAATGCGTGTTCAGATCTTGGTGTTACATTTTTCATCGTCTGTTAAAACGTTTCCCATTCATTTTAAACTTCTGCACCTGCTTTATGTTTATATCTCCAATTCGTAACTTGCATCTTAGGCTTTTTCTCTTGCTGATGACCATATTTTCTGTTTTCTTTCAAGTGATGTTTAGACCTCTTTTTTTTCGTTTTCTTTTACCACCCTGTCTATTAGGTCCTGTAGAAAGTCCGAAATTTTTCCGATAGTAATTCATAAAGTATAGCGTTTCAGGACGTTTTATGGTGTGTACTGCTAAGGCAAGATTCAAGAACATCTGTGTTATATAGTAACATTGGTTATTGTAAATCTACTTATGATACTTTTCAGATAGTTTACTCATCAAAAACATTTTCCCTCTATAAAAATATTTTACCTGCGAAAGCAGCACAGTTGGATACAATGTTGATGAAACGGGTAGAAATCCTCGATTTAAATTTGAAATAAAAATTGATAAAGTGTGAAAAATACGACGATGTTTTCCTTTAGCAGACAAGGATATTCAAAATGGAATTCGAGGAAGAATTTGAAGAATGGTAGAATAATAAATGCAGAACAGCAATTCCAGCTCTTTCTGCAAATCCAAGAGTTTATTCCATTCCTATTTCTGTTCATTTGGATCCGATAGGAAATGAGAAAAATATTGGCCATATAAATTCAATTTAAATTGCCAGGAAATAAGAAACTTACGCGCATAAGGAAATTTCGAATATCATGACTTCTGATTATTGGATCATTGGATATGGATTATTTACAAACAATGGAAACGATGTAAATTTTGTTTAAAATATATTTTACTTGTCTCTATCAAAATCTGTCTTTTCCTATAGTTTGACCAAATAGAGGATCTGATTGATAACCATTATTTTTTTTTTTTTTTTTTTTTTTTTTGAGTAGATTTAATTTGATGCATTATTGGAAAGTCATTTCCTATTTTGGTATGTAAACGTGTCTGGGGGTTTTGAAAAGACCGTGTAGATTTAAATGGATTTAGCTAAATCATGATTTAGAATTTGATATATCATTGATTTTCAAAATCGACTAATTCAGACATCTGGAAATTTACAACTGTTGGTGTTTATAGTAAATAAAGGAAGGGCATTAATAATCACGGAATTGGAGCTACAAAGGATTTGTATCAGTACAGAAAAGATCAAAAGATTAGGCGCTATCCATGACTCTTCACTCAGCATATAGATAAATTTTGCGCAGTAATGAATAATTCGTCATAAGTGAACAGTGATCAGCAAGAGAAGTGGCCCCGCTTTTGGATTCCCCAAAGAGACCAGAGCAATTTTGTTTTCAAAGCAACTCGTCGATTTTTTTTTTTCAGATCCGTTGAAATGTGCTTGTTAGGGAGAGACCAAAGAAGTACTGACAGTAGACATAAAACGGAGCCGTCTATGAATTGACACCAATGGACATCAGCCCTTGGGTCACAGCTTTAATGACTGCGCAAACGCAGTGAGTTTATTGACAAACGCTGGACTTCAAAAGAGGTCGGTGGATATATGAATTGAGAGACAGGCAAACATACAATCAAGCAGAGAGACTGCGTATGAAAATGCTGATAATCTGTTTTTCTATATTACATACGAGATGTTAAAGTGTTTGGTGTTTGCAATGCTTACGGCGATGATCCTGCAAACTGTTTATTGTGAAGTCTTCCGATAATACTCCCCTAGTAGCAACCATTAGACCATACATAGTCGGTCTATTCATGTCTATGCCATTAGGCTAATATATCATTTATTTATCTAACTAAATAAGGCTATGATCATTATTTAATACTCGATAAAAATTTTTTCGTGAGGTGAGAATCTACTTTTTGACCGGGTCCGCGTATGTGTATTAGGTTGGTGCAAAAATAATGACGTAATAATGTCGTTTTTTTGACGTTAAAAAATACGTCAAAAAACGACATAATTACGTCATTATTTTTGCACCAACCTAATAGATATTTTTGGTAATTTACTCTCTAAAAGTGGTTTAAGTGTAGAATATCGAATAAAGAATGGAGTCGCTACAGAAAAGAACTGAGAAATACGGTTCTAAGGTCGAACATGTTGATTAAACGAACTTAGTAAAAATGATACGTCTCGTTAATCAAAAGGCGCGCCTCTATACAACATCAAGAACAACAAAGAATTCAGTTTTCTCCCCCCAAATAATTGAAAATAAAGTGTTATATCTGTGTCAGTATAGATAATAATAATAATATTGGAATTACTCTCCACCAGAGACTAAGCATATATAAATAAACAAATAATAATAATTTATTTATTTATATATGCTTAGTCTCTGACGGAGAGTAATTCCAAATGTGAAGAACCTGCCGCCATGAAATTCATCATTCAAATGAAATGTATAAATAGAATGTCATTATGTGTGTGTGGGTGAGGAAGAGAGAGACAGAAAGATCAACGCTACAAGGTGACTGACGTCTGTAAAAGCTCAATCGAGATAACTTCGTCAGATCTTTCTATTTGAGAAAACTCAACCACCACACATTGTTTTATATATATATATATATATATATATATATATAAACAATCTTGGCATAATTTAGGAAAATCTATAACCAAGTTCACCTACCTACCTATGTGTGTGTACGTGTATATATACATGTGTGTATGTATAATGTATATATGCATGTCTGTGCGTATATCTATACACATATTTATATGTGTGTGTATACGTGCGTATATTTATATATGTGCGTGTTTGTGTGTAGGTGCGTATATTTACATAAATATGTGCGTGTGTGTGTACTTGTGTATATTTATATGCGTGTGTGTGTGTACCTGGGTATATTTATTACACACGCACACACATATCTGTATATATAAAATTATGCATGCACACACAGATATATATCTGTGTGTGCATGCATATATATATATATATATATATATATATATATTTATATGTGTGTGTACGAGCATATATTTACATATGTGTTTATGCGAGTGCATATATTTGTATGTGTTTATGCAAGTGCATATATTTATGTGTGCATGTATGTGTACGTGCACATATGTGTGGATGTCTGTGTACGTGCATATATATATATATATATGTATAGATGTCTTTGTACATGCATACATATATAGATGTCTGTGTACGTGCATGTATATAGATGTCTGTGTACGTGCATGTATATATATATGTGTGTGTATATAGATGTCTGTGTACGTGCATGTATATATATATGTGTGTGTATATAGATGTCTGTGTACGTGCATGTATATATATGTGTGTGTGTGTATAGATGTCTGTGTACGTGCGCATATATATATATATATGTCTGTACATGTGTACGTGCATATATATATATATATGTCTGTACATGTGTACGTGCATATATATATATATATGTCTGTACATGTGTACGTGCATATATATATATATATGTCTGTACATGTGTACGTGCATATATATATATATATGTCTGTACGTGTGTATGTGTATATATGTATATACATCTTTGTATATGCACATTTGTGCCTGTGGATATGTATACTTACATACATTTGTGTATACGTATGTGTCTACGTATGTATATATACCTGAATTTCGTGCGTTCTAAGTGTATAATGAATTGACACCTGAGCAATGTGTGCCTGACTCTATGAATAAGTTTTTTTTTTCTTATAAGAATTGTTTTTACTCTATCATGTCCCTGAAGAAATAGATGTCAATGATAGCAGATGAAAGTACAAGTCACTACATAACATGCTGGCCAAAAATCTTTTAATAATATTTCTTATAGGTAAATAACGGTATCCGTCCAAGAAATTTGATTTGGAAAAAGGAGCTTACTTTCATAATTTGCCAATATTTAACGAAACCATCTGAAAGAATTCAAACCAGGGACTTAGAACAAAAGCAATTACCAAAGTAATCTTCGGTCCCTCTCTGTCTCTGATACTGGAATATGGCGAACAAAGAAACATAATAGTGTAGTAAAAATCTACAGCTACATGGAAGCTCGGTTGTTTCATAAATTAAAATAGTAATCGTTACTTAAATTTTATGCTAAGATGAGAACTAATGTTTAGAACCTTATTCCAATTGCAATGCCAGGAATATTACCACAATTCTGCTGCTAAAAGTTCCTGCTTATCGCCAACATCCCTCCAGTCAATGTCAGCATGTCTGAATGTTTTATTGTGCGATTATTTTTTCTTCAATTTCCGTTTGCTTTTTTTTTCTTTTTGAAACATCATTTGTAACTTGTCTACGCGTCACATTGTATTCGCCATTAATAGATGTGTTGCGATACAAAGCCGTGGATAGCAACGTGTCTCCTTTGCGAAATACCTGTTCTCGTTTTTTCTCCGGATACGCTTGTAATAATGTTCTTTGGATTTCAAAAAGGCATTTTAGGAAATGAGCAATTGTGCAACACACAAATTATTTAGAAAGAACTGTATTTCCCGGTATTAAAAATACATGTTTATATTATTTAACAATAAATGATGTCATCATAAATTACGCAAAATAATCCCCCACCATATATATATATATATCTATATATATATGAGAAATCTTTGATAATAGTTAATAGAATAGGTGAAAGCGCTCGGATATACAGAACATTCACACAGAAAAGAAAACACAAAAACACAAGAAAAACTGAATAAAAAGCTAAATCACGATACGTTGTCAGTCGTCTTTAGTGAATTGTATATAAAAAAAGGATTGATGCTCAAATATACAGTTTTATATATCTTTCTTTTATCATTCTCTTACGTTCAGTTGCGACGCGTAAAGTTTGAACTTACATCGTTATAAGCGATTGTTATTTTTTGTCGGTAATAGTTGTACGTTTAAAGGCGAATTCTATGACTGCTAGAGATATCTAAAAGAAATCGTTCATATGAAAAGCAATCACACTAAGTTAATGTCGATCTCTCTGTCTATCTTTGTCCAAGTTCATCAAAGAAATATGTAATTCCTTTTTTATCTCATTCTTCGAGATCAACACACACACGATATATGAGGGACACTAAAATGTTCTCAGGTCTACCAATAATCTGATGCATTTGGTCAGTTTTTTTAAAAGTACGCTATGCTGATGAATGTACAGCTCTTACGTGTGTGTTTGTGTGTGTACATATTTATATATATATATATATATATATATATATATATATATATATATATATATGGTCCATATATATATATGGTCCATAAATCAATGATGGTACCAAAATAGTTGAATGCCTCACAAGATGTTAGTTTGGAAATCAATAATTACTTTGATTATTGCGCAATCGTTATTCTCAGGATAACCTTATAAATAAATATGAAAATTTCAAAATTATTATTGTAAATTAAGTATTGATTTACTGATATGTTATCTGTTAATTTTAATCATTATATATGAAAATGATCTATTTTCCGTGTAATCTAATTATCTACTCTCTCTGTCTCACACACACACACATATCTATATATATATATATATATACACACACACACACACACACACACACACACACACACACGCACATATATATATATATATATATATATATACTTTAAAGATCAGGAGATCAATTGAATCCGTTACTTTTGTTTCAACCTTAGAGCATCTGTAGGTGATTTTTATCAGTTGACCTAACGCTTTATTTTTTCAAAAAACTAAGGAATGCTATATTATTAAAAAAAAAAACAAAAAAAAAACGCACGAGAGTTGCTTTTCTTCTTTCTCTTTCTTCTTTTTCCTAATTTTTAAAGTTAAATGCTCTACATGTTAATTTCACTTTTATTTTTTCCCCGCGTGTATTAAGCACTTCTTAATACTACTGTTTCCTGGTCTGATTCAACTCTGACCATTAATATATGCACATATATATATATATATATATATATATATATATATGTGTGTGTGTATGTATATAACTTATCCTACTATATTTCGAAAAGGATTGGATGAGTCTAATGAGTACAAGTGGATAGCAACACTCAGGGTAAGCAGACCGTAGCTGTTTTCTGAGCGTTGTTATCCTCTTGTACCTTTCTAGCCCATAAGGATACAGGGAATAGCAACACTCAGAAAACAGTTTCGTTCCGCCTATCCCATGTGAAGTGATTATCAGAAAAAAAATATAAAAGATCTGTGGTCCATATAACATCAGTCAGGACGACATTCAAAGCGGTTCAACACTCCGCAGATACCTCTTCTGAGTAACACGAGAGAACATAACTAAGAACTGTGTGTACGCCATCCCGTGCAACTGTGGTAAGAAATGAGGAAACTGGTCACCCCCTTAAGGTAAGACTGCAGAAACATCGTAAAACTGTAACACGAGGAGGAATAGAAAAATCAGGCGTAGCTGACCACATACGGAGGGAAAAGGGAGATCACCCCCCCACTGCCGTGAGATGAGGCTAAAATAATAGACATCATTAGAAAATATGAAAACTTAAGTTCACATGACATATGCTAGGCAACAGAAATCTCCTAAGCTGGCCTAGAGAAAAGCAATAAGGGATAAAAGCATTGACTAGATCCAGTGGCTTGACCGAAAGAGTTGTGAGTTCAATACCTGGCTACTGCAGTGGTGAACAAACTTGGAGAGTTGAGTTAAAAAGGGATAACCGAGATATCCGGAAGAGGCATGGAACGTGGAACTAGAACAATCTAGCCCGATAAAGCATTACATTATAACTTTACCCTATTTATATATGAGATAAGAAACAGACAATCCATGCCAAACGAAATGTTTTGTAAATGGATCTAAAATCTTTTGGCTTTTTTGCTTAGCTTTCATTTGGCCACTTTTCAGTGAACAAGAAAAAATCGATGGAAAGGAAAGAATGATCTGTCGACATTTGGCTCTGATATACTACTTCTCTTATGTGGTGTCTCCCTTCAAGACGTTGGCGGTCATGGCTCGCCACAATTTCCTGTCCTTTGTAGCTTTTAATAAATGTTGTCATTTTGTTATATCCCCCGAAGTTTGTTCTGCCATCCATTTACTCAAACACGCTAGGTAGGTTATGTGTTGTTTTCCTCTGTCCCTCTTGCCTGCAATCTGTCCTGTGCGTGTTAAATTTTTCAAAACCTCTTTCCTCACTATGTGCTCTAGAAATTTTAACTATTTTCCTGTTAGTAAGTATAAGTATGCTTTTTCTTTCAATCTTTAAAACGTCGCCGTTGCTCACATATTCGGTCCATGGTACTCTCAGCATCCTTCTGTAGAGCCACAATTCTGTTGCTTCATGTCTCTTCATCTGTGAGGAGATTGTCCAGCAAGCACTGCCATATAGTAGGACTAATATTACGTAACACTTCAGTACTCTTTTCGTTGTTTCTAACGAATTTTCCCTTCTTTCTTAATACTGTGCTTGTCTTTTGAAAGACATTTTTCGCTAACCCAATGCCCCTCAGGATTTCAGTGCAGTCCCCTGCTAAAATATATCCCAGATATTTAGATTGTTATACTTGTTCGATTTTGGTATCTCAAATTTTTAATTTGCATGCTGTGTTGTTCCTTTTGCTAACAATTGACGTTGAGTCCTTTCTTCGATATACTGATGAAAACCCAATCTAAAGTGTTTTAATGTGAGAAACAAGAAATAAGATCCCACGACTTTTGTTGGGATCAGTGGTTGTCATAGAACATTCGCGAACCATTGCTATCATTATCAGACCGTTGGCTTGAAGCATAAACGTTTATCGTAATTAGTGAACAATTCTGATTAGGAGTGCCTTGATTACATCAATTTGAATTGAGCTTTGCTAACTTGATTTATTATTAATAAATAATCAAAGAGGAATAAATCTTGTAATAGAAGTATTAAAGTACACAGATGTAGGCTTTAAGAAAGCTTTATTCAACTGAAAATGTCCTTTTATAGTCCCAGTAAACAGAAGTATCTCTCTCAAAGAGGAGAGTAACGAAACAAGGAGAGACCAGTTTTGTCTGGCCCACTATTTACTGTGTCTATTTATTGTATCGATTTATGAATGAAATCTATTTAAAATATCATGTCCCTTCAGCACGTAATCAATCCTGGCTTACTTTTTTTTATTATCCGTGAGTTGCCATAACTTCTTTTGAAAGACCTTGTTTTCCTATTGCTTTCTCCACCATTTTTTAAATTTATTTTTACTCTTCTCCTGTACTGTCTGCAAACCAAGGCTAAAGAAATACTTCCTAAGCTGGAGAGGTGGAAGAAGTAGTGATGGATTCCCGACTTTTCCTTTAGTGTGAAATTCAATGCGACAGACTTTTGAATTTGAACTCGGCACGCCTATTCCACTGCACGTGCCTAGAAGTGTTATACTACCCGCATATGCGTATCTAAAATGATTAAAAACAATAATGCTATATTACTGAAGGATGTAGGGGATGCGACTCTCCACAGAGTCCTCTTCTTTATCTGTGAATTGAGATTTGTATTTGTGGGAAAGATAGTCGTTTCTGGTTGCGTTTTTTACAGTTTTGAATTCAACGTTTTGCGTCTTTTAGACTTGTCACTCAATGTTCGTGATTCGCTCTGCTATTTAGCCCATAGCTGGGGGAAGAGATAAACCCATGCCTTTCCCAAGTATACTACTGCGCAAGTGAACCCAATAGATTAGATTTATAATATGGCTAACTAACGACTATTGGGGATTTTGCTCTACGATAATGCCCTTTTTAAACATTGTTGGAAATACGATGCGTCATTCGCTGCTGGAGACGCGATGAGATGTTTTCATCTACAGCTTTAGAGTTTATCTCTCCCGACTATCACCTTCAGACGATCACCTGTTTCCTTTTGCATTTGTGGTCTTGTTAGCCGCTCTAATGCCGAAAATGAAGAATGGTACCAAAATTATTCGAATAACAAAATGGACTCTTTCTTACGTAATAGAATACAGGAATCCCTTGATTAGTGCGGCTAATTATTACACCAGTAACTATACAAAAATCAGTTTTCAATTACTATGGTTAAGCTGAACAGTGTTTTACCGCACTAATGTATGTATGAACTAATCGAAATTTGGTATCTAAAAATGTTAACGCATTAATCGAGGAATGACTGTATAGTTTAGGTATCCATATTTAAATAAAACAGCTTTCATAAAAAATATTTCCTAAAATATTAACCTGTCTATTACAGCTGCACTGAAAATATAGAAAGAATCATAAAAAGACACAATAAGAAAATCCTAGAAAAACACGCATACCAAAACAGTAATAAAACACATAAACTAAAACTAGATAAAAATAACGAAAAATTATGCGATTGTAGAAACCCTAAAAACTGCCCGTTGGAAAATAAATGCCTCACAAAATCCGTGGTATACCAATGCACTATCTCATCCATTGAGAGCCCTAACACTGATAGGATATACATAGGATCAACAAAGAATAGTTTTAAAATTAGATGGAGACAACACAAGAGCTCTTTCAACAATATTCAAAATAGAAATCAGACATCTCTATCCCAATATTTCTGGCATCTAAAGGAAACGAATAAAACACCAAAAGTAAAATGGAAAATAGTAAATAGAACAAGAACCTGTAGAACCTGGGATGACCCATGCCTCTTATGCTTACAGGAAAAACTACACATCATTAAATTCCTAAATAATGAAAAATAATTAAACCATAGGCAGGAGTTAACGGTTTTTTGCCGACATCAACAGACTTTCGCATTAGATAATTAGCATAAAAAAAAAAAAAAACATAGCTAAGTAAAATTCTAAAAAGCTCAGCCAAACCCTTAAATAGGAAAAACCCTTTTTGTCGTCGTCAAAAAAACTAAAAAAACAAACTGAAATTCAATGCAAAGCGATCTGTATATTAAACACCCACTTAAATAAACAAATAAATAAATAGATAATCAGATAGACAATAATAAAAGACAATTCTCCAGACACATAACGACTGTAGGCGCGCCATAAAAATATCCTTCACTGGGAACCAACTAAAGGATGACCGTAAACATTAGCCTTGAAATAGATACCCTACCCAACCTTAGCAAAACCTCTCAGAGGATGATGAATCTACTGATAAGAATTAACTCCCTGACCACTTAAAGAAGGAAAATAGTATAGCCACTCCCACAATAACAAATTCTGTAAAAATACACGTAAACCGAGAGATAGCTTATTCCTAAAATTTCGCTTGAAGATGAAACGTGACTAAACACCTCAATCCAACTTAATTTTATTAATTATTTGGATGATTTCGGCTCACGTTTTTGAAACATGAGAACTCTTATGTAGCGAAGGAATCATATTTTTAAACAAAAAATATTATAATATATTATATATATATATATATATATATATATATATATATATATACACACACACGCACATATATATTCTAAATATTATTCTTAATAGTACGTGTGGTGCGTGCGTGATCAGAGAGAAATACAAATAAAATTAATTTGTTTCTGAATGCAGGCAGTTTGTTCTTCAGGATAATATCATTTTTAACTAAGAAATATTTATTAGAACATTACTAAATTATCAAACAATTTGCGATTGCATAACACTTTTTAAAGAAATAATGTC
The DNA here is from genome assembly GCA_963932145.1 of Acanthosepion lycidas. Classification (NCBI taxonomy): domain Eukaryota; kingdom Metazoa; phylum Mollusca; class Cephalopoda; order Sepiida; family Sepiidae; genus Acanthosepion; species Acanthosepion lycidas. The sequence goes on along the minus strand of OZ010572.1, from coordinate 63,664,807 downwards.
GTAATCTCTTAGGTGTCTGCCAAAGTTCCAAGTTCATTTGATAAAGGCGTGAGTGAATACACAGTTGAAATCCTTTATTCTATTTTCGCTGGAAACGTTTTCACATACTTTAATATACTCTAAAATCTGTACGGCACTCGAGAGAGTGCTGTACAGATTTCATAGTATATAAAAGTATTTATAAGTATTTATAATAACTTCTACAAATCAGTTTGAACGTTGTCTTACAAGAAAAGTAAAATCAAACATTCTTATTTTTCAGGAAGTCGAGAGCAATATGAGGATTTCCGTGTTAAAGCCGTTATTGATTTTGACAAAACCACTTGTTGTAAATAGGCAAAGGGTGAACAGTTTTTTTATCGATACATTTAAATTCTGTTCAAACACTTTTTATAACAGCTATAGAGATCTAGTAGAATTGGTTACGCGTTCAAATTCTGGTCTAGTTTGCTGTGATCATTTTCGCCTTGATATATTTTGGAAGGGCGTGAACCCAGTTTTTTTTCCTCCAAGCTATTAGTTACCTGATCTCTAGAGCCTTGACTGTCAGGTAGCGTATGTATCCTTAACGATAAACTGAATTTCTAACCATAGAGAAAGCAACGAGAAACCATTCTCTTTCCTGCAAATTCATGACAGTTCAAAGACAATAAAGGGTAATCTATGGAGAGTCATAATCGTCGATGTCCTTAAGCAACATGCCATATTATTATTATTATTATTTTTTGGGGAAGATGGCGGAAAATACTAGGCAGCGGGAACCAAATAATTGGACAGTGATATTATGAATATATATTGATAACAATTTTGTCAAGTTTGCTGAAGAAATTTGCATCAACCTGATACCAAGTCTGAAAAGTTATCTAGAAAGTAAATGGTGTACTCTCCACAATTAATCTAATAATGAGCGAATAGATTTCTTTTTAGCAGTTGATACACTCTTCTCTTTCTCTCATCGTGACATACGGATCATAAGTGATGATATGCGTGAAAATAAGTAAAACAGGATACATGTCATTGATGCCAAAATATTTTCAATTGGAATTTGATTTCGGAGTAGTTAACCACGAAGACAGCAATTTCAATAAAAATTACAAATAATAATGGTAGATTAAATTGAAGCCTTGGATAACATTTCTTGAAATTCCATCTCTACATTCCTGTATATTCATTACTATATAATTAATTTATATCTAACTTACCTAAATTAATCCTATTGCAGTTTGTTAAAGAAAACATAAATTGAACTTGGAACCAATTTTAATCAGTTTATAGATTCGTGTTAAATATCCTTTCAATTTTAGACATTTCGCCTCCTTTACTTCACGCATATAAAATCGCAGTGGTTTTAAATTATTAAAAAAACAGTCCTTACAAACCTATTCCATCAAAAAATATTCAACATAGATATAATAGTTTATGTAGTGATAAACCGAATGTAATTTTAAAGACTTACTGGTTAGTAAGGAATGGCTGACAAACAACAATTATCTCCCTTGTTAGTTGATTAAAATTTATAGTTTTTTTAGATTTCGAATTCATTACTGAGATATAAAGATAGATCTTTATCTCTCAGTAATTCACTTTGTATCGACAAATATTTCCATAAAATTTTGTCAAAAAGAATTTTAGCTTGTAAATTCTATTTATTCAAAAATTTTTAATCCAAAGGCTTCCGACACGACTCTTGATGGGGCACTATCTTCAATGCTTCCTTGTTCCAAATCGAGCTTATTACTTACTACCAAGTATTTCATATGTCTTTTCTATTGCCATTTTAATTTTTCTCATTAAATTAGAAGTTACAAGAATTTCTGGAAACGTTTGCAGGAATTGCGAGGGTTTCTGGAAAGATTTACTTAAAAGTTTCGTACTTTTCTATCGTATTTAACTTTGCTGTCTCTCGTCGCTTAATATTGCCATTGTTTTTTTTTTCCATTAACCAAAACTATATTAATGGTGATAGTTGTCTTTCAAACGATGGACAACTTGAGCTGTTGTATCGGAAATGGCAGAAGACAGTGTTCAGAGTCAATTTTCTCTTCAATAAAAATATCGTACTGGGAAAAGATTAAAATTATAAACGTATAAAATATATTAACAACTATAGCGAAAAAATTAAAAAGTGCAATAATCCTTTTTATTCGGTATAATAATAATAATAATAATAATAATAATCGACAGCAGTTTGTCTAGATTGCTATAGGTATCGCCACTCTTAAAATTCCAATGTTCTCTACAAAATGGAATTAATATGCCTACTCATTGTCACGAATCATGGCTATATGAGTAGCCATTTGTGTTCCACCTGCTATTACATTAGTTTTTCGATGAACGTCAGTGGAATTACTCCTGACTTTGAGAGAATAGCATTATTTTAAAAAAATTATTATTGAGGTATACTCCTCTAGATCCGCCATATTTAGTTCCGCTGTTACCAAGCAGCCTCACCAGGGTTACATCGGGAAGGGTGTGTCTTCATCAATCGAGATACTTCATTTTGCGTGTCACATGTATGCTCAGATTGCGTTAAATATTTAAGTTACAATAATCATACATGTCAGTTATTTTGGCCTAAAAATGAACTTAAATATATATATATCCATGCATCTATGGAAAGAGAGAAAGGTTGAAGAAATAGTATATCAATTAATGATTATATAACCACATTGCTATATCTTAGATCAGTGCGAAGCAAAATATTTGCACACACACACACATATATATATATATATATATATATATATATATATATATATATAATTTATTTGTTTTGAAAGTTTTTTTAATGGCTACTCATATTTGAGTAGATGCTCTATTTTTATTATTAAACAGTATATTTATTTACATCTACCGGCCTGAATATTCGAGAAATCTTTTTAGAAAAATCAGACAGGATTCGAACCTGGATCCCCTGGGGGAAACCGTCTTTAGATGTGACGTGCCTTGATTACTCGGCCATGTAGGTCCTTTTTATCAAAGCCTGAATAGTGCTTTTGAACACATGTCTTTCCCGGTTCTCGAAATACACATATCTGCTTTGTTTCGTATCTTAACGTAAACAGATAATTTTTTTAGGAAATGGATTAAATCCGACATATTTTAAATTTATTTTCAAGTGTGATTTTTAATAATGGATACTCCCATTTTAGTAGATGCTCTGTTTTTATTATTAAACAGTATATTCATTTGCTTGCATCTACCGGCCTGGATATTCGAGAAATATTACATTGAATAATGAAACAAATAAGGAGGCTATAAGAACGGTGTTCGAGATAGAATATAAGAAATATATATATATATATATATATATATATATATATATATATATATATATATATATATATATATAAAAACGTAGCCAATAGAAGAACTATATGAATATATTTAGATTAAATATACAATATACCCCCGAAGATTGCGAGAACGGCGTATACCAAACTGAGCATCCACGTGAAACTTTGAGTAGTGGAAAAGCAGCAATATTTGAGTAACATGTTTAATATATATATATATATATATATATATATATATATATATATATTTCTTATATATAAATTTTATTGCTCAGCAAAAGGTTGAAACGCTTGTAATAAAGGAAAAAAGTAAACTGTATACATGTCACAAGACAAGCTCTTTTAGTAGGAACCTGACTACCCACTTGAGTGATCCTAGTTTGATAAGGAAACGCTTAAATACCCAACTCTCCGTTCCCATGAGAAAAATCCTTTTAGATAATACTGTCATTTTAAAAATATCTAATTGTAAAAGACATGTAAAGATAATAGAAGCAGTTTTATAAAACAGTATAGACCCTCACTTTGAAATTAGTCGCAACGTATTGGGTGTGTTTGCACATCAACATGGAATTACTACCACTTCTATATAACAGTTCAGTGTTTTGTGCTTATATTCAAACAAAGAAACCCTTAAAATGGTGAATAAATTAGCCGAATGCGATTGGTCTAATAAGCATTATGGACAGTTTCTTCACAATCTTAGTTTTCATAAAAGTCTGCAAGAACTGTAGGAAAGCTTATAAAGTTTTCCTTGCATGTGACATTAAATGAAACGTGCATAAAAGAAGGATTGCTGCCTATAATATATATATATATATATATATATATATATGTATATATATAATGAGTTTATGGATACCAAAAGGTTATCTTTCAGAGAGTGGCTTTAATACGGCTATCTAAGACTCTGTGAGACTGCGAATGAGAAGAGAAAATTTAGTAACGATGGACATTCAAATAGAAGCTAATGTAATACTTTAGTACAGGCTATTAACCTTGCTGCAAATATGGGTAATTATTCTTTTTAAAAATTCACATATATCTAAAAACGAATTTTTAAATTAATTTCACACTTTGTCATATATATTAAACATTCAGACATCTATAGGATCACATGACCGAACACACATGTAGGTAGATATAATAGTTAACCTTCGAGCAAGGATATAGGGACAAATTTTCATGTGTAACAAACTTAATTAATCCATAAAGATTTTGACTGCAGATGATGTCAGTCACAATTGCAAGCAAGCTTCAATGAACTTAATTCTTTCTAATAGAAAAAAGAGATTCAGGCAGTCTTTTGTTTTCTCCGACAATTTGATTAGCTGACTCCCTTGCCTCTGGTCTCACGAGATTAAACGTCATGGTTGCATCTTCCGTCGGGTGCAATTAGATGACGTAAACTCGCAATAAAATTAGTGATTATTTCTTTTATTACGTTCAGACGACTTATAAAATATTATATCAATTTTACAATTATAAAACGCAGAAAACGAAGATCTATTTTTTTTTTCAATTGTCATTTAGCTTTGACCTTGATAGGCTTATAAAGTTAACTTTTCCTTTTTCCCTGCAATCTCTAGTTGATAGAAGGTTAAAAATATGTGTTGTATGAATATTATAATTTGAAAAGGCCCTACTTGCTTTGAAAGTCTTAGAAATTCTGGGCTCGAACGCTGATAGCAGGAAATTTACCGACTATATCAGTTAAAATATAGGATAGATAGATAGATAAAACAATAGATTGATGGATATGAAAATAATTAGATATGAAAATAACTAGAAAGATAGATATAAAAAGAATTAGATGTGAAAAAACTAGATAGATAAATGTGAAAAGATTTCAATAGATTAATATGAAAAGGATTAGTTAGATATATACATAGTGTGATATTAGGTTGGTGCAAAAATAATGACGTAATAATGTCGTTTTTTTTACGTTAAAAATACGTCAAAAACGACATTATTACGTCATTATTTTTGCACCAACCTAATAGAAAGTTGAGAATAAATTCAGAGCGAGAGACACGAAAATAGAATGAGATATTTCTAAACACTATCTATTCGTAGTTAGATGTGAATAGACTGAGAAAGATTTTTGTCTGAATAGATATGAGCAGTTATTATTATGTACTGATTTATTTGGACTACGATCTTCATCTTATTTGTTACTGTTATAAGGTTTCTGTCCATATACAATCAGTTATGTTATCTTTTTATTAACATGTAAGAATTATATTGCTAGGTTCAAAATCAAGTAATTTTGATGCGATTTCTATGATGCTCCCTAACATAAAACATGACCTGAACCTTTAACTTTATAATCGACGTTATAGAGATAGAACAAGCTGGCTATAGGCATAGAGTAAAATATTCCATAATTTGAGAATTAGCCGTTTACATCATAATGTCTTCAATGCTGCTCGATGAGAAAAATACGGAAAGGGTAAAATTTATTTTTTCAGTAATTTCTATTTTTTTTTTTTTTTGAATTAACAGAAATTAAAAGGACATGTAAAAAAAAAAAAAAATTAAATCTAAGGAATTGAATGTGGAGGATTTTTTGCTTTTATAAGATTTTATATCGTAATTGTTTCAGCAGTTTTTACTGTAATGCATTAGCAATGAACAACAGTCAAAAGAAAAAAAAATCGGAGACCATTAGGTTGAAAAAGGAAGAAAATTATAATATAATTTTATTTTTAAATTTTATAATTAGCCTTCCTCAAAACTAAAAATCTGCGACGCATAAAAATTTAGGCTTTTAAAAATAGTAACAATTAAAAAAAAAACCCAAAACCCCCCAAAAAAACAACACATAATTAAAATATTAGAATAAAATTAAAAAAATATAATTTACAAACGGAACTATAAAGAGAAGCTCTTTATTGCGATGTTTTTATTTTTTGGTATCATTTTTAAGTGACTGAAAGGGAAATGGTCTAAAATATGTTTGAGTTTTTTTTTTTTTTTTTTTAAGTCTATAGATTTGTATTTCATTAGGAGACTCGCCAAGTATTCACCGAACATAATCTCATTTACAGTTAGAGCAAGTTTAAAAATCAGCCAATGTAATTTAGGTTTGAGGTTTCCTGCATTATCAATCTTAGGTTAAAAAAAAAAAAAAATCGTTAATGCATCATTTTGACAGTGAATTCATGTCTCATTGTACCTTCCATTGCTCTAAAAGAATCAGACTTCGTTACTTCCTGATATCTGAGATATTTTTCTAATGAGAATAACGTCAGAGAAGAATACGAGACTAAGTTTTCCAGACGTTAAAAATTATTTATTTAATTCTAAACTCAATCAAAATAACGTCCGTCAAATCGTGGGTATGTGGTTTCAGGTCTTTCATCCAACGTTCGATCTTCTTCTAAGGTTGTAAGGGATTCTTCTTCCTATCTTCGTAGATCGGGCGTTTGTCCAAGATCTTTTGTTTTGGTATGTTGTGCGTGGATATCTTAATTTCAGCTGGGTTCATTTCCTTGTTTATGTTGGCGCGCCAACTGATATCATTCGAGGCTTGGTTTTGCATTTGCTGGCTACCTTCTAGCCCTTCCGACTTTCTAAGGTAACACAGAGTTCAAAACTTATTTTAGCGTATCTTAGTCTGAACTCAGTACATATTGGGGTTAGCACAGATCAACTCTTCTACGATCAAGACTTCTGATGGACTTAAATTCTATTCAGACATCTGTTATTCCCCAGAGTAAATGACTGACTACATTTTTAATTAACGCCATGTAAAATAGACCTCAGATTAAGTACAAATCGTACAAATAATCTGATTTTTAAAGCGTCTCTCATAATAAATTCATATATTTTCGCATGCAATAACAAATCAATATTGTTTTATTGAAAAAAATCTGATTTGCTTTTAAGCGAGCGAAGGAACATTATTTTCTTCGCCAGATTCCTTCAGAACTTTGTCAAATTCTGACGGGAGTGCAGCCGTTCTTGGAAAAGAGCCATTCTCAACTTTCCTCTTAATGACGAACATAGATTTTGGAGTTCAGACAAGAATCTTATCTTTTTCCAAAAACACGCTTTTACACATCTCTGAGTGTAACTGACGAGATCGCACAGACAGACGCAAAAATCAGTCCATCAACGTGGGTAGTTATCTCGAGTAACACAGAACACTCGATCAATTCATTTGTTAGATGTAAGCTTTTATAAAAAAAAGCTTGAGACATCTATTTATTAGCCACAAACATTAGTGACTGTCCTGACTTTGAAGTATAATTGAGAGGTACTGTATAATGAATGTATCCCAAGGCTAATTAAATTTAGCGAAGACTCGGGTGAACAGGACATAGGTTGTTTCACCTATGTTTTCTGTATAAAGATTCTGTAGCATTCTTCATACGATGCTTGATTCTTGTCTCAAAAGAAAATAACAGCTTCTTTATTTGATAACGAAGTATATTACTGAAAAGATGGGAAATTTAGCTCAGTTTTGCTTTGCAGGGTATTTATGTAAAATAGAATAAATCCTTTGTAATACTACATGCCTTTACACTTGGACAAGTATAGTCATTTTAGTTATGCTCAAAGTTTCAGTCATTGTAACCTTCGGCTTTCTTCAGGTGTCTCGTAATCTGTAAACGTTTGGAATTTTTGAACTGAAATCCTTTTCTATATTGTTCCAAGAGACCTGTTCGATTAAGGCTCTGATTAAAACATACCAGTGGAGAGTTCAAACTTTGTAGGTCGTGTAATACGGAAAAGGCATATGCTCTTGGGCCGTGGAAGAGGCGGACAAGAGACAAAAAGATGAATAGGACTGGTAAAGTACAAAATGACACGAAATATCCTCTCAGTCTAATGAGAACAACGTATTCCTGAGACTTGAATAATTTTTTTCAAATTCCTGGCAGCTTACCGAGTACGACAGACACTTGAAGAAGTCTAGAATATACAACATCCAAAACGTTGTGAGCTTAATAACCAAAATGATTTTGCGAGTCTGAATATAAATCGTATACTAATATTTCCATGTCTAAACCATTGACATCTTTCAAATAATTTAAAACGATTTATTCTTACTAACAAATTCCAGCAAGATGATACCTAGAATAGAGGAATACGATCTTGTTCATTAATTTATCTGGGAGTGAAGGAATGTCCCTCTAACTGTGCATGACAGCTCAGAGCACTTGCGCACAACACTACTATTAAGTTGGTGCAAAAATAATGACGTAATAATGTCGTTTTTTGACGTATTTTTTAACGTCAAAAAACGACATTATTACGTCATTATTTTTGCACCAACCTAATATTTATCTCCAGACTTGAACCAAATATTTCGGTATGAGAAGAATATTAGCTAGAAACTGTGATTTATGTCTTTGCTAATTAAGCCTGTAGGATGAATTCAACCTTCATAAAAGAGGAACCGTTTCGCCAAGAAGTCGCAATCCATTCCCAATCAACGCTATGAGGAATGGATCTTATCTGACACTAATGTTTTTCCCATTTTTCTTTTCAACGTCTAGTCGCAGGCGACCTATTTCGGTGTTGAAGCACAGGAATAAACCATAAGTATTCCTGTAAGTTTTTCTCGTGGTCGGTGACTTTTTTGACAATGGCGTCACTTTTTGATCACGCCATTCTTTATGTATCCTGCGATAGCGATCACTCGAAAATCGGTATCTAAATCCCAACTAGATATCTGGTCCAAGGAAACACTACAACCAGTGTATATTGTATTAGACTCGATATGTTTATTTGCCTGATTAAGTAAAAATAAGAATTTTTTTTTCTATTTTTGACATTAACTTTTCTGATTCGAATATATGCCTTTTTGTTCATATTCAGCAAATTTTTACACACTTTTGCAGTCATGTAAGGTGTTATTTTTTTTTTTCAATAAAGGAATTCTCGAAAATACCGGAATAAATGTTTTTTTATTTGGTTTGTTTGTTTAACGGTTCATGGGTCATTTAATGCCAACATTTTATTTTCTGGTGAGATTTCCTATTTTTTGTTTTTCTAAAAATGTCTAGCTGGTAATTTTTTTATTCTTTTACTATGAAAATATATTGTTGGCAATGTTTTTAATGTATTTTTATATTTCTATGTTTTGAACCCAGTTTTGGGGGTTCACTATTTGCCAATATTTGGGACCCTAACAGGTGCTACAACCCCGGATGAAGGTGGATCTGTGGACAACAGTTGGTTCCATGCTTTTCAAAACCTCCAAGCCTTGCGATCGGATATAGTTTATCGTCATACCCAAGACAGGTAATGAATGGCAATCCGAATGTCCAATTACTGTCGAATAGAGCGTTATCAAGTTTTCGCTTGACCGCTAATGAAATATGCAATTCAGAGTTCTCCTGGTAGAATAGTAGGACTTTCTCTTAATTATTTCCAGACAGTTCTGGTCGATTATCGCTTTCAGTCCGTCTAACTGGGAAGTGTTTTTTTTTGTTTTTTTTTAATCTCTCGTTTCATTTTACCGGAAGAAGTTGATAGAAAATTCCTTTCTGATCATAGCATATAGATAACATTTTTGGGATGAAACATTGACACACACAGTTTGTCGTGGTTCCTTTTCTTTGTCCCAGCAACTCACTAGTTTCATTGTAAAATATATGGTTTTCATCGTTCTTTCTAAAATAGAAATTTTCCTGAGGCTTAAGTGACGAAGCGAAAAGGGAAACACGGTTCAGTAGTTTTTTTAATGTGGAAGCCAGACACAAAAACGATTAACATAAGATTTTCTACGCTTCATTTGAATATTTTCAGAGGGTTCGTTATTATCCACGTCAGGTAACGACGATGCAGATCTTGCAAACTGATAAAACAACGCACGCTATTTCTTTACGACATAGTGAATAAATAAATAAAAAATTTCACTGACTTATCTAACTATTCAGGCTCGCAGACACAAATCCTCTTGTCAGGTTAAACAATATATATATATATATATATATATATATATATATATATATATAATCACAAGAGATAGAAAGATATAAAATAAGACAAAAGGGAAAATTTTTGAAACTTTATCATGATAAATGTGGAATAAAATAGAAAAAAAATGGGAAAGTAGGAGTGCGGTGGACAAAAGGTGGAGGAGAAAGAAAGAAAAAAAAGGAAGAATAAATTATCATATATAGGCATATTTTGGTTAATTTAAAAAATACAGATTAATATAATTTACAGTTAACGCTTGACATTATTTTAAAAATTACAACAAAATAAGATAAAATAGAAGAAAAAGAAAAGTAAAAGAATATGAATATAAAAATATTATATTATTAATAACAACTAAAAGTAAAAATTAAAGTTAAAATTCAAAAGCTAAAATTTAAAAATTGAAATTTAAAACTAAAAATTCCAAATAGTATCGAATAAATATAATCTCGAAAAACATTGAAAAGAATCATATTAAGCATAATAATAATAATAATTATAAGTGTCGTTTAGTAAACTTATTTTAATGGGAAATTATGCAATGTAAATTAAAGATTCACATATGTACATAGATACCTACCTACATACATGCATACCCCCATATATATATATATATATATATATATATATATATATACACACATGTAAATACATCAAGTAAAGCATACAAATATATACACATAACTCTCCCGAGTAAGAACCCCCCCCCCTAGGACGAGAACATGACTAAAGACTGTACGCTATCTCGTGCAGCTGCGGAAAGAAATATAAAGGGGAGACAGGCTGCGCCCTTAAGGTAAGGCTTCAAGAACACCAGAAAGCTGTAACACGGGGGAAGTGGAAAAATCAGGCGTGGCAAAGAACATCATTGGAAAATTCGTATACTTAAGGAATCAGCACATATGCTAGGCCACAAAAATCTCCTGAGCGGACCAAGCATAGAAATGAATACAATATGGTAACCAGTAATAAAGAGTACCAGAGAAAAGCGATAACAACAACAAAAATTGCAATATGAGCACTGGTAAAAAAAATGTTGCTAAAGACATTAGGTTTATAATACCCAGAAATTCAAACACAGATTCCCTCAAGGACACATGGCACAGTGGATAAAGGCGTTAGTTAGATCCAGTGAAAGGAAAGAAAGAGTGTGAGTTCAATACCTGTTTAAGGCGGCGGAGAACTTGGAGAGGGGAATTAACAGGGGATAACTGAAACGTGGAACTAGAACAGTCTACCTCAGTGAGCGAAATAAAGGGTTCAGTTCGACATTCCAGACGTACAACGACCGAAACGTTGTGATAAATCTGGCAACAAAGATGAGGACAATAGTCCGAATAATGTAAATAGTGAACATAATACCTCATCTCAAAAATATAGACAGATACTGAAGTTAATGTCTGTTGGAATTTACTCTTTATGCAGGCTTGATTATATCTAAAGTTACTTTCATTAAATATTCTGCGTCTAGAAGAAAGTTTAATTTTGGCGTTGACTGTTTTGGGAATCTGGTTTGCAAGTGTTTTGGGGTGGTTCAAGTTGACGTTTATGTATATGGGGTCTTGGTTTCCTTTTTGCAAATGTTTGAAGGTTTTATTGGAGAGATTAAACGTAACATCCAGGAAAATAATGATTTTTAACTTGGATGATATATCAATTTTAAATCCCAGCAATTGGAAGGCCTTAATGATTTTTTTCTGTAACTTAAAGGTTACGGGACCATTGCTATTAGGTATAGCAATGAGTTCATCTCTGTACAGACCTACATTTTTGGGGTCCAAGAATCTATTTAGAGTATCTAAAATATATATACATACTAAATCTGCTATTTCGGCTGAACATACGCTCCCATGGGAACATCGAAATTTTAATTATTCTCTTTAACCCAAGGGGAGTCATTAAATACTAATATAGATTTTCTGGAAGCCATTATTTTTATTTCGTCATCGGTAACGTCAATATAATTTTTAGCAAAATTTAAGCTATTATTTAATAGGTTCTCAGAAATTGTGGGGTAGAAATCGATTATATCAAATTGAATAAACGAAGCTTTTGTCTTAGAGTCTATATTCAGGAACCATTTAATGTTATCTGAGGAATCTTTCCAAATGTTATATATATATATATATATATATATATATATATATATATAATGCAAAATTTGTAGACATTACAAACACAGTACTCAAAAACAGAGCAACCATAAGATGTTCATGGAAAAACAGTACTTAGATTTTATTGCTATCTGATAGTAAAAGGTTCATGTGGACATAAATGTGGTGAATGATACTCTCGCACAATGGTCAGGTGGTAAAGAAGCAATATAATACTTATATGACTATTACATTACTTCTTTTTTTAGTGGATACCCGAGATTGAAATAGACGCTCTGTACTTTAAATGATTAAACAGTGTATATTTCTCAAATTTTCAGACCGACATATGTAATACATAGATACACACACACGCGCGCGCGAATGTTTTATTACTTCAGACATTATTTTTAGTGGGTACCATATATATATATATATATATATATATATATATATATATGGTGGATACACAGGATATTTGAGGAGAGATATTAAATGCTTACATATAAGCTTCAGCTTTTAAATTAAGAACCGAATTTTATAATGTAATCTGTTCACAAGAGCCGATTCTACGGGGTGTAACCTCTGTACAGTATGTAAAATGTATTTTGTCGTGTTTTGGGGGGAAATTCATCAATATATAATTGACATTATATACACACAGATATAATGTTCGTGTACATGTATTGAAAAGCCTTTTTACTCACATGTTTGTATTTTGTTGACATATAGCATCAAACACTCCATTTTCTTAATAACCAGATTTACGCCACATCATTACTGAGGAAGGCAGAGACGTTTAACCTGTAAACACTGAATACGGGCAATCATTAGAATTCTTGGGTTAGGCTTGAAAAAAAATTTTCCCTATGCATCATCATCTGAAGTGTGACGAAAACATTAACCGATATATTTCAGAAGATGAGCTAACAACGAACGGGGAGAATTATGTATCAGTTGAGTTGTAAATCGAAAAAGAAGACCAACAAAAAAAACAAAAAAAACAATCGTATCCATTCTTATAACATCAGTAAAAAAAAATGTATACATATCGAAAACTAAATAATAAAGATATGCATGGAATGAGAAAAGGCTATCAAGAAGACGATAATTGCCATGTAATAAGAATTTCTTGGACCATCTCAGATAATGGGGAACAAAACAGAACGAGGCAAAAAGATATGACGCGAAGACACTCGAATTGGACTTCTGACTGCATCAGATTTTGCGATGGCGGATCAATAAGTGTGTAGCCTGATTCATAGCCTTAGCTGAATTTCGATATCTGTCTATATTATAATATTCGTGTTATTTGATTAGTAGCCCCTCACCGAAGGAACTGAACTATCAAGGAAGGAAATTATGTTGAAAAATAAATATTTTTGTATTGAATAAATGCTTTTGGTCATGAAGAAATAGATTTATTAGATTTATCACCGTATGTCTGCTTGGTTGCTTAGATGTATGGATACTAAGGGTATAGAGGTATATATAGATAGGCACATGAATGTATAAATCAAACAATATTTTTGTCTGATTGTGTGTATGTTTGGAATCGTATGGTGGCTGTTGGTATGTATATGTACGCACGTCTTGATTCAATCGATTTTTGCATAAATTCTTAAGTACATACATAAATGCACACGCACACACATATATATTTCATGTCTGTAAACAGTACATTTAGTGGGTACATCTGTAAATGTTCCTTCAGACAAGAATTGAACTTGTATTCTGTTTTTCACCAGGGGAAACTTTTTTTCAGATATATGCGCCTTAGCTTTCTGTGGTCTAATCGGTTTCATGACAAAGAATTAACTTATTTAACTAATACACAAATCTTATTGGGGCATAATTACGAACTAAACTTTCGAACCCGTAAGTCAAATAAAGTAAATTCATTATTTCTTTTTTTTTCTTTTTTTTTTTTAATCCGATATTTTGAATACTATTTAAGATTCTATATGTTTATCGGGGAAGATTGTTCAATGTCGAGGATGATCTTTGTAGATATAAACACTGTGAACATTTTTTTAGCCATGGATAGTGACCATGAGTTTCATTCCTGAAGCGATCATTAGATAATGTTTATATTAGTTTTGAATTTTCGTTCAATATAAATCTCAAGAGTTACTCAAGGTAGAGAGTGAATGAGTGAGGCTGTTGTATGGACATAGAGCAGGAAGTGCAGACTATTGGGATATGTAGGATAGAAAACGGCTGACTATAGACGTGAAGAGGATATAGTGATCGAGGAAGCGTCATCTCGGAAGACTGTTCTACAAATTAGTGGTTCTTTTTTGATTAGAACTTCTTTATTGTCAGTGTTAAGTTCGTATGTGAACTTGACTACGGAGTTTTCTTTTTATTTCTTTGTAGTTCATGTATTTCGTCTGTCTTTGACTAAAATGAGAATGGCATCTGCATATCCTAGGTAAATGGAGTTTTTTTGTGGTATTAAGTACGTTATTTTCTAGGCTAGTTATGTAGAAGTTGGTAAATGTTGGTCCTAGAAAAATTTTGAATTTGAAACGCTGTAAATGAACAGTAAAAAAAACATATGAATTTACATAGCTATTGTATATACATCCACAGATATTTTAAGCCCCTGAAGATGGCTTCAGATGAGATTGAAAGTACTTGGGAAAATAGATTATTTGAAGGAAAATGTTGCTATTTTTCTTGATCAATTTTCTACATCTAAGAAATAAATTCGTGGACTTAAAAAGATTAAAAATAAATAAATAGACTTAATACGTCTAAATTATTAAACCAAACCTGCTTGAATGAAAATATGCTGCCTAAGTGTATATATATATATATATATATATATATATATATATATATATAATATTAGATTGAAAGCAATAGAGAATAGATAGAAAGAAAACGAACTATACGTAATCATAAATACGATACTATCCATCACTTTGCTGATATCAGCGTGTGTGATGAAATAGATTAGACAACTATGGCCTTATCTTTAAAAAAAGTCAGCAGAAATGCGGTCCTACAGAAGGATGCTGAGAATACCATAGATTGAACACGTGAGCAACGCAAGTTTTAGAGAAAATGGAACAAAATGGACACTTTACTTAAAATCAGAAAAAAGACAGTTGAAATTTCTGGGGTAAATGATGAGGAAACAGGGCTTAGAAAATTTGACACTGACGAGAAAGTAAGATAAGCAGCGAAAAACAACGCATAGCCTATCTAGCGTGCGTATGTAAACGATATTAGAAAAGATAGCAATAAAACTAATTTTAATAAATGTTACAAAAGACAGGAAATAGTAAAGAGCCGTGATCTACCACGTCCTGAATAGACACGGCATATTGAAGGAATTCTCTTGTGCTGAAAGTTCGTTTCATCTTGGCCATTTCAATGCTACGATTTTGTGCGAACTTAACCTTAATAAACGAAAAGGGAGATAGGAATGAACCGTAGATACATCTAAAAATATAAGTAGGTTGTGTATATGTATAGACTGCTTCTGGTTAAGATACCAGTGCAAATCTAGGAGACAGTTCTGGTCATATAAATATTTACTAAACTTACTTAAAGAGCCGAAGTAGAGGAAATGGTTTCTGCAAAACTTCGGACTGACCGGATCCTTTCTGACTTGAATATTTATATTTGAAATACTGACTCGAATGCCGATCATGAGATGTAAAATATGCATTTAAACACGTGTATCTACTTGTTTCCTTACGAATTTCTCTCGGGTTTTCATTATTATCCATCGCACCTGGTAGGTCTTCAGGTTGGAATTACGTTTCTTCATATATTTGCTGACTGTAGTTTGCATGAACGACCCAATGCTAGTGCGTCCATGCTTGCGTGTCCACAATAGAATGTCATATTTCTCATGACTCGTGAAATGGAAGAGTAGGTAGGTGTTCATATTTGCTTTGCTTTGTTTTATCGGGGGATATTCAGATAGAAATCAGTATAACTCGTAGCACACTCGTGTCTTTTCCAGATGTCTTGTTAATGTCCGTAACAACTAATAAAACGTGCAAAATTAATTCATTTACGAAATAGATTTTCTGGAGTCAACTAAAAAATAAATATAAAACCAACTTTTATTAATAATAAATTCCCTAGTTATATCGTTGATGAACAAATAGAATATAATACTTCTTCAATTAAACCTAAACACATTAATCTTTTATATTGCAATCAAATACATCGTAATTATAAACAGGACGAAAATATCTTTAAAAGAACAAAAAACAAAACAAATACTAATATATCCATTACAGTTCCTAGTAAAAAAAATGAAATGAATTATATACTATACTAAATTCAATATATCCAATTTAATCATTCGCAATGACCCCTTCCCAACAACTAACGTGTTGCAGAAAACCAACGTTGTATATGAATTTAAATGTCCCTTGTGAGATTACATCTTCAACAAAAAAAAAAATGATATATATTGGCCATACCACTAATACGTTGTCTCGAAGGTTGAGTATTCATTTGAATGATGCATCTAACATCTCTCAACATCTACAAATGTATGCCTGTCAACATCCGCAATTTAGGAAAATTCTTGTTGAAAATGCATCTACACTTAAAAAAAAAAAACCCCAAAAAACATAAACTATAAATTCTTGAAGCAATCTTTATTAAAAACTGAGACCGACTCTTAATAAAATTAATTATGAGTACTGCATAAATGTTTTAAATTGTTTACAGTAGGTTGTTTAAAATATCAAGGTTTTAACTAATAGTTTTAAATAGTTTAAATATTTAGACATTTCAATAACTTAGTTATCTCCCTTGAAGTTCTCACGCGTGTCTACATGATAAAATTTAAAAACTGTACAGTACATGACCATGTTGTTTTTCACTTCACACGTTAAAATTTAATTTTCAGATGAACAAAACAATTTTTTCTTAGAAAAATGGACACAATAATTTTGTCTTAGAAAAAAAACCCCACCCTGATGGCGACAATGTGCTAATGCTGAAATTACTCGAATATATATATATTTTAAAACAACAATTGGAAAAGAAGCTCTGTCTCCATGCAACCAGATCTGTCATATATATATATATTACTATGTAATATATATATTAATATACATCTATCTCTATTTTTATCTGTTTTTTATATATCTTTCTCTTTCTATATATATATATATATATATATATATATATATATATATATATGTTATATATATACATGTTTGTTTACTCAGAAGTGTGGACATTTGATACATTTAACTTGTGATGCTGAGATTCAGAAAAAAAAAACATCACTGGGAATGAATTACTGTCTATTTTCGTTTTAAAATAATGAACATCACTTTGGCATATTCATTTCACATGACTCATTCGCACAGGTAGATCGAAAAAATGTTAATTCATTCATTCTATCCAACCATCCATATATTAAGGTATATTTACGACTAATTTTATATATACGCACATACATAGCGTTATATCCATACATTAATATAGAATTAATCACATGTCCTCACACGTACACAAGATTTCTCTCTCTTTCTCTCCCTCGCATATTCACACATGCGCAGGTGTATATATATATATATATATATATATACCTGCTATTTTCGTTAAAGGAGCAATTTTTTCCTTTCTGTTTTTTTTTGTTTCGTATTTTAATAGTAAAACTATCAAATATCTGGCGGCAAAGATAATTGAAGGAGAAAATGAAAATATTTCTTGAGAACGACTCCGTTCTATTCTTTTTTTGCACATTCATTTTTGGGAGATCAGAAAGGAATTGGTTAACAACTATAAAGAAAATATTAGCATTTGATGTCTGGTCGAAGTAATCGCTTCATTTCTCTTTTATTACCAACATCGCGACACCTACTTCACGCTCCACCAACGAATTAGCAGTTTCAGCATTTTTTCCTCATTATTGGTCTTTTCTCCCATTTTTTTTGTTTTTTTGTTTTAGAACTTTTTTCTGTGTTTCTCTATTGTAAAGATTTTGTTTCTGCTTTCTTAGTTTTTTTTCTTCTTCATTCCTTTTTATTTTACTTCCGTTTTTTGCTTTATCTCTTTTCTTTCCTTTTTAAATGTCTTTGTTTGATTTCTGTTTTATATGTTTATCTAGTTTCTTCTTTGTAATTGACGTTTTTTTTTGTTTTTTTTTTTTTTTTTTTTTAAATATTTACTATTTGTGAAATTGCTTTTTCTTTTTATATTTCATCGTCCTAGATGATTTTGTTTTTCATTCTCATTGCTTGTATGTCTGCTCGTCTGTGACTTCTTTCTTGCATTTTATATTTTACATCCCTATATACCAGAATATCCTAAACGCTAAAAGAAGTATATACCACTTTTTTAAGCTGACTGGTCAGTAAGATTCACCGACTCCATCTTGAACCGTTGCTATGAGTACTTCCTATAGTTTTAGCTCAATCTGTGTAGTCTAGGATCCTGTAATTGATCATACACCGCAACTACCAGCAAAGCTGGAATTGGGTGCGACTCGGAAGCATTCGAGAAAATCGACACCGCTGTTGGCGCTAATGGCGTTCCTCCAGAGATCTCGAAGCACAGAGGTTGAACTTTGCATGTAAGGCTCTACAAGCTTCTTGTCTGTCGAACAAGACAAACTACCCCAAGACTTTAGAGATGTAATAATCACAAACCCGGACAAAAAACAGCGGACAGAATAAGACTGTTCAAATTAATAGGATATGCTACTATTGCTGGCAAAAGCCTTGTCAGAATTCTGTTAGATAAGCCAGTAGCAAATGTCTCCTCTTGAGTAAATCTTAGAACAAAGACTAGGTTATTAATACAAAGTCAAATTCAAGGAAAGAGTTAGGAGCAAAATAAAAGGCTTTATACCACTTTTTTTTCAACTTCTCAAAGCTATTGAAAACCGTAAGCCGATCGGTTCTTTGAAAAATCCTCATCAGACATCAATATAATAATCCTAATAAATATAATTATTCAACGACCCAAGACGCGGTGACTTCTCCAACAATTCCCCAGTTTCAGTTAACGCGAAACATGGTAAAGTCAAGGTTTCATTCGGTTATGTACCATGCGTGGCAGTCGTTCAGTAGACGTATATTTTATGTCACAATCATCATTCACAAGACCAAGCAATGACATGTTGATGATCAGGATTTTTATATATAATCCAAGTGAATCTTGTTAATACAATATAAAATATTAAAACTGATTCACACACAGAGCTCGGTATTTTAATTAAACAGAACAACATTTTTCATAAAATAGGAATTAAGATTACGTTTGGGTTTGTCTTTATTTAATATATTATTATTTTTGTTTATAGATTTAAGGTTTTATTATGTCTAAACTATCTTCTGATTGCTACTGTGTATAAATTAAATAGATCATTTCTTCTCTCTTTTTTCTCTTCCTTTCTGCTCTGACCACCCCTCATATCCAGACTTGCATTACTTCCTAGTTTTATTTGCTCTCTTTTTCTCTTTTTTCCTTCTTCGCTCTGTCTTGTCATTTTTTTTTTTTTTTTTTTTTTTTTTCAATAAATTATTATCCTTGGACTGGTTTGAAAAATCCTTGTAAATTTTATTTCAATTTACAAGGTGAAAATGATCACTAAACTAATATAATCTTAATTCCTATTGTATGATATATATTCTTTCGCCATTTTAAATATATCCACTATATACATGCATATGCGTGTATTTATGTATCTAAATGAAAATGTATTGGTATTTACATTATTATAAAAAAGTCAATTGATTACTTGAAGTGATGCATACATTTTTAGGAATTTCATTCCACGAAGAATTCGTATAAAACACGCGTTGAATTTGGGATGTGGTAAAATATATTTTGCTTCGTGAAAAGAAAAAAATAAATTACCGAGAATTCTACTTATAACAGTTCTATTATGTCAGAAATTCTTACATTAATTTCTGACCAATGAAAGTCGTATTTTCTCACAAACAACGTTTAATCGAAAGATAGCCTGCCGAAATCAACCAAAACGTTCGTAAAAATTCATAAGTCTGTGGATTATCATTAAAATATTTTCTCGACATAATTATTTAGTTTCTTCACGCAGAAATTGTTTGGTTCAAATGCAGTCAATGGTTGGTATAATACGGTTGCAATTATTAGTTTTCATATTATATATATATATATATATATATATATATATATATATGGTTGTTCAACTTAAAAAAAGGAGTTCAGTATAACTACTCTCAACCCTGAAGATGGCCATAATACGATCTCTGGAGCGACTGCATTCCCAGATCAGTCGGTTTATGTTCATAGTGACGATCATGTATGTGATGGTGGACTTCAAAGAGTCCTTAGCATTATAAGTTCACTAGTTTGATCCCGCTCTATACGCTGCCAAAGACGAAGTGGTCTCGCTTCTTCAAATCAGGATAATCTGAAACAGTAACATAAAAGTAATAATAATTACCAATCCATTCCCAAGTCTTATAGGCCTTGTAAGAGGGACCAGAGTCCTTCTGAAACACATACGGCATTCTATTCAGGTTTTGATCACCGTATCTAGAAGCTTGATGCAGACGGTAGCATTCACCCTCATCAATTTTCTGGTTAATGTTTTCTGGACATATTGCATGAACTCTACGGCTGTTTTGATGTATAAATTCTTAGAATACTTTTATTTCTTGGTGTCATATGCCCCAGTCGACAAATGGATTATAGGGCGATCATACGCCGACTAGGAGATATATACACTCTTACACCTGTGGAGAGATACAAGCTATCTCTCTCGGATCGTGAGAGTGAACAATTGGTAAACAAAATATTTTTAAGATCACTGTTCGATTGGGATAATCGAACAGTAATCTTTCCCAGGTCCGCTTCGTTTTCAACACGAGTACTGATCCACAATACAAGGATGAACTAAAAGGCTTAGCGATTTTTGATAAATAAATTAAATATATACAAATATACATATATAAAAAATAAACGAACAGATAAGTATGAGTTAAAACATACGACGATCGGATCTCGAACTTATTTTGGCATATCAAATTCGCCGAGCACCAAATGGATTCAACTGAACCCGAACATACAAAATACAAGTATGAATTACTATGAATTGAATGCAGAAGCCAACACACATATACAAAAGAGATGGGAGAGGAGTTACAATTATTGTTTTACACGTGGAAAGGGGTTTGCGAAAATACAACAACATAATATTCATGTGTGTGTGTATATCTTTTCTACTACGGGTCCAAAATGTGATTACTTATCTTTTGTATTCAGTTCTCTCTTCTTTTTTTTTTTTTTTTTTATATCAATGTCCTTTCTTTCCTTTTCTCGGCACGAACACAATTTCACACACTGCCAGTCTGTAATAGAGGTATACACTTTCTTTCTCTCTTTGTTTCGTATTTTTCTTTCCTTCCTTTCTTCTGTAGACGGCTCGATTTGCAACAGGGATGTACACTTTCTTTACCAGGTTGAACCACCAGCATATATTTTTATCCGCGTCTTGAAATTGGGATTCTCGAACAGGAATATTTCTTTATAGTTCTGTCCGGAGTTGCCTGGATCGAACTGGATAAGTCATCACTATCAAATGCGTCTTATCTTTCCGTTCGTGAACCACTAGCGCCTCGGCTTCGGTCTTGCATTTTCAAAGTCCAGAGAACAACTGATCCTCGAGTGAATCTTTGACTGTCACGTGACTTAGGTTTTGGGCGCGAATTCTAAGTTACTTCCGTCCCCTGTCTAGCTTCTGTCTAGACGTTTTCCTTTACGGGTAATTGGGTCAGTCGACCCTTTTCACCTTCCTTCCCAAAATGTCATAAGACTTCACGTAATCTTTATTCTGTTGCTAGGCGGAAATTAACCTTCATATGTGCGTAAATGCGTGTTTAGCTTATCTGCTTTTAATACCCGTCACACTTGGCTACAGTTAATACGTACCAGTTGAATCCTGATTTTAAACACTAAGGACCTGGTCACCTACAAGTTGCTGTGGTGGGTGACTAGTGATACTAATTTGGAGTGCGTTTTAACTTCTTGCGTCAGATTAGAAGCTGTCATGTTAATGCTCTTAATATATCTGGAAGGGAAATGAGAAAGCCAAAATTCGGCACATGTCGCGTCACATTACGTTACGTAGCCTTTTTTATGGCTCGCTAAATGTTTGTTCTCCAATATATGGCTTATCTATTTATATAAGATTCTGGAATGAAGCATCCATTTTATTCAATTAAGGTGAGATTAAATCTCTTAATTTCCATATGAAGAATAATTAAATCAACTCTCTCGATTTTTTCCGTTTTTTTTTTTTTTTCACGATTACTGTCTTCACCAAAATTCAATTTTCATTCAACGGTAAGATAAGGGAACGTGTTGTTTCATTCTACAAAATTCTTTTCCCCATTTAACAGAGGGAATTGTTTTTATTTTATGAATTTTAGTAAATAAGATATTATTAAATGGAATCGTATTTATAGTATTCTGCCTGGAACGAGCGAAAATAATAATCCACGTAGCTACGAAATTAATTTGCTTAATTTTTTGTCGGAAGCTGTAAGTGTTCGAAGTTGTTTGTGTAGTCATTCAGGACAGTACGGGGAGAGGTGCAGATGTGTAATTCATGGTGATGTTAAAAGGGAAGCATGCAAAATTTATGAGTCATTTTAAGACAAGTAGCATTAAATTCATATATTTAGGGACTATAAAATTATATTAAATGTATATATTTATGGTACTTGCATGAAAAAAATAAAGAATCCTATATGACGCGTTTCGTCCTTAGGAAAGAGTTTTTCAGACTGAATATTCTTCTTAGTGAGGAATCATATATATGTAGCGGGAGGGAATGAAACACAGTGTCCCCACCAAAAAGAAAAATAAAGGCAATTTTTTTAGTCTAACATAACCAATTCTCACTCAAAGGATTTCAGATTTTAACAAAATTCTGTCTGTCTATCTATCTAATTACTATATACACTATTCTGAGTGGATACACGTGTTTGAATAAACTGCTGTTTTTTAAACACTATATTTTCGCCTACTGCTCTGTATTTTTGAGAAAATAAAGAAAGTACCACATAACGATTCAATAAACTAAGCGAAAATATACCGTTTAAAAAGAAAGACATCTACACAAACACGTGTATCCACTACATAGAACGAATATAATAAGAAACAATAACAGATTATGAATAAAAAATAACTAATTCCTTAAAAAAATTACTGTTTGTCTGTATATACAGGGTGTCCCCCCCAAAAAAAATTAACATAATTTTATAATGTAATAACAGCCAATTCTCACTCAAATGATCTCAAATTTTAACAAAATGTGTAAAAACTAATTACATTGACTGTGCGAACCTATCTGAATGAGAATTAACCAGGAAGGTGCCAGTGATAATGACAATGTGTTGTTGAAATGGCAACCATATGAAACTGAATTGACACCTTGTGATCTTTTTCTATAAGCTATATGAAAGGACAGGCCTATGTGCCCGCTTTTCCTACAAGCCTAGACGAACTTAAGCAGGGAGTCACTGTTGTATTGGGTAATGTTATGCAAGACATGCTACAACGCGTTTGGCAGGAGTTGGACTGATGTCTTGATGTGTATTGTGTTACAGATGGTGCGCATATTGAACATTTATGATGCTTTGTAAAATCGGTTATAAAATCTACATTCATTTGAATATCTTACTCGAATTTTCATAAATAAATCTTTTCTTATTCAAATGAAGCCTATTTAATTTCGTTTGCTTGGGATATGGAGTTACTCAGATAGTCACATTTTAAATTATGTCAGTTTTTGAGCGAACATCCTATACAACAAACGTCGGTTATAGTTATACACAAAGAGAAGAGCTGAAAATACTAGGACGATTTAATTTAAATGTAAATTTTAAATTTCTGGTGTCCGATGTTTCTAGAAGCACAAGCGTGTTGACCCCATTCCCTCTTTCTACTGCTTTTGTTTTGCTTTTGTCGCTGTTGCTTCTAAATATCTCCCTTTGTAATAGCAGTAATTTTAAGAAACTGTATGAGCCTGAACGTAAATTTATTGTGACAGCCTCAGAAATTAGTGTACTTTCTGTACATTTTTGCTCAAATAAAGAAGTTTTGATTAAAGGAGAAAGTAATTTATTAAAGCCGAATTTATGGTCACACTTATTACGATGAACGACTAATGCATATATGATTCCCATTATGCTCTTATATCCTTTTAGTTAAATAATAACAACCGAAAACCTACAGTAATAATTAAAAGAACAAGCTGTAAAACATATCGCAAGAAATACATTGGTGAAACATCTAGAAATTTATGTAAACATAAGTATAAATAGCTTCAATTTGATCGAGATGAGATACTGATATATACCAGAATATTTCACCGTCTACTATGACTGGTAATAGATTTCCAAATTGTTTATTATTTCATATATCAGTCCACAAATTCTCACGAAATTATGTGAGTGTACAAGCACAGATGTGAAGAGATGGGCCTTGATTATTTAAGCATTCCGAAACACATGCAAAACAAATCTATTAATAGAAAACGATATTCCTATTTCCCCTCCCGGGTCCAATGTATTGAGGATAAAAGCGTGCTATGCTGATGTCATAAGTATTCATAGTTGGGGTAAGAATGATCTTGAAAAAATGAATATCATCGACAAAGGCTTTCAAGAAATTGCATTCAAGATAAACCTTTTCTAAACAGAAACTATGATCTTGAATTGGAATGAAAGCAGTGATGGCTCATACCCTGAATCAATGATAACAATACAAGATGTGGAATCTATAAATTCTAAACACTTCAAATACTTCGGGATATAGATTAGGAAAGTGAACATAGAATAGGCTGCACTAGGAGCAGTTTCGTTCAGCTTTGCTAGATGCTATAAAGCCTAAACGTTATCCTAAAAAATCGAGTTACGTTCTTAAATAGCCTTGTCAGATGTAGACTTTCATATGCATTTCATGCATGTCACCGATCCCATCCAGAAATATATAATTTGTCATCTGTATACGACCGCATTTTTATATCAATGATTAAAAATACATCCAGAGAATGATTCCTGTAGAACTTATATAGGACCTGTTATACACCGTACCTATGGACACTAATGGATATGTTCCAATCCTCATAAATACATTGGACATTATTGTAAGTGGGGGCAATATGCTGTCTAATATTCCACCACTAGCAGTGGTTTACTTATTTCACGCCGCAGGTGAGTGTTGTATTTTGTTGATGTTATAAAGATTACCATTTCATTTCTAACCTCCGTTTTGGTTATTTCTCAATCAGTAACTCTTTCTAGGTTACAACAGGACTATTTTTTTATCAGATCTTGTGCATTGGTCCTATAGAATTAAATAACTTTATCAAATAACAAAAAAGATATCACTTGAAGACTTTCAACTGCAGCAATAACTAAAACGAAGAGCACATGCAACACGAAGAGAAAATGACAATATGTTGATATCTCGTCGCCGTCGGCTTTATCCCGAATGTAATTTCTTCTTTGCTGATCGCTTCCTTTATGATGATAGCGTAGATGACTAAATTCGCTGCTAACGTGCAGATTCATACTAGAAGTTTCTAGTCTCACCAAAACTTGCTTCCTCAACTATTTCCTTATCATCGTTTCGTTTTGCAACTGTTGATTGGAGGTGAAAGCAAATCAGAGTAGAGGAAAGTGCCGATGGCGTGAATTTGCTTAAGGTGGCCCAGAAAGTGATCCACACACTTGATTTCATGACCTTCCCCAGTGGCACATATCGAATGAGACTTGCAGAATTTAAGTTATGAAACTGCAACGGACTGCCGCTGACTATCATGTTATAATTTCGAGTGGCGCCTTTTGTAGCATGTCCAGCATTCGTAGCTCGGCTCATCCGTTGAGATTTGTGTCTTTTCACACGACTTCAAACAAAATATTAGAAAGAAAGAACATATCAATAATGGAAATAGGAACAAAAATTAGTGTACTTCAGAAACTCATTTTTCTGAAAACTGTTTTATTAGAAAAAAGTAATGGATAGCGGCTCCGATTGAGGAATCGGAAAGCCGAGTTCGAATACCAGTCGAATCCATTACATTCATTTACGTGCTATTATATCCTTGGGAAAGGCATGAATCGTTTTCTTCTTCCCCCAGCTATGGGTAAATATCAGGACAGACTGGATTCTATTGCCTTAAATGACAACTGGTCTACAGCAGAAAGCAACCTAATGCTGGAAAAATCTGCCTCGTCAGTCATGTATCGAAAGATACATGATTGCCTAAGTGTGTATCACGCATGGCACATAACTAACTGAATGCTGTTTGGTCAATAAATGTCGAATGAAATCTGAATGAGGAAATGACTGATATTAACAGAATATAGTGTTTTGCTCACTTTTCATCAGTTTTATTTGTTAAGGAATGACATTTTTCGTTCAATGAAATCCCGTAGATTTTTTCGACACAGTATCCTTCTTCTTCTATGAACTGATACTCGTAATGTTGCTTTCATCAGTTACTTGAAAAGTCGCTAGCTTTTTGATTGGGTACTGGCAACCCAATTAGTTATCTTTGTTATCCTGTCTAACTATAGTAGTTGGTGAAAAAAAAAAATCAACAACAAAATATACTACCGAATGAGCTAACCGGTTATCGGTCTTCACTCGTCAGAACTCGATCGAGGAAATTAAAAAAAAAAAACAATAAAACAAAAAACGAGTCTGTAACAATAACTTGTTAGCTCATTCTATAGTAATTTCTTTATTTTTTTTCTTTTCGTATTGCCAACTATTGTCGTTGAATTTTTCCTTCTGTCCCTTGTAATTATATCCGTTTTATTATCATTCTCTTAATTTGGTGACTTTTGAAAACCATTTCTGGTAGCATAAACAAAAGTAAGACGTGCAACATATGATGACGCATTATCTTCCATGAATATATTTTTTTTAGTTTAAACCTTCATCTATGCAACCAGTAACACTGTAAAATAATCTCCTCCAAGAACAAGAATTCTCCGCATTTAACTTGGTACCATCGTCTGCTTTGAAGGAATCTATTATTTTTCTGCATGCCTAAAATCATTACTCCACCTCTTCCTATTGCCTTCTAAACCGTATTATTAACTATTTCAGTGAATGAACCAATGCATCGGGTCTATCCAATGAAGATTTTCATTAAGAACTGAAATTACTGTTCGGAAATCAGTTTTCATGTACCACTTCGCCTATTTTAAACGTTTTGCTTTATAATATTTAAAGTTGGTAATCTGATTACTTCCTTATCTGAAGGCAATGTTCTTAATATTCTGAAACTTTTCACTCTCTTTACATTCACAACAACCACTTTCTTCAAATATTTTCCTGATGGTCGACATAATTTACGTTTAATTCTTTCAAATATTTTTTGATCTTCGTAAAGCAACATTTTCTTGTTCTTCCTAATGATTTCTTTTTTTTTCCATTGTTCGGCGAAACGTGTTCAAATTTTCTTCAATTTTCAAAGTTATTTTCCATTTGCTCAATATTTTTATTATGTATTATCTCTCTTTTAATGTTATATCGTTCACAGAACCCTTGCCCAATTTTTTTCAGGTCGCAATTTAAAATTAAATAATGACAATGAGAAATATTTACATACAATTTAATGAACTCACGAGTTGCTTAATAAGTCTCACAACACCAAATAAGTTATTGTAAATATTTCTAAGAAAAACAGATAACACGTAATCCACATTATATACTCATTATATAGACATCTGCTGAAAATGTCAATAATATCGATGCATAAATTTTTATTGTGAAAACAGTTATTTGTATTATAAAATTTGATGAACCATCAATTTGTAGGAAGTTTTGCTTATGCTGTTCACATAAAATGTATTTCCTTATTTAGATAATTTTATTTGTTTTTAATTTTTATTTTGGATTTGATTTTTCTAAGGTGTTTAGATAAGTTTTCTTTATTTTTTTGTTTCATCTCTCCCACCCAATTAGTCTTTTTACTTTGTTCTGTTGTTACTCATTCTAACCTCACCACCTGCACATATGGATCTATTGGCGTTCGGCCTCAATTCCATTATACTAGCAAGGGAAATTAATAGAATAATAGAGCTAATTTACTTAATTTAATATTCACTTTGCATAAACAACCAAATTACTCATCTTAGTTGTGAAACTCTCCGTCCTTATTCGGGTATGTTTTGTATTCGTTAACTTAGAATTTCAAATTAAACGTTTGATTCAAGTGTAGTTTGTTAATAAAGTGTTTAGTTCAAAATTTTACGAATGGTAACGATATGATGATAGACATCTGAAGAAGGCCGATGCATATAACAACCGAAACCTTGTGAATAAAACAACTAAAATGAACTTACTGGCCCGAAAAGTAAAGCAAAAATGATACTTACGTATCTTAAAAGTTCCGAAAAAATAAACTGACACATTTGAAATTTTCTTTTTCTTTTTTTTGGTCTTTCTTTTTTTTGGTCTTTCTTTCTTTTGTTTATTCTTTTCTCTTTCTTTCTTTTTTCTTTTTCTCTTTCTTTTTTCTTTTTCTCTTTCTTTTTTCTTTTTCTCTTTCTTTTTTCTTTTTCTCTTTCTTTTTTCTTTTTCTCTTTCTTTTTTCTTTTTCATTTATAGTTTCACTCTATCATAAATATTTCCTTTTCCCGTATTTCTTTTTTTGGTTAAGTCATACATTACAAAAAAACTCTTTTTGCCAAATGATTCATTGCTCCTTTTAAGTTTGCCAAGTTACTTATACCCAGGTCCTCCTTTTTTCGTTCTTATATCGTCTCCTTCAGTTCATCTGGACATTACATTGTATGGTCATCATGCCGCCATTTTTTTATTGAAGGCGCGAAAAGTGAATGTGATCTTGGAGATCACATAAAGCAAATTAATAGCTTATTTCACTCGGCGAGATTTTCAACATAATACGCTACATTAAATACTGTTTTTGAATGCATCTCTTAGTGTATCTACATCTATTTCCAAGTCACGCAATTGCTCTTATTTATTTACATCTACAACACATGCACACATTTGATACCCTTGAAAAAGGCACTAATCCATCTTTCTCTAGCTATGGATTGAATTGCAGAGTGGACTATGCTCACTTGCCTTTTGTAGCAGCCAGCCTAGGAGAAGAGAAATTAAAACTGGCTTTCCGGTGAGGATGATAAATATAATACATCTACATTATTTTTAGGCGCTTTTTCCTATTAGTGACTGATATATTAGCCGAAAAAGCTCGAGACGAACAATTATTTGAACAATTTCTACACTTGCTAAGTGCAAAAACGAAACACACTAAGAAGTATCTTTTCAATTCATTTTTAACGAAAAATAAAATAAATATGCAAATTTATCGGTTTTTGAGATTTCTATAAAATGTGGGCATTGAGGTCAAAGAACAGCGACGATAGTATGATTCATGTTAACCTGTTTCAGGCCTGAGGATTGTGTTTAAGCATGAAACATCGCTGCATGTTACAGTCAATGACCACTTTTATATTTACATACGCTCTGTCCCTGATATTGAGCACTTTCCACCATAAATATAATATACCGTAAAACTATATATAATGATATTTCTGCGCATAAATACATATTGATATGGTTTATTATGTATAATATGAGAGCGTTAGAGTTCTGACCATGTGAACTCAGGTACGAATCTCCTTACGATGAATTTTTGAAGGAAGTGACTTCTTGATAATATCGGCTTGGGCAAAAGACCCCCCGCCCTGTGCGGTACCATTGAGACGTGCTTTAAGCTCATATCATGGCTAAATCTTGTCATTATAGTGGGGTTTTTGAGTGTGTTGGCCTTGTTTAACTGTTGATCCCACCAAATTAAGGTGTTCTCTTCTAGAAACTGTAACTAAGATCAGCTCGTCAGATTGTCATAGTCTATGAATATTGAAGATACAAAACTGTTCCTGAGCTGGCGTCTGACCTTGAGTTTAGCTAGCAATCCTAAGAGAATTGTGTACTCAGAAACGAGCAGCCAGCTATTCATATCTACTTTTGTTCAAATACAGTGTAACTCGGATATAAGAGAGATTTTCTCTGGTCTCAAATTAGAGCCATACTTACCTAAACAAAATAGACCAAACCCGGATATAAGAGAAACACGGATATAAGAGACTTCTTCTCCGGTCCCGAGAACTCTCTTATATCTGGTTACACTGTATATAGACATATGTTTATATACAAAACTATACGAAATCTCTGAAATCATTAGGTTACTACTGAAATACATGAACACGTATATATGTGCGTGTTTAATTTAAGAAAAAAGTAGGAAAATCTTTATAAATCTAACATGTTTCGCTATTTCTGTTTATATTTCTGATTTCTCTGTTTATTCTAACGACACTATTTGCAATGTTCGGTATGTTCTCCTCATATTTGTTGTCATATTCACGACGTTTCACTTAAGGTGATTGGAATTTCGGGTCGAACCTTTTATTTCGTCCATCAGGGTAGATTGTTCTACTTCCACGAATATTTTAGTTTCAGTTATTTTCCCAAGGACACATGGCCCATTGGATAAAAGCGTTGGTTGAAGTAATCCAGTAACTTGAAACAAAGAGTTGTGAGTTCAATACCTGGACATAGCAAAGATGAACAAAAAAACTTGCAGTGTTGAGTTGCTACTGAAACGATATCCGGAAGAGGCATGGCACGTGGAACTAGAAAAAATTTACCCTGGTGGATGAAATAAAGGGTTCGGCCGAAATTCTAATCACTTGAAGAAGGCCGGAGCGTATAGCGGCCAAAACGTTGTGAATTTGACAACAAAAATAAGGCCAACAGTCCGAATTTTCTAGATAATGTAAATAGTTTCGCTATTTGTTTAGCTTCATCAGAAATTTTGGATGGAGAATATGCAAAATTGTTTCAATGTTCCAATTTCTTGTTTTACTTTCATTGATTATGTAGATGCTACGCTTTTTCTTTTATGGTGTGTAGTGTTTATGTAGGCATGTACGAAGGTGATCATTAATTCTGTAGCCTGCTGCTTAGTTTCTAGCTGAAATTTGATCTCGAATTTTCATTTTTTTTACATCAATGAGATTAATACTGACTGCATTAAGCAAATGACAAGTTAAGAGATTATCTTTAAAAATAATTTATTCTGTCAAATATTTCTTTTTTACCATTTGGCTACAAACGTATTGATTTATCACCGTGCTCTCAATTAAATTCCTACCCCTGTATACACATACGCATGCATACACGCTTATATATATACACACACACACACACACACACACACACACACACATATATATTTTCATCCATTTTCTTTTCTGGTAGCTTTTCTGTAGAAGGGGATATTTTAAATATATTTTTATTTCCCAGCTAAAAATAATTACTGATTTTGCACTGTGATTTCTTTTAGATGTGCGGACAAGATTAACATTTTTTTCTATTCCAGCCATTTTGAATAAAACTGTTTTTCACGCGAACAAAAGACAAATCTGTTCTAATTTATTTTTATTTTTTTTTATCTCTCTCTGTTTTTTACATTTTTATTTGTTTTTAAGTTATTGATGTTTCTTTTTCTTCTGCGTGTGTGTGTGTGTTAATGTCTATCACTATTTCTGGCAACTCTCCAATCAGAACATTGCAACTTTTTTTCATCTAATGTCAAAAAAAAAAAATGATTGTTTTTTATTAACTCGCCTTGAGCCTGGTTGACTGCGTAGACTAGAAGCGGTTACAATAATTACCAACTGACCATAAATCCAGTTCCAGTTCTCAGATATAATGTGACTTGTATGAGTTTAGCGAAAGGCGTTCCAACTTTTTGTTGGCATACGTTTTATTACTTTTTGTTAAAAATAAAGCAAAAAACACGAAAATGACATGTGTATGTAACCACAAGCAATACTACCCAATGTTCTGAGAGTCAAGTTCCTTTTCTCTGCTTACCTAATATGTGCAGTTCTTTCACTGAGAGATTTACGGGTAGCGTAAAATGATTCCAGCGAAAATACCATAATTAATGTAGTTGCACTTGATTAAGCATTACACATATGGTATGTTATAATTTCTGATATTTATTACATTTTCCAAACATACGATTCAAATGTGTCACAAATGCTTATTTTTTGTTTGCTCCTCAGCTGTGTTCTAAATGCTAAGGTGGTTACCGATTTGGTCAAAAATGGCTTTATTTGAATAACTAAGCAATTTAATTATAAAAAAAAACCCTTTAACAAGAGACTTTTGTTCATCAACATCGCAAATTATCAGACAGGAAAGGAATAGCAAAATAAATAAAAACATATGATGTTCAAACCAATGAATAAAAATTAAGTTGTGTAAGATATAAGACATGTCATTTGCCTTATGTAACATTATCCTTGTACAGACGAGTTAAAACACTGGACTAGAGTTAAAATTATTGTTTATTCAACTCGGAACATATTTAATATGTGAAACTTTGGGATTTTTATCCGAACGAGAATGTATGAGTCTCTCGAGTGAGTGAATATATATCATGTCATTGACGACGTGTGCACATCCCAAACGCAGATTCGTAGACCACCAGTTTTACATATCGGGGA
The DNA here is from genome assembly GCA_963932145.1 of Acanthosepion lycidas. Classification (NCBI taxonomy): domain Eukaryota; kingdom Metazoa; phylum Mollusca; class Cephalopoda; order Sepiida; family Sepiidae; genus Acanthosepion; species Acanthosepion lycidas. Next base: position 63,631,927 of record OZ010572.1, on the reverse strand, counting down.
CAGCCATTGATAACCTGTGTGGCGCAAATCTGCCTCTGGTGTCCAGGATTTCATCCTTTATGTCAACACGCGATGCACCCGACTTCTCAAATAGTTTGTTGTAAAACTGAATACAAAATTTACTCAGTGTCATCTGAGGTTACTCATATCCTAATTATAAATGATAAAAGTGTTCTATGAATTAACATATAATGGCTAAATACATATGTATCAACATTGCATTAGAAAAATATCTGCAGCCAGCCGAGTGTGTGTATGAAAAGGGTTTCATTGATCCCCCTAAAAGAGACAAGCATTGCTTTATATGGCCTAAGACATAAACATATATCCTAATATCTCTAACAAGAGAAAAGGGAAGAGTAATTTGTGTCATACGATGTCTGTTCAAAAGCTATTAGGACGGTGCTATATAAAAAAACTACAACACATATCAAATCGGTATTTAATCTCCTTCGAAGTAGTCCTCTTCTGAAGCCACACATTATCCAGCGTCTTTTCCAGTGATAGAAATATTCCTGAAACTTCTTTTTGGTATAGCGAACAGCAGCCTCATCGCATTCTTTTAGATTTGCTGGACGTCTTGAAATCTTGTCCCTTTCAAGTGAAAGTTGACGAAAAAAAGTCACAAGGTGTGAGATTTGGGAAATATGGTTGTTTTTGAAACTAGGGAATGTCGTACTTGGCCATAAACTGCTGCACAGGCCATGATCACTGATGGAACGTCTATGGTATGAGACAACCACATTCTACACACTTTCCTTCCAAGCACTGCTATAAAGAACGGAAGTGAGCGAAAACCTTATAACTTAGTGTGCATGCGCAACAGAGTTCATGAACAATTTGTGCCAAGCAGCTTCTCTCTGCGTACTATACCTCTGTTACCATAGCAACAGTCCCGATACTTTTTGTTACTTCTCGTATATCTGCAACAGAAAATAATTTCCTAGTTAGGCTGCGTCATGACCAAAAGTTATCCTTTTGCGTGAAGCGTAGTGGTTAATAAATTTATTTTTTAAGCTTTTTATTGAAACTGATTTGTCATCAGCTAAAGTTTGTTTTCAAATTGCCTTTCTAAATAATGAAGGTCAGTGATAATAATAGCTAAACGATAGAGAAAACTTCTGAATATTGTAACGAAAATACCGTTATAACATAAGAACGAAGCCGTGTAGTAATGATTACCGAAGAGCTTTCCCAATTGGTATATCACGAAACTTGAATTCCTTCAATTACAAGTTTTTAATTATTAAGTAAAGTTTTAATTGATTTGTTTTAATACACATTTTGAATAATATATTAGGCTGAGCTAACAAACTTAAATAATGCGTCACTGAAATAAGTAAACAATTCCCATCTCGCCAATAAATACAACATCACAACAAAATATCCGAGAAATATTAGGTTGGTGCAAAAATAATGTCGTTTTCTCACATATTTTTGCACCAACCTAATACTTATTCATAATACAAAACTACTATACCACATGAATTGTAAAAAATGTTTACAAATTCTATAAACTATAATCATAAAAGAACAGATATCTAAAGATAAAAAATAATTCAGTTTAGGAGCAAATATAAATTCATAATGAAAAAAATACTGTAAACTGACGCTTGATGACGCGATATTTGAAAAAAATTCCCGACATCAATCAACAAATAAAGACAGGACATTCTAAAATCGCCTAACACATTGCATATCTAGAGACGCAAATCTAGCAACACACACAAAAATTCTGTAATAAGAATTTAGGAAATCTGAAGGCAATCAGGAAATATTGAATAATTCGTTCAAATTAAACACGTTGGTAAAACAAAAAAAGACCTAACTATATAAGAAATAAATCTTAAAGCACTCTCTGTGTGTGTGTGTGTGTATATGTGTATTTTTACCAAAAAGAGTTTGACCATGATAAAATTTACTATGTACAGACAATGCAAAATATCTACAAGATTCTCACATTTGTGACATTGTGCCAGAATCAGTAAAACTTAGTTAATGTCTATAAACACGTAATTTCGTTATTTTATTTCATTTTATTTTTCTAAAAAACAAATCATGTATGATGCAAGCGAGACAAATATATTCAATGCACAGAAATTTTCAATGACTTCAAAATCCAATGAAAGCGGTTGTTACAAATAATGTTTTCCTTCATCATGAACTGACGAGTTGTAATGTTCGTTTTATAAACGTTGGCGTTTTCTTTTTAAACTTACAAACAATTTTTTACCGTGCACAAGAAACGCAACTCCTTACTTTTCTTTTGTCAAAGTTTTTTTTAATCATTTCACCCCAAGCAAGGCTATATTGTCACTAGGATGTCGAGGTTGACTGGGAGTAAAAGAGAATGAGTGAGGAGAAAGGGCAATAAAAGAACAGTCTTCAGGTAGACAGAATATGGCTATTGACGTTGCATTTATTTTTTTTAAGAATGTGGGTGACAGGGAAGCAAGGAACTGGAAGAGATTTCCACAAGTGAGAAGTGCGACAAAAAAACTGTTATTTACGTTATTTACATTGTTCGACTGTTGTCCTAATTTTTACTCATATTCACGAGGTTTCGGTCGATGTACGTTACGGCCTTCTCCAGGTGATTGGAATTTCGATCTGAACCCTTCATTTCGCCCACCGGAGTAGATTGTTCTTGTTCAACGTGTTATGCCTCATCTGGATATCGTAGTACAGCCGAAACGTCGTGAATATGATAGAGACGAGGATAACAGTCCGAACAATGTAAATAATTACAATACCTCATCTCAGAAATATAGACAGATAAAGAAACTGTTAGAATAAAACTTACGGTTACATCTATTCAACAGCAAGACGATGAAACCTATTTACTAATCACGTAGTAGATTCAAATTCATGCAGTCGATGCATTAAGGAGAGATTAGAACATTTGCCATGCAACTATCAATAGAAAAGACTGAGAGAAGCTACGTCACGGTGTTGTGCAATTGACTGAAAACGAGATGTCAGGCTAAGCCGATAACATTATAGACCATTCTTTTGATTTTGACGAGAGCCTACAGATCTGTAGCAGATAAACTAGACCAGTCATGGCTGTAATAGTTCATGGATGCACGAATGGTTGATATATCAATATACAAGATGGCTTATGGTTAGCAACCGGCCATGGTGATGTATGGCAAAAATAGTTCTCTGTGATAATTAAAATACAGCATTTTCATTTAAATGTTCGTTAAAATTTACAAGCCATTTCTTGCCCCAGTTAACAACTGGTTGCATTTCATTTTTGAGAGCAGCTGCCAATCTTAATTTTTCGGACTTATCAGCCTTACTATTATGATAACAGTAAATAATTGTCATGCGCATAATTACCTAACTGGGAACTGATCACATTGGAAAGGTGGTTGATCATAAGAAACAGCGTAGGTTCAAGGATAGAATCCAGGGAACCCTCATTAATATAAAACTATCTACAAGTGTGATCGTTCAACACCATTACACGATATGTTAGGAACGGTTGGATGAAGCTGAATATTTGGCCAATTGAAATAGAATTTTTTCTCTTTCTTTTACTTTCTCTCTATTAATATATTAATGATTACTTAAAGTTCAGTGAATTTCAAGTTAATGTCGTACGGGCTTTGCCGCAAAACTTTGGGAATTGTACCTTTTGCGAACCAGTGTGCAAATAGCACTTTTTAGGAGACGGTGGAAATGTCAGGTTCAGTAAATTTTGCTATGGTCACAGAAACTAGTTTCGTTGAAAAACAACGAAATATATATAATAGTGTGCAACGTATGTTCATCTAGGTCTCGTGGAAACAACTAAATACAAAAAGACAAAGCAATTATATATATATATGCACACACACACACACACACACACACACACACACTCGATCTCGTTGATCGATGCGAGCTGCCGACCCGCGCCTACCGGGGACTCTTTTACGACGGATGAGGGTCAGGCACATCAGTTCCTAGAAACCGACAACCAAACAACCTGTGCAAATGATTTCATTATAGTGGTGAAGCTTTTAGAAGAGCCGAATGAAACAAGGTCCCCGATCGACCCTCAACAGGCTTTGAATTCAGAGTTGTTTTTCGCTTAGATCAGTTGGCATCCAAGACCATAAAACACAGTGTGTCCTGCTACTTACCCATAGCTGTGCAGAGAAGAATAAGATTCATACCCTTCCCAAGGGTATTAGCACGTAAGTGAGTGTAAAGGATTCGACTTGAATTCAAACTTGGCTCTCTGAGATACGGTGGAGTAATGGATAGCGGCTCTTTGAGGAAAATATATATATATATTTCAAGATTGGGTGTCCGATAATCATATTTACTTCTGACAGAGCCGAAAATATATGTAAAAAAAAAATGTCTCTGAAAATAAATGAATTGAAATCAGACTACAATGGCGAGCTACCTCATATTCATGCAAATGCTTACACGAATGTTAAACCTTGTTCAAGATAACAACTGTCCATTAGATTTACAATATAAATTCATAGTTTGCGTAGAAATGAGCAAATCTAATTAAAGCCGTCAGCCAATCTAGAACCTTAATCATGAAAGAGAAAAATTACCTAATATTATGCGATGACGAGCATCTATTGGCAATGAAACTTTATCGTTGATTTGCTTCCAGTGCAAAGAACCGAGCATCCTTGGAAATTTGTATAAGTTCCGCTACTGAATTCTATTTCGACATACCAGTTCTTTACAGAAGGTAAAAATACCAAAACTTGTGATGCTTGTAAGGTTGACTGAAACCGTAGATTTTGGCATAAATATGTGTTAAGAGAAAGCAAACGCATTTCATGTTTGCCGAAAGATAAACTCTGATAAATAGTGATGAAAAAAATTGTAAAAATGAATGAAATCATTCAGCAAACTTTTTATTAAAAGGCTAGCCTTTATTTTGCTTGATCGCCGAGAGGCGGAAATAAGACTGGAGCCATTTTGGAGTGCATGATCAAACACCAATTAATTGAACGTTTTGTACGTATCTTTACGGTTATCATTTAAGGAGATGCTTTGACAAGATCTGAAAAACCTACCGTTACCGCTTTAGTTTCCTTTTGTTAAAAATATTTCTGATGTATTTGTATGCAAACACAGTTTGAGAATATACAAATATTTACACGTGAAGCCAAATGTGTGCATATATATATATATATATATATATATATATATATATATATATATATATATGATAAAAATACAGTCTTAAGCTTTCCTATATATGTATGATTTAAAGTGCTCGACATCATGGACAGAGTGTCTGTAAATATAAAAATGGACATTTTATCGGGACGATTGCGTTTAAGCATGAAATACTGTTGCCACTGCGTATTGACCTCAATGTTAACTGATATATTATGTGTGTGTGTGTGTGTGCATGTATGATAACATATAGCATAACACTATGCTCAATATTAGGGATAGAGCGTATGTAGTAAATATAAGCAGTGTGGACACAGCATTGGAGGATGACAGTCGGTCTCGTACTGGAACGTAATTTTCAGATGGCCTGAAGATTGCGTTCCCGCTTGATACAAACTTTCCCCATTTGATGTTGCACTTTGTTTCCACACTGCTTACATATAAAATTCAGACAGCTACTCAAGTTTTACGCTACAACGATCATCATCCTTTCTGTTCGCAAGTCGATCAGAGTAGCATGAAATCCGAGTAGCAATATGAAGTTTCACTCTTGTTTGAGTGATGTCGCTGTGGAGCTTATTGCGCTGTCTTGGTTAATTAGACATTGAGATTGCCTTATTATTGTTTAGATAGGTGACTGTCTTGTTTTTTGTCTTATGAGTTTATTTCCTTTCCTTTTTTGTCGATTTTTATTGTTTTTTTTATCTATATTTTATTTTCGTTGGTTACTTCTCATGGCTTGTGTAGGTTTTATCAATACTTAGGTTTGTTATATGTGTATGTGTGTGTGTGTGTGTGTGTGTGTTTATGCAGGGCTTTTATTGTCTGATTAAAACGCCAGACAAAGATTTTTGCTATTTTTTCTTGCTTATGCGTAAAAAGTAACGTCTTGTTTTTTTTTTTTTTTTCAGTCACTCTTCATTCAAAGTTTGTTTTATCGGGCTACATTTTGTAATTGTTTATAAAAACATACTTAAAGAAGTGATGTGTATAAATCACATATTTTAATCAATATCTGTATATTTAATACATTATTTGAATTTATTTAGATTCTGAAAAACAAAATATTCAAGCGTGGAAAATATTTTTTGCTCGTCTTTTGTTATGCTCGAATGTATGCCATTAGATTTTAACGATAAACAATTTGACTTTTCTTTAAAAAAAGTTTGATAAATAATAAAATTAATTATAAAACAAAAGAAATCCAGTTGTTTCATTTTTAGCAATAGTTAAAAAAAGAATATTTTAGAAATAAAATTTCAGATTTATTGTTTTTCAGAATAAAGTAATAATAAATCAAAATTAAACGATTAATTCCCTCAGCTCCAACGCAGTGATAGTAATGCTAATGTCATTATTTATATATATATATATATATATATATATATATAATCACAATAATACTGGGAAATCACACAAGACGCGTTTTATTACAGTGAAGGAACTTCGGACAAACTAATAAACACTTTGATAAAAATCACACACACACTATATATATATATATATATATATATATATATATATATATATATATATATATATAATTATTTATTTAAAAATATGATTCCAACTCGCAATTCAACTTGCGAGTTGGAATCATATTTTTAAATAAATAATTATATTTATGGTCCACTTTCGTATCGAGCACTATTTTTAAAAATAATTACAAAAATACTAAGGAACTTTGGATTATTCACCAAACCAGTTTCTTTCCTATTTTCCGCAATATTTTCTCATATATATATATATATATATATATATATATATATATATAAGTGAGCATAGAAGTTAACACTTAGAGGCGACAGTCTTTTTCATGCTATATGCAACCGTCAAGCCACATGTGCTCTGTTTCATGCTATATGCAATCGTCAGACTGTCGCCTCTAAGTGTTAACTTCTATGTTCACTTTTATATTTACACACGCTCTATCTCTGATATTGAGCACTTTATCCCATAAATATAGCACACCTTAAGACTATATTTCTTCATATATATATATATATATATATATATATATGACGTAAGTGAAGTCTGGGGAGATAAACACCGGTTACAGTTTCCATTAAATCGTTAAAAATTAAACGTTTAATTTTAACTTTATATGTAAGTTTTCACTTTAGTTCTACATTGTTTTTCATTCTTCCTCTTAATAATAATAATAATAATAATAATAATAATAATAATACATTGTATTAATATTAATTTTATGAAGAAAATAGATATATTGTATGATCCCGGGCGCAAATTTACTGTAGAAGATACCGAAATTAATGCACTCACAATATACTTTCGTCTTATGAAATTTCTCTCTTTCGTCATAACCGCATTTTTTTTTTGAAGCCATTACCATGAATGAATAATGCACTAAATGTATTGTTTGTAAAAAAAAAAATATCTTATGATCATATTATCTTTTATTTGAATTTCTAGATGTCTTTCCAGTGCATTTCATGGGATATTCATTGCAAGCTATATCGTATGTTCCTACCCCAGGCTTAATGTTGTCATTATTTTGTTTTGTGTTGATTTTATACAGTACGTTAAAAAAATATTTCTAAGAATGCATCTTTTTATCTGGTTCAATGTTTCTGGTTTAAACACACTTGAGTTATCTTTCTCTCTCTATTTCTCATGTACCGAGTATATCAGAAAAAATTCTCTAAATGTGTAAAAATTGTCTAAATGTATAAAACCAAAATTGTCCATTTGTTAGATGAAGCTTTGAACTATTGTATCTTAGAAATGATTACCGATGTCTTATTGGAATTCTTCGAGTTTATTTTTCTTATAACACTATTGGACTCTGCTTTTGAGCAATAAGAATGTATAGTTATTCTCTAAGTTTAACAAAAAGTATCGTGATGAAATCGATCATAAATGAAAATAACATGTTCATCATTAACAATCATAGCTAAGAATCGGAAGCTAATGAAGTATTGAAATAAATTTCATATATATATATATATATATATATATATATATATATATATATATATATATTATGCCATGATCATTTTCCAACTTATTCAAGATGATCTTCACCTTTTCTAACCTAACTTATTGTCCTGGGGTAACAAACTACTGGACAGGTTTCACGTACGATTTCATTTTCAAGACTTTTTCCATTGCTCTTTGGACTGTTATAGCTGCCAAACTTCATATGGATTGAATTGGATCTTATATATATATTTTTTTTAAACTAATTTAAAATATAGTTTCTTCACTACACAGTAATAACAAGGTTTCAAAAACCGAAGCCAAAAACTTAAAATTTAATTAAATAATTAAATTAAAAGCATTAGTTCTGTTTCATTTTCAAGCGAAATTTTGGAATAACTTATTTTAAAATTTACTGAGTTTTAAACGCACATATAAATTCATAATTTCCTGTTTCCAAGAATACTGAAATCCAATCGTTTAGACAGGGACGGTAGCGTGTTCATTCAAGATTGTTGCATGAATTATGAGTTACGTTCAAAAAATGAGGTTATGTTTAGGGAGGGTAGGGGTGAATTTTCCAACGAATTCTGACATCCGTTAAACGCATGTCGTCTGTTTTTTTTTTTTTTTTTTTTATTATTTACGACATAAAGTTTTTCAGCAGTTTTTTTCGTTAAATTCGTACTTGTATACTTAAAGATTTTTTTCTGAAAGGGGTGTTTGGGTTAGAATAAGTTATATTTAACTACAATTTTAAAATATTGTTTTATTCTTAATTACTAATAGACTATATTTCTTCTTAAATCAAGTAAATGTAATAGAATTACTTAAATTATTTAAAAAATATTTTTTCATATCAAATATAAGTATGTATATTACCAGCTCCCATTTTTAATTTTATTTTATTTTTAAATATTATTTAAGGAATATTTTTGACAATGACGGCAAAGAATAGCTATTTCATTTCTTTGATTCAGTAAATTATTATTTTTTATAAACTTAGTAATATATAGTTTCTCATGTATGCACAAAGGACATGGGTCATTTAATTTTTATTCTAGCTTTTATTATTAATTTCCATTTTACTATAGGCGTTTTATTGGTTTCTTTTAAGTGCCAGAAATATTTCGAAAGGTATGTCTGGTTTCGGTATTTATTTATCCTAAATGAAGTTTGATGGTGATTGAACCTCTTTTTGAACTCATGACTTGTGTAACCTATGTAGATTTTTATGTTTTCGGGATTCTCAATAGATGAGATATTGCATTGGTATACTAATGATTCTGTGCGACATATATTTTGTAGACGACGAAATGAGGATTTCTACAGTTACATAATTTTTGTTTATCTTCATCTCTTTTTATTTTTACATTGTCTAAATTACTTTGGTTTTGGTCTAAGTGTTTATTGAATATATTAGCATTACGTTTCTTAATAATTTTTCAAAGTTTTCAGTACAGCTGTAAGTAAATTTTAGTGTATTTTTATTGAAAATAGTACTTAGTTTACTATCTTTAGGAAAGTGCTTAACGATTAATGCAAGGAATTTTTGTCCTAATTTGTTTTTACCATTTGATTGTACGGGGGTGTATACCAAATTATTTTTCTATTTCTGATTTTTTCTATGCTTTCCATTTTCCTTTTATATATAAGTTAGTTTTGGGCTTTTGTAGCCACTATCTTTTAGAGTTTTATTATAGAAATTAATGTTCATATAAAATTTTCTCATTTGCTTTATTTGTACTTATTCTCTTTTCGATAAATAAAGGTATATGCTTAATTATAGATGAAGGATGGTTAGATTTAGGGTGTATATATAAAGAATTCGTATTGGATTTTTTATAAGGCATGTATAAATTTTTAATTAAATCTAATGTTATATCAAGGAAGTTAACGTTTTTTTAATTTAACGCTTACCGTAATTTTTCAGTTCAGGCTTTTAAATTCTTTATATAATATCTTTCTAATTTTATCGATTTTAAAGTTAGTAGAGTTCTTTATAACAATAAGTCCATCGTCTCTGTATAAACCAATGTCAGTTATATTAATTTCACGGTACGCTGTGAGATTGTATAATATAAAAAGACCTATAAGGTCAGAAGACTCAGCTTAGTCTAGTGATCCCAATGTGATCTCAAAGTGGTCATAAGAATTTTTAATCCATTGCTCACCTTTATGTATCAGTACCGATTTTTTCGCATTTACTTGATTTAAAATGAAATATAGTTTATTAATAATTAAGAGTAAAATAATATTTTAAAATTGTTGTTAAATATAACGTATTATAACCCAAACACCCCTTTTAGAAAGAATATTTAAGTACACAAGTACGAATTTAACAAAAACAAGAACCAAAAAAAAAAAAAAAAATGGCGAAAAACTTTTTGTCGTTAATAAAAAAATCCAGACGACATGCGTTTAACGCATGTCAGAATTCGTTAAAAAATGCCCCCCTAATTTAAAAAATAAGTTATTCCAAAATTCGCTTGAAGATGAAACAGAACAGATGCTTTTAATTTAATTATATAATTGAATTTGAAGTTTTTAGCTTCGGTTTTTGAAACATGGTTATTACTGTGTAGCGAACAAACCATATTTTAAATCTGGTTAATTTATAATATTTATGGTCTGTACATTTACATTGAGCACTGTTTTGTAAAAAAAAAAAAAAAAAAAAAAAAAATCAATAAGAGCACCGAATGATTTATCTTTCTGTTCTTTCTTTTTATTATATATATATATATATATATATATATATATATATATATATATATATATAAAATTGAACACTGAAGTCAATACTCAGAGGCGACAGGCTGTTTCATGCTAGGCGCAATCGTGTTGACTTCAATGTTCACTTTTATATTTATATTTACATACGCTCTATCTCTGATATTGGGCACTTTATCCCATAAATATAGCATACCTTAAAACTATATTTCTTTATATAGTTGAAATGAT
>OZ010572.1:63503381-63615881 GCA_963932145.1 Acanthosepion lycidas | reverse complement strand
TGAAGACAGGAAAGATGATAGCTTCTTTTGTTCGCCCAGACCCCGCCATCCCACTGCCATTTCTGCCTGAATAAAACGATTTATGTCTCGCTCTGGACATCGCTGTTGCGTTCCACGGAATTCTCCTAAACGACATATATAATCATAAACCCAATTGGCGCAGTTTTGTGCGTTCATCTAATAAAATTTTATTGTTGATTGATTCAATCGAGGAAGTGATAGTTTCTTTGATCTTCGCAGGACAAGATGGTCATCTTTGTCAGTTTTCCACTGGCAAATCCTTTTGTTTCATCACTATATTGTGACATATCATGAAATATCTTAGTTTGACAATTTTCTATAATACTGAATCATATATGTATGTATGTATGTGTGTATGTATGTATGTATGTATGTATGTGTGTGTGTATGTGTATGTATGTATGTGTGTGTGTATGTGTATGTATGTATGTGTGTGTGTATGTATATGTATGTATGTATGTGTGTGTGTATGTATATGTATGTATGTGTGTGTGTATGTATATGTATGTATGTGTGTGTGTATGTATATGTATGTATGTGTATATGTATGTATGTGTGTGTGTATGTATATGTATGTATGCATGCATATATGTGTGTATATGCATATGTATGCATATGTGTGTGTATGCATATGTGTGTGTATGTATATATGTCTATGTATATATGTATGTATACTCTATATGCCGGAACGGGTGCATTGAAATCATATGGGTCAAATCTGACGCCTGTGGCGATACGGATCAAGGTTGTTTGATTTTTAAAACTTGACATCTATTGTTCCAATGTATAATGTTGAAATGACATTTGTTTTTAATATTTTAATCTATAAGCATTTATTTATATCGGAGATCAACAGAACTTGGATGATCACGGCTCTCCACAACATACCATCCTTTCTAATCCTAAGTCATTTAGTCATATAATCCCTCTCATTTCCTCTTCCGACACCCATTCATAAAAGCGCTTTAGGTTGATTACTTACTATTTCTTTCTGCTCCCCGTCTTCCTTCGTTATGTCCTGTGAGCGTCAAATTTTCTAAGCTATCACATTCAGATTCTAAGTATAAGTAACTTTTTTGTTCCGCTTTTTCTGAACTTTCTCATTGTTCCCATTTTCCATCTATGATATTCTCAAAGTCCTGTATAACCACAGCTATTGTGCCAAGCCTCGTCTTCATCTCCGATGAAATTATCTGATATCCACTGATACGCACGAAGGTTGGTATCACATCACTCTTCAGCATTCTAGTGGTTGTTTACAATTGAGTTTGTGAGCATTAACTTGTTAAGCGGCTCTACTCATTATGTCCCTGATGCTGGTGGTATCACGGCTATGACTAGCATAGGCGACAAGCTCTGACCATCTAAGACCAGTTCTAACCAGCTTGGAAAAGCTATGACCAGCTAAGGCCAGCTTAGATCAGCGGCCTGAATGAAAAGAGTCGGGTTCCCACGTTAAAAACTGGCCTTGTGTCAAACTGACTCAGTGGTGGGGTCAAGTAAATCTCTACTTATATAGTTACTCGGTTATTTGGGGACATTTGCATGAAGTCGCATAAATCACGAAAGAAGAGATTTATTTGAGAAAGATTTGGCATGAATAATCTTGATGCATCCACTTAATGAATCTACTGATAGCCTCCATGTATTCTCCAATACGAGGTCCGAAATGTTGACATGCTGGAATCAGATGACTTTTAAAAACTTATTGTTGACATTCTCCAAATTATGGCGAACTTCAGAGACTCTATAAGTTTACTGGGGGGGGGCATTCATTGACTTACCTCGCGACTAGGCCCAAAACGGATTAGTACACAAACGGATTCAAATCTGGAAAGCTAGGAGGCGATATGTTTGGAGTGAAATGTGTATTGAGATAGTAACACATCCATTCTTGGGTCGTCTTGGCATTATGAGACGGCGCAGAGTAGGTGTACGGTATTCCTTTGCTCACTGCCTTTATCCAGGGTCTCACAACCCTCCCCAACACCTTGTCATAGACCCCAGCAAGGACCCTGGAACCTTGAGGAAAGAAGTGATCAGGCATGACATCTTTCTCATTGCTTACGACTCACACAATCATTACAGTTCCTGGATACTTTGTCTGTATGAACATTAGAACTGTCTTAGGGTCTCTATAATCATATACCATTGATTCGGTTGACTTTGTAGTCCTGATCAAATTTTTTATCATCAGAGAAAAACCAAAGCATTCCAGGCTCTTTATAATTCACTTTGCTAAGCAAGGGCTTTGCGCGGATCAGGCCGTTATGTTTTGTCTTTGCAGACATTAATTGGCCTCTTTGCATCACATATGACTTTAATTGAATGTCCTCTCCTGCACAATTCTTCCGATAGAGTGCCTTGAACGATCAGTTCCTTAGCTATAGCGTTAATTGATTTTCTGGATTGCTTATCTATAATTTTCTGTATCTTTCGTGCAAATTTGAGTGTTTTGATGGTATTAGCACCTTTAGCGGGCGTTTTATGTTTGTCTATTGCTGTGGAATCTCTGTCAGTGGCTTCCAGCTCTTTACGAACTTTGACAACAAACAAACGATCAATCTCTAAATAACTGTACCCTGCTTTTAAGGATTACAGCGTGCTTTGTCATTTACGGAGTTAGCTTGATTCTTCCAAGTAGGTATAGATAGGTCTGCTATATTATCCAGGATTCAGATCCATATAGTAAGGGCCGTACGATAAATTTTCAGAAAAAAATATTTATTTTGAGATTGTTGTTTCTACAGGCACATTTGTGTATTCTAGTAAAAACAAGGGGTGTATGTTGACAATATATAGATCCATATATATTCGCTCAAATACTCGGGCACTATGAGGTGTTGAAAACTCCGAAAATTCGACTTATTATTTACACTATTTACAATAGGGCGAGTAATAACAAGATAACTCAACGAGATATCCCTAACTATTTACATTATTCGGACTCATCTTCGTTGCCATATTTATCACAACGTTTTGGCCGCTGTACGCTCCAGCCTTCTTCAGGTGGTTGGAATGTCGAAATGAACCCTTTTATTTCGCTCACTGGGGTAGACTGTTCTAGTTCCACGTGCCATGTCTAATGGATGTCAGTTATCAGTTATCTTCTGTTAATTCCCCTCTCCAAGTTCTCCACTGCCTTAACCAGGTATTGAATTCACACTCTTTGGGTCCTGTCACTGGATCTAACCAACGCCTTTATCCACTGAGGATATTTGTGTATGAATTAAACAAGTAACAAAGATGAGGACAATAGTCTGAATAATGTAAATAGTGTACATATTATCTAATCTCAGAAATATCGACAGATACAGATATCCCTAAACATGGGCAGTGGAACAAGAACCATCTACCCCACCTTAAATAAATAAAGAGTCCAGTTATATTCTATACGTATATTTATATTTGTGCAAATATGGCTGAAGATCAACGAAAGTTATTCATGATTTTTAAGATATTTCTACGGTTCAGAGTATTTTTCTGTTTTTCGCGAAGAATTTGAACATTATGTAATATATACTGCCTCGAACTCTCTGCCTCTGAGCAGAGAGGAACTCGGACGAGGCTCCGTCAATGGGCAGAACCTCGTTCGGGGAAGTTGACCAACCCGATCCCGTTTATACTGGTTCTACGGGCATTTTTTGGCCGAGCCTACGGTCTCGGGAAACCCACGTTAAAGTCGGCTTTGTGTCACATGCAACCCTTGTGGGGGTGGCTAGATACCGTATATCTAAATATTTAAACGTATTTTTAATATATTTATTAAAATTTGTATGCATTTAATAAGGATATATATATATATATATATATATATATATATATATATATATATATACTAAAGGAAAGCTTTTCTTTACCAACGCGTTTTATCCTGTGACTTTATCAAGGTAAGTGTAGGGATTTTATTTTGCAACATTTATTTATAAACAGAAGTAAAAAATATCCTAGGATTTAAAAAAATAAAATAAAATTTAAGAACACTCAAAAATATTCTGTGAAAGTCAAGGTAAACTATCATGGATGCTAAGTGATGTAATTTAATGCCTAATAAACGAAAGTTGTTAAAGGTTTTTGCTGAAGTCTTTTTTCTTATTTGTTTATATTCATTTACTTTTTTATATTAATACTATTATCTGTTATTTTATTTTCATTAGGTAAATTGTTTGTTATTTTTAATGATAAAAAGTTGATTTGGCCGTTTTATTTTTATTTAAAATTTTTACGGTCATGTATATAGGCTTAGGTAAGGAATATATTTGGAAATATCTGTGGTGCTGGTTAACATTTTGGCAAGACTCGGTAGCAACACTCTCAACAACTTTCCGCCTAAGTAAGATGTTTTCTCATTTAATGTGTGGCAATCTTTCGATCGAAATTGTGGTTAATGAAATGATTTGGCAAAGGGAAGTTTTTCTTTTGTCATTATTCATAATTTCTTTTCATAGACACATTTTATTTATATCTAAATTTTACGCACGCACACACACACACACACACACGTGTGTATGTCTTTACAAATAAACTCATCACTCCAATTGTCTTCCAGTTTTCTCTTCGACACACACAGATCGCTTGACTGTCCAACCCTTATCAGTTAATACAATAAAATGGACCTTTGAATCAGAATATTTTCTTTTCTGTGCCAGAAAACTTGCACAGAATTATTTTGTTTTTTGGCCGCGCGTTCAGTCATTTATTTTTTGCGGTTCGACAACCAGTCAGTTTTTTTTATTATAAATTCCCGCCCTTTTCAAGCAGTTAGGGCGTTTTATTCCATTTGAAACGCATTTTACTTTTAAGCGATGTACAAGTAGCAAACGTCAAAACGATAATAAAAACATTCTTTCAATGCCATGTAAGATTTTTATTGCTACAGTCTGGGAAAACACACCAACCTTATCGACATAAAACCTTGGCGATATCTTTTGGTGGTTGCAATACTTGTTCCCGCGAATTCTTTTTTGAAAGTGAAATCTTCTGAGAAAAGATTGCATCTTAGATACGTTATTCATCGGGAAAAAGAATGCCAAGTATTAAACGCGGATATGCTATTACCAGTAGGCTTATGGATCGCCTAATTAAGAATAAATTTACTAACAGCTGGTCGAGAACATACCAGGTTAAACATCGCTTGTTATCAGGTATTAAGGAAATCCTTTGATATTATGCATTATAGGTATTATTAATTTTCAGGCTGATAAAAATCAGGTAGATTATATAGCGCATATCTCGGGGTAGAAAACTGTCTTGAGATGGTGTTTGTGTGTATGTACATATCTCACCCAAGTTGTATATCTTTTCTTCTCTCTGTTCACACTGGCTTGCACCCTCTCTCTCTCCCTTGGGTGTGCCCTTTTTCTCATTTGTTCTCTCACTTGTGCTGTCTCTCACCTTTTCTTTCTCTTTTTCTTAATTGCCAGCCGCCCCTCTCAGTCTGTTTCGTCCATTTTGCACTAATACCGTCGGAAAAAAGCTAAACTTAAATCCATATTCCTCCAGTTATGGACTAGATCGTAGGCTAAACTGGACTTGTGTGGCAGCCGGCCAAGAAAGAGGAAAACTTTAAATTCAAAGCCCTGTAAATAAGCCTTGGTAAATTGTCTATCAGAAGGAAAAGACTGATTTCAAAACTTATCTGAGGCGGGATGTGATCTGTCAATTTATCTAGACGCAGACATCGCTGATACGTCTGCAATTCATACGGTGCCCTAACGATTCTAATGGGTTACTGGAATCATAGATGTAGTCCACCTGGTGGAGATCGAATTCATTTGTAATAGTTTACTAGACTAGACTGGATGCGCGGTGTAGCGTAATAGATAACAGATCGGAAGGAGAAATCGGAGAGCCGAGTTCGAATTCCAGTCAGGTTCGTAACATTCACTTACGCGCATGTAACCATGGGAAAGGTATGAATCCATCTTTTCCCCCTCCTCCTAAGTATGGGTTTTTCCCTAGCAGAACAGACATGGTTCTATAGCCTAGGATGGTAACCAGTTTACCGTCGAAAGAAATGGCAGCCTGCTGCCTAGCCAGTCATTAAAAGGAGGCATGATCATTGAAGCGTGTATCACGTATGGCGCATGGCCTTTTTACTCGTCTAGTTCACAGCACAGAACCATACTAGGCATCTCCTACATAGACTGTATTACCAATGATGCAATGTGAGGAGACACCATCAGATGAGATTGTCATGTTAAAATGGCATGGCCAACATTCTTCCTATTACCACACTACCTTAGGCAAAAGAAGAAGCATACAGAAGAAAAAAAAAATTAGAAACATCACTGAGTGGATTAGAGCATTATTCACAAAGACAATTTTTTAATCATTTAACGTTAAGGAAGGCAATAAAGCCACTGAGACGCAAACGGTTGTTGAGTGTGAGAGAATATGATAAAAAAGAAAATATTACTAAGGCGAGAGAACAATAAATGAATAGGAATTAAGAAGGCAGAAAATAACGATTGACATTGTATTTAAATGTTTTGAAAATCAAAATCTACTGGAAAGCCAGACAAGAGTTCCATAATCGAGAAGCCTTATAGAACTTATGGTTATATCAAATCATTTCAACTGTAAGACGATGAAACCTTAGACATTGACACGTAACTGAGATTTATGTTAGGTGCTTATTCGCACGGCGACCCGATGACCACACCCGGTCAAAGGACTGATGATGATAAACGACCGACGATAAAATTTCAACAAACATTCTTGTTTTTTGTTGCTTTTATTGGTGATATCATTTTTCTTGTATTTTCTCATGCATGCTGATTTTTTTTCTTCGCCCATTTTCTTTTTAAAACTATTTATTAATTATCTTTTTAAGTGTATTTATTAATTATGTTTTAAACATATTTTTTCTTTATCTTTTGAAATATATTTATTCATCCAAACAGGCGTTCCCATGCAAGAAATAAAAATAATGAAGTTATTTGATGTCAGTATTGATTCGCTCAACTCATATAAACAACAGTTTCTAATTTCATTTTTAGGTACGCACCTACATTCAAGCGTTTACGTCATTTGAAAATCTACTACGTAATAAATGATTTTCCATTTATTTTATTATGTCTATAAATTTTAATCTTTGCGGAAAATAAAAAAAATTCTATAACCATGTCTCCTAACAAAATCATTTATTTAAAGATTTGCTTTGATACAATAATGTTTGACTCAAACCCATAGTTGACTCAACCCTGGAGTCGAGTCAAACCATCAATTTTGTCTTGTGCTGCGTGATGTGACATCTTGCGATAAAATCTTTTAATGTGCTTTTTCACTTGTCGAGGCACATAACCTCGTTTTCTGACAAAGTGCACATCAATTGGGTTTATTTAACCAGAGGAATTCTTCGATATATATATATATATATATATATATATATATATATTAGTACTTATCATAAGTATTTGGACAAACACTTTTCTTTTAATCGCTCTGTTCCGAGACTTACATAAAGGCGAATGGCGTAAGAAGAACCACATTTGATTAAAATCAACATAACACTGAATGCACTAAAGTTATATTTTTAGTTTCTGAATGCTAATTGTTTTCTGTTTTTTAAAAATTAAATTAGAAAAATTAAAGAAATGAAAATAAAAGGACATTTGGAATCAGGAAGAGGGATTTGAAATTTCAAAAAACACATACGTAGGAGAAATTTCTTGGATAAATTGAGTGTGTTGGGGTATATTGAAGACAAGACGGTCATTATGGTAACATCCCATGAACATGCGTAAATGGATAGCAGAATAGTATGTTTAAACTGCTCTCTCGTGAAGTTTGTAACACATTATTTATCATCTCTCAGTTGGGTCTTTGAATTTTTTTGGCGGAGGAAGTGATGAAGTGTTGATGGTAGAGATTGGATTGAAGGGAGAAATTTAAAAGGGCAATAACTAGTACAGCGTGAGTATGTGACTGTGGGGGAAACTAATTTCAAATTTTATTTTTGTTGTTGCTGGTGCTTTTGTGCGCTGTAGTAATAACAATTGCGATTTGGAAGGAAAATGGATAAGTGGAGGATATGATCATCATTTACTTGGTGCACCGCCTTCTTCGAAATTAACAAAGGCACCTTCATTTTATGCCACGGAATGGCACAGTCGGTGAACTCTTTCACTGTTTTCAGGCGATGACGGGTAAATATCCGGAACTGTCGCTATCATAATTACGGCCTAATAGAAACCGAGGTACCCCTGCTTTGATCTTCCTCACGAATTTTTCTACACCCTTCTTCTCCGTGGTGAGCTCCAATTTTTTGGCGATAGAAAAATTTTGCTAGTGTTCCTACATCTGGCCGGATTTTCCTGTTACTAGTGGTTATGCAACACTTCTTTTCTAGGCAAGCTGTGTGCGCATGTAGATGTGTGGTTTTTAGTTGCCTACATATCAGAAAAAGGTGACTTTTAGGACTTCGTTTTATTGCAAATCACTCCAGTCGGCTAGCTGCGGAGTGTTTGACACATTCTTTATATAAAAAAAAAATACTGATATTGATAAAAACAGTGGATCACATTTACAAGTAAACACAATATACCCGTAAATGCTTATATACGAGGTGCATTACAGAAGTTTTGAGACTTTTTCAGAAGAGGCATTTATTAATTTCAAAGAAGTACAGAACGCATTCAAAGTAAGATCCTCTGACCAATGCACTTGTTAGGGCACTTCATCTACTTCATGATGGTCCCTTGGACGTCATCCAAAGTGATGGTATCCAGGAACTTTTTCACAGTCTCTTTCATCTTCTCAATGCCCTTGAGTTTTTCACTCAGCTTTTTTTTAACAACTCGCAAACAACAAGGTCTAGATGGTAGGTAGGTTGAGAGACAATTTTGATGCCCTTCTTTGTCCACAAAAAATATTTACTGCATATCGAGCTTTAAAATTATCTTCACGTCTCCGACTGTATTCTGCAAACTGATTAGCTGTGACATGCAGTTTTTAGAAAGTGTGTTCAAAGATCTCATTGCCGTCTCCTTCAATCTGAAATAGCAAAAGTTGGCAGGTCAGCTTATTAGATGTATAGTAATAATATACTAAAATTACATAGTCTCGAACAGTTATAATTGTCTCTCCTAAAAACGTCGCAACACTTTTCGAATGCACCTTGTATATTAATAATTTCCGTTTTTGTTTATCGAGTTTATTCTTTAACAAATAAATACAATTATATTTTGTTCAATTCCTATTCCCTTCAGATATCATTTGTAAGGAGGGATTTCCACTAGTGAGCAGATATGATCGATCGAGAAATTTCGTCGAAGATTTAATGTTTAAAAACATTCATTTGGATTTTGCCAACCAGACTTTTCTCTATAGCTAAGTGGAAAAACACGTCAGGTCAAATGACGGTTCCGTGTAGGACACAGGTTCGATTCCTGTTGGAGAACGCATATTTTCTACGAAATTTCTCGAACATTCAGGCTGGTAAATTTAATTAATACCGTTTAATAATAATAATAATAATAAATTAGCATGTACTTAAATTAGTTGTATCTATTAAAATAATGTATAAACAGAAAATATATTAAATATCTATCCACATGTGTCGTGAAAGACAGTCGGAAGAGAAAACGAATGCGAGTTGTTGATTTTACGACATGTTATTTCTTGTTGGATTATTTAATGTTGAACTCGGTAATGTTCAACTAAACTATCCTCAATAAGCGTACCCTTTGCAATGCTCCACGATTGCGAATAACAGGTAATATAAACGACACATTCGTATAGCTGAGCTTGTATTAAGAAGTCAGTAGCCTGACGCATAGATAAATTTTTGTCTAATTTTCACGGTAAAAATGCGAAAATATCGTCCCCACCACCTGCGCGCACATACAAAATAAAAGATTAAAAATATTGACGGATGTATTGCATTATTTTTATTTTAAAATGGCTATATTTCATCGATTGTTTTAATTATTGGCAACAATCATATCTGGAAATTTCTTTCTGACTAAATATTCACAAATATACTCCCATTGATTGGGAACTCTGTGTGTGCCATTTTCTTAATTTTTTTAAAAATGGAGTTAGATTTCAAAAAACAATTTCCTCGTGGATAATGGCTTCATGTTTAATTGTTCATTAAATACAATCATTAATAAAATCGATAATAGCTTCATGTTTAATTGTTTATTAAATAAAATCGTTATCCTCAAGGATAATGGCTTCATGTCTGTTTATTAAATAAAATGATCTTTTATCAGTTACTTAGACCTGCTAATTTTCATCTTGCATGAATTTTTTCTCTCAATATAATGGTAACACAAATCTTGATCACTTGTAAAAGTCGTGGGGTGTTATTCTGAATTCTAGCTATTTTTACTGGATAATATTTAAATTTAGTGGTTAATATTTACCACAGAGAAGTAACATTATGGTGAAACATATTTGTTTTGTAAACAGAATTATTCGTTCATCATTATGTTAATCTCTGATATATTCATATTATTTATTTTTGTATTCAGTCATACATTTCGCTCATAGTCTGTCTGTTTTTGTTTTTTTTTTTAAATATACCTTGAAAACTGCTTATTTAAATTGAAGCCAAAGTCTTCGTTCTCTGTGTTTTTTTTTTCTAAAAATTTTTTTTTTTCCCTAAAAATTTGCTCATTCTTCCGACCTACTCTTTCGGAAGAATGATAATAAGCATTTTCCTGCACTCACCTCAACCCTCCCAGCAAATCCCGGCTTGCAGATAAACGCTGGAAACAATTTGATTCTAGAGTTTGATTCTTTGCCATATCTGCATATAAAAAGACTGCAAGTAAAAAAAAGTGGAAAAAAAAAGCCAGTGTATGCACGCACGCGCTAACTTTTGTGCTCTGATATTTTTTTAACATATCAAAATGAAGCGTTCCGTCTACGAAAGTGCAATGATAAGTTGGTATTTTTTTTTTTTCTTTTTTTTTTTTGATGCAAACCAACAAAAATATCAACAAGTTTGAAGGAAAAAAATATCAGAGTTAAGGCAATCAGGGAATTCTTTTTTCTATGTTATTAATGTGTATTTTTTTATATTCACATATAATGACGCACGCATCGTTTTTAAATCTCATTGTAGAATGCTAGTAATTAGTCACGTGAAACATACATATATCAATAGATACCAGGTTTCTGTCTGAATATATTGGCTGATGAGTTCTCATTATCTACATTCAGACTAATGTTCTCATCTTTTTTTCTGTTATTAAGACGTTTCAGTCGTCACGCCGTTCGACCTTCTTCAGGATATCCTTAAAGGAATTTCAAAATTAACTCTTTATTTAATCTACGGGTGTAGATTTTTCTCGTTCTGCTCTGCATGTCTAGGGATGTCTCGTAATTTTTATCGGTGCTGATTTTCTTTGCTTGCCATATTTCCACTGAGTCCAAGTCTGTACTATTCGGCCAACAGATAGAAGGCACAAATACCAGAAATAACTGTTGAGCTTTTTATTACTATAATTATTGTTGTTGTTTTGTCGAAGGACAATTCTATATAACCGTTTTTCGTTGATAAGTTTTGCCGAGGGAACAGCTTTAACAGCGAAACCTATCAACTTTTTCTATATTTAGCATTTCTTCCGATTCTCGTTCAAATCCTATATTAACGGCAATTTCAAAATGATTTAAGATGTTAGGGGATTTAGTCAGGTTGGAAGAATTCCAGAAATCATTGTCAATGACAAAACATCAGAATACTGATTTTTTGTAAATCGGTCGGGTCAAGAATTTTTCCGCATATCGTCTCGTTAGAAAGTGTGGAAGTGAACGTAGGTATAGATAAATTATATAGAAATATTTAATAATCTATGCCTAATCCAGTATAGGACCATAATTATCGAGCATCAATAAACGACAAATACGAATTGAAGAAACAAGAAGAAACAGCTAACCTTTATAAAACGGAAAGCGCTGTAAGCTACATCTATACACTTAAATAGATCTTTAGTAAACGTCACTTAGTCGGTCGTATCTTTACATTTTAGTGGTGCAATGAACTCTTTTCTCAGTGACAATTGAACTCTTTGTCCTCATTACTACCATATTTTGAGTCGGGTGTAAAAAATTAAACTTATTCGTCTGATCTCAACTTCAGAAAAGTGAAAAGAAAAATAGTCTTAAGTATTTTTGTATCTTCACCAGTTTTTCGTATAAATATCATGCAGATAAATCGATAGATTTTCTTCATTTTCTCCTTTAAAAAAAAACAACTCATCGATTCTTTCCATGTACACTCTCTTTTAACATATATATCACGCGGTCAGAAAACTCAGGAAAGTGTTACTATATATATATAAAGATTACTTAACTTTAATATCAATTATTTTTTGTCATTTACCCCGAATTCGGAATTTCTTGGTAATGACCATTTTTCAAGGGGCTCTATTTTAAATGGTATTAAATGAAAAATATCATTTAAAATACAGAACACCCTTGAAGCATTGTCATTGGTACATTTGTATGTGTATATATATATATATATATATATATATATATATATATATATAAGCGCTATCTATCTATCTATCGTTACTATATACATTATTTTGGGTGGATACACGTGTTTGAATAAACTTCTGTTTTGTAAACAGCATATTTTCGCCTACTGGCCTGGATTTTTCTAGAGTCGTTAACAAAGAAAATATATCCCAAAGACTCGATAAACCCAGATTACTAGGCGAAAATATACCGTTTAAAAAGAGACATTTACTCAAACACGTGTATCCACTAAAAAAAAAAGAAATATAGTAATAACAGATTCTGGATTAAAAAATAACAAATTCCTTTAAAAAGAACTTACTGTTTGTCTTTCTCTCTGTATATACAGGCTGTCCCACCAAAACTGACATAATTTTGTAGTTTTATGACATAGCCAATTGTCGTGTAAAATCCAAGATAACTGCGGTAACTTATCTGAATGAGAATATACCAGGGATAATGACAATAGGCTGTTGAAAATGACCACCAATGTTCAACTGACGACACGTTGTGATTTTTTTTTTCTATGGGGTTATATCCCACCGCTTTCTACAAGTTGGTGCTGGAGAATGTTGCGCAAGACATGTTACAGCGTGTTTGACAGGAGCTGGACTACTGACTTGACATGTGTCGTGTCAAAATGGCTACGGATATTGAATATTTGTGATGCTTTGTGAAATCAGTTATAAAATCTACATCTCACTGAAGATCTTGTTCGAATTTTCATAAATAAATCTTTTATCGTTCAACATGGCGCTTATTTAATTTCGTTTGCCTGAGACATTTAGTTGCTCAGATATTTACGTTTTAAATGAAGTCAAATTTTGTATAGCACCCCGCCCCGTATATTTATCCGTCTACTTTCTATATATGTATCTTTCTCTTTGTCTCTCCTTGTGTATGTGTGCATGTATGTTAATATAGCTTTGTAGATATTAGCAAATACAAGGGAGTACATATTCGAATATAACCCCCAAACATTAATCTAAAGATTAACAATAAAGTTTTCCTGATCATTGTAGTAATTCTTTCATGATATTTTCTGTGTAACAAACGCGGCTAACCGACACATTAAAAAATGTTTTTCGATCGGTTTCAATGATTCTTAGGAATGATTTGACTTACTTTCTTTTTAAGCCAGCTTACATCAAAGGTTTCTGTTTTCATCACATTATATTAATAAGAGGTTAAGACGTGCAATAGTTGCATTGAGTTCTTCCTGTGGTGAACTCAAAATGAAAATCCACCAGGTTTCTTTTGAGATTAAATTCAACTAAGACCGAGGGCAGTTTTCTGTAATATGAAGGCCTTTATTTTTTTTATTTCGCAAGTCTTTGCTAGTGCAAGGCCAAATTTATCACAAGGTCGTATTGATAACATCTAGGTAGGCATCAAAACGACGCCGAATAGACAAGCATCCCAATCACTTCAATAACAAGAGCTTTCATCTCTCATAACTGAAGCGATTTTTTTATTCTTTTAGCTGCATACTTTCAGGACAAAGATTTTTTTTCTGACAGCTTCTGCATATCATTTGGTAACAGAACAACTCTCTTCCCTGTTTATCATATTTTGAAGCCAAAATGCAGTAAATCGAAAACATTGGATACATTTATTCTGATCATTTTATGTGAACACATCACAGAATTACTATATGTAACATTTGATTAATTTATTTTATCTGACGTTTTATAGCCGTCGGTATGATAAAAGAATTTTGGTTTCGTTTAGCACGTACCAGTGAGATCTTTTGTATTAAAGAAAGACAGAAATACTTGAAAATAGGTAAATTAACCTTTTTCTTCCGACAAGAATTTGGAGACAATTTGTGATGTAACATAAGCAATTGAAAATGCACACAAGTTTACGCCGTCATGTTACAAGAGAATGATGAGTATCAAAATGTAATGATATTACAAAGATATTTTTATAGAGGAAAAATTCCAGCAATGAAAGTTCGTAGATAATTTCAAGAGCCGATTTTAAGATCGAGTAATATGACCTCAGAAAAAAAAAATAATTTGAAATTATAAAATCCGCGTTATCTCTCTCTGCCAGAAGTGATTTTAATATGTTGGTGCTTATTCAGAGATGAGACATAAAAGAAAATGAGATTCAAGATTGAATTCCAATTTTAAGGCATGCGCTAGTGTTCATATTAAAATTAGTTCGATGATGAAAAAGTACGAAAATTAGTAAAACCTACAGACAAACATTAAAAATAATTGTCTCAGAATTCATCAGTTTATTATAATATAGAGAGAGATAGAAAATCCTATTTTTGAATAATGACAGCTATTGAAAAAGTAACTTTCGTTTTCATTAAATTGATAATTTTAGCAGTAACTGATAACACTCTATCAGAAATTGGAAAAACTGAATGTCGTTGTTCCGAACCGATAAATTATATATTTCCCATCCTGGGAGATTTTCTGGCTTTTTGACTGAATACTATAATATATAATGCTTTACAAAAAGAAAGGGATGTAGGGAAAATCCAAAAACTTATATCTGAGCGGACATTTTGAATTGGAATAAGAAAAATAGGCGTTGATTTCTCTTTATCTGTCATTTCTTAGACTAAGGGTTTTGTTGCCCAGCTCCGAGAGAGAAAGACACACGTACACACACGCACACACATTTAACAAAGTGAGATTTCACTCTAACCAATAAGTCATTGGGTATTCGTGGATAGATTTAGCAAATCTGGATTTAGTAATTTTTATTTATTTTACCCGTAATCTGGGCCAGTATTTTGTACTATTCTGTTTACCGATTGGGCAGAGTGATTATATCTACCCAAACATTGACTAAAAGATTAACTGTAACGATCTGAAAGCAACAAAGAATGTATGACAGAAAGAAATTATGGACATACGAAAAAGATCCCAGAAACCATTAGCCTTATCCATGGGCTAAAACTAAAACCAGACCCCGAGCGATTCTGTTGGAGTAGTCAAATCAACCTCATGATTTTATTCTCAATAGACAAAACACAAAAAAGAAAACAGAACCAAATATTTTTGTATTTCTAAATAAACAAATCATTTAAACCCTCAGATTCTTTACTAATTTTGGACTGAGCAATATTTTGCTATACAATGTAAACTCAATGTTTCGGCCTGAGCATTCTTTTACTTATACAAAGCTTCGAAGTCCACCCATAAGAGAACGGTTATTTAATAACAAGTGCTAACATTTTCATGTTATTGAACGCCATCGTCGGGTACAGTCAAATCGATTCCAATAACCCAAGGTTTAATATAGAGACTATTTAATGGGATGGGCGTTAGTTTGTAGGAGAAAGCGTTTTTATCCGGCATGATCAGTAATTAAACAATTCCAGTTCTTTCAACCCCCGTCCACGATAAAATGTGACTTTGTGCTAGTACAACCATCAACAGCTTGTGAATAGTATATTTTCCCTAATTTCACTGAAAATCATGGTATAGGTTTTAGGCACCTCCAAAATGGTACAGGGATTGAGCACCCAGGTCGATATGGACACCTAATTAACAAATTGACTATGGTGAGATTCAAATCTCTCGACTGTCTGTGCAAATGTTTTGTCTGCTCAGCGGTATGAACAGCAAATTGGTGTTGGAGAAACACAATTGTGCAAACGATTTTATTAGGAAAGGATCAACCAGCTATTGCTGCTGTCGATATTATTATTAGAAATTCCTTTTGACCTGAATTTGATTTATAATCACATGCAAAGTCATAACCAATGGCCTCTGGCAAGAGAACGATGCGATTTTTGGTTGTTTCTACTTAATGTACAAATCCCAGTTATTAACACAAACAACTTAAATGGAGAAAGTTCATCGCAGGATATGAGGTGTGTTTGTTAGAACTATTTTTATGGATTTCCTGAAAGGATGGTTCATCAGGGATTTTGTTGATTTGTTGTTGAATCCCGTTTTTTTACCAGAGCCAAATCTCCAAATATAACAAGAACAGTTTTAGCTATTAAAGGCAAAATATTTTATTATTTTCCTCTCCAGGGTTTTGTATTTGCTTAGTTGTTCAAAAATCCCTCTCAGAGTTGTTTTTGTCACTTGGTGCGCTCATATCAATCAGTGTGTAAGCTTTTTCTTTTCTCTGTTTGATAATAATGTCTGAGCGATTTACTTGTCTTGTTCGATCTGTGTTGATAGCAAAATCCCAGAGGATGGTAACATCTGCTCTCTCAAGTAGAGATTCAGGTTGATGTTCATACCAGTTTGCAGCTTTTTTTTTATTTATCCCGTAGTGATGACAGATCATCCATTGTAGATGTTGACCAAGTCATGACGAATTTTGTACTCATGGCGTGTGAGTCTTCAATATCCTGGGCTAAAGGGATCAATAGTTTCAATCTATTGGTCACAGAACCTAAATTTTGGATCCGTACTATTACGAAAGATATTAATTTGGTAGTTACGTGTAAATAGGATCTGGTTACGTACAACAAGTCTCATCATTAAGTACTGGACTCCCTGACCACTGGTTGGTGGCGAATTGATCAAAATCAGCATTTTTGCTTCGGAGAAGGAACTGGCTATGTAGAGTCTTTTGGGTCTAGGTTTCTCCTGTTTGCTGCTGCTGTTGTTATCATTATTATTATTATTATTATCAACGTCATCATTATTATTATTATTACCATTATTATTATTATCATTATTATTATTAGTAGTAGTATCAGAAATATTAATATTATTATTAGTAGTATTAATATTATTATTAGTATTAGTATTAATATTATTATTAGTAGTATTAGTATTATTATTATTATTAGTAGTAGTATTATTATTACTGATAATAATAATAATAATAATAAGCAGCTTTACGCAAAAGATTTTGGTAGCCTGAATTTCATAATGGATGAGACTAATTTGTTTACAACACATGAAGTGTTGCAGGCATATTTGAAAGCAAAGAGTTTAATGGTTAAAAGCAGTTAATACATGATAGCCCTTTCTTCCAGAAAATAAGACATTACTTTTGTCTTCCTTTTCACAATCTCCGAAAATCTACACTACAGCAGGTTTTTCTAAAATTCCAAAGTTTACTTAAATAATAAATCGGCGTACACTATAGCTTTCTAAAGTTGAGGTCGTGTATAAATAACTAAAGTTGTTAAATGTGCAATTTCAAACTATGTGCAAAAGGTTTGTACCACACATATAAGTTATTCCACGCTAATACACGGAGTTATATCTGCGTCTGTATAGGTTAGACTAATGATTTTTAACGACATATCAACCTTTGTTGGGCTAATTGATGACAAAATCTGTTTTGTCTTTATTATACTAGTCAGAATGTAAACATTGGTTGGGTGTGTACTTGAGTAGTTTGGTGGGGCTAATACCCTTTCTTCAGGTGAAACAGTTCATGTATTCTAATCTCTGCTAACAGGTCATATATGTTTTCCTTTTTTTAAAGAAAGTAATGGATTTTTGTTAATCCGACAGATTTTTATCACTTTAAACGTTTTTTCTAGTGGACACCGGTATTTGAGTAATCAAATCCGGTTGGATTGCACAAATGTTTCTTTAATAAGATCTCTCGAATATTCTGGTTTGTAGAAGAATACATAAGTAAATATAAAGCTTAATAAATCAAAATGCGAGTGTTCACTGGAAGTAAAGTTTAAAGTGATAAAAAATCTGTCGGATTGATAAAAATCCATTACTTTCTTTAGAAAATTTTTTTTGTTTACGTTTGGATACGAAACTGTGCATATGTGAAAAAAAATGAGTAGTTTCGCTTAAAGGCACAATTTCGGGCTTGCCTAATCGGCTGGTTCTCTGTAGCTTATTTGGTTGGATCGTGCAGGTTCTAGCGGTAGCTCCCTCTGCGGAGAGTGCAAATTTCCCTTTAATAAGATTTCTCGAGCATTTAGGCCAGTAGACGAAAATGAAAATAGATAAATATACTGATTAATAAATAAACAAAGCGTCTTCTGAAAATAACGGTTATATATATATATACATATATATATATATATATATATATATATATATATATATATATATATATATATATATATATATATATATATATAGTTAACAAAGATTATTTAATTAATTTTTGGAAAGTAAAATTTGGGCATTACAGCTGAGAATCGACGTCTGACAAATGAGATTCAACAGAACCATCCTAAGCATCTTCTACGGTCGACCAGATGACAAATGTCGCAGTGCGAGACACCATCATGCCGATTGAAAGATTTTCCTAACCGCCGTTCAAAAGACGAAGTTGAAAAAGTATGGACATGGCATAAAACTTAATCTCTCCACTGCCATCCTACAAGGTATCATCTTAGGCAAGAGAAGGGAGAAACAGCGAAAGAAAATGGACCAACAACGTGACTGAGTGGTCTGGAAGACCATTGCCAGAGGTTGAAACATTGACATGCTACTGACAGTTGTGGAGGTGGATGATGAAGTATTTAGCTTTGCAGCGAGTCTACGATCATATGAGGCAGATGCTGATGCAGCAGCAGCTGTTAAACCAAAACAGATAAAAAGAACTACATAATCCTTAACGGAAGTAAGAACATGGAACTTGTTTCTGCTGAGCTGTCGTTTGATATTGGTATGAGAGAATTTCATGTATAGAAGCGGAGAAAATTAGTAGAGACATGTTGAACGACTGATAATATTTTTATAGGATACTTGTTATTTAATTTTTATGCTATTCAATATTTAAAAAATATTCTCGACAGGAAACCACAGAATGCCGGAAAGAAGTCTTTTCATGCTTTTATTTTTCTTAAATCTTTTCTCCCTTTTAACCGGTTGTGATTTCCAGAGATTGTCTTGGCTTTATTTTGTCTTTATGGTTTTAACGTCGGTTAAAAATCAAAATAAGCTGCAATCTTTTTTAAGATGGTTTTAATGCATAATAGTTAAATGTGATTGTCTACAGCCTTCTACTTTTTGCCGTCGTCCCTATCAATTCTCTCTATTCTTTCTTTCTCCACTTCTTTGTTATCACCTTCTACTTTGTCTTCTCTGTCTTCTTGTATTTTTCTCCTCATACTCATCCCTTTAATAATGTCTGCCTCACCTTCTAAGATTTCTTGATGCATACCCTTTTACTTTCTATCCCAAACCTTTTCCTTTCCGCTTTTCTATCGTTTGGCACGTTACATTTTTAATCTTTTCATCAACAATTATCACTTTTTCATTGACGCAGTTTTAATCTCTCGTCTTTAATAATAGAAAAAAACAAAACAAAAAAAAAAACAACTATTGTATTCTGTTGTTCTACGACATGTGACAAGTAGTCAACTTCGCCAATTGTTTGGCGTATGCCATAACATAAATTTTCATTATCGCTTCAAAACTTGTCGAATCTACAAAGAGATCAGTTATTTCGTTTTCTCCCCCTTTTGCCTGGTTGTATTAGAGTTTTTTTTTAACGTTAACGTGGGATGCAAAACACATGATCCAAGTCTCGATAAATTCTGGTTCATCCTATCGGCGACGCCATATTGTAATGTGTTCTGCAAACAAATAAATACTTCCAGTTGCAAAAGAGTACGCCATATTTATGATATTTTTTCATTGAATATTTCTACAATTGATTTCCCAACTTAATATCAGACCGTTTTTAAAATGGTCAAACGAATTCTTTCACCGCTAAGTTTTCAGTTTTCAGATATCGACTTTAGAGCGGTTATAATCATAGTGATTTGCTTCAGCAGAAAGAACATCTCATTGAAATTAAAGGCGAGCGAATGGTATTTGTTATTGCAGATGAAGTTTCATCGGCATTTTTC
Organism: Acanthosepion lycidas; assembly: GCA_963932145.1. Classification (NCBI taxonomy): domain Eukaryota; kingdom Metazoa; phylum Mollusca; class Cephalopoda; order Sepiida; family Sepiidae; genus Acanthosepion; species Acanthosepion lycidas. The sequence continues at coordinate 63,595,612 of OZ010572.1, read as the reverse complement.
AAACAAATTCGTGTCATTTTATATGCAATGAATACAAACATCCATTCTAAATAAGAGCAGAAGATGAAGCTTGAATTTAAAAAGTACATATTTGATATCTGGGCCACGGCATTTACAGTGTTCTCCGAAGATATGAAAAGAAGCCGATTGTTTTAATGAAAAAGACGTAATGTCATGTACGGGTAATGTGACCGTCAACAACTCTGAAAATGAAATAACTCGTGTTCGAATTTTGACTGAGTTCATTGCATTCCCTTTCGCACAAATACTCCACGGGTTAAATAGGTGAATAGACTATGCACTCTTGTCTTGAGGTGCAACCCGTCTAGGAGAAAGAAAACTTTGAATCAAAAATAAGAAAACAGTCTGAAGAGGAATGGGTTTGTAATGCTATTTTACCCAAGATTCACTACTGTTACTATGGCTATAGTAGACATGACTCTAAATGTTTACGGAAGTTGTGACGCGTCGTGAATCAGTAAGAGATAACGAAACACGTTTAAAAGTCTGCCTGAATAGTCAGCAATGGCCACCTCGACGGGTGTGAGTGAAGTAATATAGTAAAAAAAAGACCTATTTACGAGTGATTCAATCAAGGTATATTGCATCGAAATTCGTTCCCAGATGATATAATAATGTTGAAATTCTTAAGGAGAATAAGTATCCCTGACACATTTCACCGGTAATGAGATGTTCAGAAAAAAAGCTATGAACACTCATATATCCGCCATTTTCTTGCGGTCAATATGACTACGACAAAATGGCTGGTGTTGAATACCAGAAAAGCAAGAGTTCAGAACAGCGTGGGAATTGAAGGGAAGTCATTAATTAAAGATACAAGGAATGTAGCTATGAGTGAGCAGAAATGAATGGGAAAGTAAATTAATTTTTAAACTTTTGTTTAACGAAATATGCATTGATGACATTATAGAAGTTACAGATGACGAAATTATAACCTTATATCTATAATTCTATTTATTTTTGTTAGTTTCTTTTCTACTCCATTTTGTCCAATTTTGATTTCCTTCTTTCTCCCTCCATCTCGCAAGAAAAGAATAGTTGCTAAAAAGTGGAATTGAATAAAGCAAGAGAAAATAAATTCTACGAAAATAGAATAAATCAAGAATCGGTGGCGGCGTGGGGGTGGTAGAAAAAATGAAAAAAAAAAAAGAAAGAAAAGAAAACAACTATAGCACACCAAGGAAGGTAAATAAAATAAAATCGCAATCCATTAACGGAACATTTCTCTTTAATGTATAAGGAAAAGATGAAAGAAAAAAGAAATTGAAAATTTGCACCTATGATAAATGAACGCAGATAGCTCTGCAAGTATCTATTTCCATCAAGCTATGTATCATTTACGATGACTTGGCGAAGAAACCATCCACCCCCAACGCAATATGCAAAAAGGAGAATGAACGTAAAAAAAAGAAGAAAAAAAAAAGAACACTTCAAATGTTACATTATCATCAAGCAGGTGACTCCTTTTGCGAGATAGGTATCACGCACTCTTAACGGGTAGTGTCTGTCAGCAAAATTTTCTGCCTGTAAATGTTGAAATAACCAAAATTCTTTTTTCCTGTCTAAACATTCTCGATCTGGATCGGTGAAAGATGCTGAGAATTCCATAGATGGCAACGAGGAAGTATTTAGGAAAATGGAACCAAGAAAGAAACTTGTGTTTAGAATCCAAGAGCGATAGTTTTAAATTTCTGAGGCATATAACGGGAGAAAAAAGATTTTAGAGAATGTGACACTAAAGGTACCAGAAGGACACAGGAAAACATCGGGTAACCTGGCTAACGAACTTGTGTAAATCGTTGGCAGAACAGTATTGAGGGGGAGATAGCTTTGTCTTTTTTTTTTTTTTTTACTTTTTGGTAAGTACTGCTAAGAAAAGGAAGTAAGGAAGTGCTTTGATATCCCACATCCTGAAAGGACATGAAATATAAAAGATCGCAATCTCTCTCTCTCATATATGGTAAAATAAATTCCGTGGGTGTATAATCCAAGTGAGTCATTGACATCTATTAGACATGGCACGTGAAACTAGAACAGTCTACCCCAGCGAGCAAAATAAAGGGTTCGGTTCGACATTCCAACTACCTGAAGAAGGCAGGAGCGCATAATGGTCGAAACGTTGTGACAAATATGGCAGCAAAGATGAAGATGATAGTCCGAGCAATGTAAATAGTGGGTCATGATAATCTAAAAATATTAAAATTGATCCGCATAAAGAGAGCTCTATGTATTTTATTTGTACAGAGCAATATGAATAATAATAAAAAAAAATCTGTTTACCTCATGTGGGGGGGGGAATAGGCAAATTCGGCAGACGATACAAGTGATCGTTTATTTTTTTCAACCTCGGTATGGAATGGAATTAACGCCCGTAGAGCTAGAGGAAGCAGGAAGTAAAAGTTAATTGTAAGGAAGAAATATGGGAAGGCGGTCAACCTAAACTTTAACATGCCATCTATACCTGATACAGAGTTCGTATTTTTCGATGTATAAGTCAGGCGGTGTATCATATAGGAAGAAAATGAGTAACTACCGACGCCGCGGTTCGAATGTAACACTCTAGATTTATGAATATGTTTTCAGCCAGCTGTATAAATAGCGGTGTCAGGCTACTGAGTGGAGTGATTATTGAGTGGAACTATCTAGTCGAATTAGTGTGAATTATTGTGTGTCGATGATTTGGATCTGATTTATGATTTACCGGACATTTGGCCGAGCCGCGCTACTAACAAGGTCTTCACTGAAATCGTTAATTATCTTTGGTTGGCTTTTACTTCTTTGTTCTTGTTAAGTGTTTATTTGCAGTTGTAATTATATACTGTTTTATTTTAACATTAAAGTCTTGAATTATACTCAATTATTAACGACCACTGTGCGTCACAAAACGATGGTACCGGACAGGGGTCAGGGAATGTGACCAATATTTATCTTAAAGAGAAGTTGTATTAAATGATGTCAGAGAATAGTATCCCTATGAAGACAAGTTGGGGGCATTAGAAATAGGAACAAATAAAAATAAATTATATATAAGGTAAGACGAACATTAACGAAAAGAGAACTCGGGGAATATTGCAAGTAGAAGAGAATTTTATAAATTCTAATAAATATAGCATAAAGAAGGAAAGAAAGAGTTAGAGGAGATGTGAGTGGGGGGAGTGATTTAGTGTAGCTAGATAAGGCACAATTATATTACGGAATTTTGAATCTGTTAATTTTTTATGCCTGTACGTAATCGCTAGGCCTGATGATTGCGTGCAAGCATGAAACAGACTGACGCCAATGGTTGTTGACTTCAATGTCGACTTTATATATATATATATATATATATATATATATAGAGAGAGAGAGAGAGAGTTTAAAAATGGTTTTACTGTATGACACAGCAAAAGATGTCAAGGTAAAAATGATTAGAAATTATCTTGTATGTTTCCGTCAGATTCTCATTCAACTTTACACTCACAAGCACACATACACAATATATATATATATATATATACTACAAAATACGAACACACAATATATGAAATCACAGAGAAAGAAAAATCCGAGTAAAGAAAGCGAATGAAAGTGGAAAATAAAAATAAGAATTTAAACAAGGAGAGATGGTGAAATTTAGAGAAATAAAAAAATGTAAATTATTTTCGGAAGTCATTCAAATACTATGTTCCATTTTGTTCCCCCTTTCTTCCTTTTGTAACAACATCAGATATTATTTCTGTCCTCAAAAGACGTTTGCTCTGTTTTTATCAGTCATCATTTTCAGTCAACTACCTTTTAACTTCTATTTCCCTGTCTTATCAATCGATATGTCATATACACATTTTCTTTCTTACAATTATCAAGAAGGCAAAAAAGGGTTTCTGTCATTTTCTCCCACAAAGTAATGGTTCATTTTAGCAAATTATTTCTTCTAATTGCATATTTTCCATTCCCCCCTGTGCTATTTTGGTGTAAGAAGATTATTGTTAATGATTTTGAAATCATAGTCGATACCCACATTTTATTATTGCTTAGTTTTTATCAATATTTTATTAAATGTAGTTTTTGATGTGTCTGTGTATATATCTTTATATATATATATATATATATATTACTTTTGGGTACATTTAGCTCTGCACTTACATTGGCGTTGACTTGCTGCTGAATTAGACAGCATCTTAAAAGTAGTTTTTCAAGTTCCAGAAACTTCAACATATTTAGTCGGCCTACTAGTTCAAATCATACAAAAAGATTTAGAAGCTTCAAACTAAATTAATTTCATTTAAAGGGTAATTTGATTTTTTTTTAATTCATAGTAAATTTAAAGTAACACGTTCCGTCTCGTGCGATGAGTAAGAAAACAATGCAACTGCTGTTATCATTTTTTATTCCACATTTATTTCACCATTAATGAACTAAAGAATACAAACTTTCGGACATATTTAAAGACCTATAGTTGATAATATGGTCAGATAAGTTCCAGTTGTATTATTTTCTTGGAGTTATGCAGCTGGTCGGTGTTACTAACTATAGATATTATCATCCAATTCCATACAATTAAAATATATATATTATCATCAGATAAACGGGTTTACGGTATATCTTAACACACATACTAGAGTTATTGTTTAACTGGGCCTTCATACATGCAACTTTCCTGCTGACAAAAATCTAAAATTACCGTAATAATAATTTTTGTTTTGTTTCTCGATTCTTAAAACCATATTTAAGATAATTTCAGGATGAAAAGAATGAAGCAAGAATTTTGATGTTATTCAAAAATTTATTTTTGTAAATTCGATAACTTTTTTGACAAATATTTCTTAAACTTTAACCTAAATAGTTTTTATCTTTATATACGCAAGTCTATCAAATATAAAGAAAAGTAAAAAGTTACCAAGCAATGCAATGTTTTACTTTAATTTGCAATTTAAAATTTTCCGATTTCGATTATAATTTCGACTTTGTTTTTCGCGAGAGAAAAAAAAACAAAAAAACACCAACTATTCACATGTTTTTAAGTTCACCAGGACATAAGATTTTAAAAGATGTAAAAATTATTCCCTCTTTATTTCCTATCACAGAACATATTACTGCGATTTCATAAGGGTGTGGATATTTACATTAAATAATGAGTGCTTTTGACATTTAATAATACGATAGAAAGGAGGTTTTATTAAATTTCTATAGATTTTAAAAGCACAGATATATCAGGCGTTCGATTTCTGTTTAGTTTAATTTTCTGAACTTTGATCTGAAATTTTCCCTGTATAATGTTCGATCCACGTGATGATTACTCATCACTGAATTATGAGCATTGAAAATTAATTTTTCTGCAACATAAATGCTTTTCTCATAAGCTTAATGATTTATCTTCGGATATTGATAAAATATTTTCTAAAACAGACACAAATATTTGTTATTGGTATACATTTTAAATCGAGATATTCTCTAATTCATTCTGACAGTATAATATTTATCAAAATTGAATTACTTTTTAGATTGGATTTGTTGTTAGCATTTGGTGTTTGTTATCATTGTATTAAAAACAGAACCAGTGAATAAACTTATGCCAAAGTTTTATTGCACTTTACATTGACTATTTGTCTACTGACGGATATTACAGGCTGCATATTATACCGCCTAGATCTTAACGGGAGCTAACTGATGATTTATTTCATCCCAATAAAAGGGATTAAAGCCACTAAGATGCTATGGGTTACTGAGAATGAAAGAAACAGTAAGGGTAATAAAAGGATAGGATTCAGAAAGACAAAGATGGCGATTGACGTTACATTTAAATTTTTGAAGATCATAGGTGACATAAAACCGGAAGAGAGTTGCACAAGAGAGAAGTGCGGAAGAAAAATCTACGAGCATAGAATAATTAGCAGTTTGAATAGTGAAATTATGAGACCTTATTGGCAATCTAGTACTGCATTGAAGTTCATGAAATAGGGGTATAAAAAAGAAACGCTCACCAAAACAATTGCCATGAAAATATTTCTAGAAAAAACAGAGGAAAGCAACTGCGTTGGGAAAGTTACTGAAGCCGAGATGCTAGGCCAGTAAAAAAACTTAACATTGTAGATTCTTGTTTGTATTTTATCAAAAATCTCTAAATACAATGATAGATGGTGTAGAAATATTCGATGCACGCCCGAATTACAAACGTGTAAGATAGATTCAGGCGAGAAAATTGTTTAACCCGACATAGTGAACCGATTTTCTTCATAACAAACTTAGGAATTGATTATATTATTCATAACTAATAGGATGTGTGCCTAATATATTGCCTAACTTAGTAAATCTTGCTTAATGAAAATAATTTGCATATTAAGATTTAAAATGAACTGTTTAATTATTCATTTCCGATCTGGTCTTTTATGAGTTCTCTAAATAAGCTTAGTTATTCAAATAAAACCATTACTGATCTCCAAGTTGTAGCCATCATAGTTAGGGAGTCAAGGGAGTTATGAAATTTATAAAGGGAAATAAATAATACTGACATCTCTGAGAAAATAAGTTTTCTTTATTTAAATAATAGTGATATTTTTTTAAATATGAGAAAAGCCAAAAAAAAAAAAACAAAAAAAAAACCAGCTCGGACGAAACATTTGGGTAAAACCAAGCATGAAGACACATTTTCGTATAGTTTATGTAATAATGACAAAGCAAAATAATTAGTTTATCAGTTAAACTTTCAAGGAAATAACCAACATATGTTTGCAAATGGATTTTTATGTTCACTTCATACACGAAATTTTTCTTTCATCAAACTAATCTTTTTCCTTACACATGCTTGTCCTTTCAAAAATTGATTCAAGTCATATCCATTTTAACATTATCCGCATATTTGATAATTCTCCTATAGAATGCTTAACATTTTGAAAAACGTTTTCAATTTGAAATACTCAAACCCGTAAACGAGGAGAAACTCAAAAACACAACGTACTTTAGCTTTCATTGTGAATGCCACATGTATCATATAACCCAGTACGACCTGCCATGTGATCCGATCATCACTCACCTGGGTTTTTTTTTCTGGAGGGGAGGTCAAGATGAAAAAAGAACTGTCAAAAGTGGCTAAACCTTATTAAGGTCATCGGCCGTTGAGCACAATGAAGTTGACTGGGCTACTTAGCTATCTATACAGGTAGTGCTGTGAGTCAGGGAGGAAGCTTTCTCCGATAGGATCGAAGGCCATGTAGCCATGACCAAGATGAGGCTTCAAGCTGAATGATATCGAGAGTGGTTTGACCGGGAGAATGATCAGCTCAACCCGGTGTACTTTCCCGCGACACGCTATATATGAATCAATACCTCTCCGGCTTTCAGTTTAGATATGTATTGGGAACAGTTCATGTGCCCAGTTTTTCAGTCATCCTCCAAACACATGCAGTCATCGAACTGATTATAATATCTTGAGATTTCAGAGATACCGAAATAATATCCAATTATTAAGTACCGAATAATATCCAATTATTAAGTAATTTTAGCTTTCAAGAGAACATGCAACAATAATTTTAATATCATTGGGTGTTGTAATCGCTCCTTTCAAAAATAAATAAAAGATAATAATAAGAAATTATAGCAAGCGTGGGTGTTTAAATTAGCACGATATAGGGAACTGATTTTCTTTATAGCAGACTTAGTAATTGATTATATTATAGCTAATAGGATGTGCCTGATATATTCTGTTTTGGATTTCTTTACAAGAAAGATGGCTTTGGTAACTCTGGTCGAATATTTGACGTAAAGAAATGAACGGATGAGAATTCGTGATTTCATATGCACTCGCAGAATTTTTTAAAAGCTGTCCAGAAAAAAATTAAAAAAAAAAAAAAAAAATTTGTGATCGTAGTACAAAGAATAATAATTAAGATCAGGAAAGTAACAAGTGCCATTTTGTTCTGGATCTTCTGAACAGTCGAAGCAAGCGGAAATCAATGAAGTAATAGAATCATCTAAATAATTAGCATTTCACTTACAAATCTCGGTTGGCAGATGATACAGTTACATCATAATGACCCGCTGGTTGCTGCAGCCGATGTAAACAGCCAATCCGGGAGATTACAGTGAAAATGCCACTGGAGATGTTGATTCGATTTTCCATTAGGAAGACTAAAAATAATCTTCGTAATTATACAGTTTTCGATGTAGTTGTAATAGTTATCCTGCATTGTTTACTTGAGAAAGTGTACCCTCAAAATACTGCCTATATAGAAATAAAAGAATCGATCAGATTGGAATAGTGGGTAATGCTTTCAAACGTCATCGGTTTAACTTACAACTCGAAGTAAACAATCAATCTAACGTCTTCACTTTACGGCTTCATATTCAGTCATACTGAAAACCTTGCTAGAATGCAAATCGAATCGACAAGAAAGTTTTCCATTGGTTAAGCATCTGAAATCACAAGGTCTTCTTTCAGATAAACAATATCTTTTGTTTCTCTACGTCATCCGCCAACCTGTTAACTGTTATAAGTGAATTTGCCAACCAAGATTTGGATATGAATGCCGAGATATCTCAAATGTTTGACAGGGTTTGGCATGCTGACTTTCTTTACAAGAAAGATGGCTTTGGTGACTCTGGTCAAATATTTTACATGACCCAATCGCGTAAAGAAATAAGTCGAGATCCTTTCACATTAATTCGGGAGTCCCTTTGAGCTACGTCGTTTCTTATATTCATAAACATTCTTCTCAATTAGGTATTTATACTGATGACACAGTTATTTACTCCTGTATTAATAGTAAGTCCGTTGCGTCCGATAAAGTAAAAATAGCAGCTGCTTTTGAAAATTACTTTCAATCAGTAGTTAACTTGAGCAAGGATTGGTTTGTAAATTTTAACGCCTCCAAAACGAAACTGCTGTCTTTTAATCACCATAGAGAACCATTTTCCCTTTCAACCATTATGACTTCTGGTACCCCCCCCCCACAGGAGAGAGACTCCTTGTGTCTCTCTTTAACGTTCTTCACTGACATGAAGTCGGTGCGATTATATTGACTGAATTGCTACGGCTGCTGCTAGGAAAGTTGGTTCACTGTGTTGTCCTAGACCATTTTTATCGCCAGAGTCCATCTTCCACATTTATAAATGTACCACTTGACCACGCATTGAATATTGCCGCCATGTCTAATCTGGTGCTCTTGCTATATTTCTTGTCAAAATCCAAAGAAGAGTCTGTAATGTTAGCAGTTCTGATCGGGCATCTCGACATCAGTTACTTTTTCACCTCCGTGACGTAGATTCACTGTTTCTTTTCTATAAACATTTTTATGGCAGTTGTTCTAAAGGAATTTCTTCCATGGCACCTGGACGACATGAATTTAATCGTACTACTAAATAGACAACTAGGTCTTATCGTTTTGCTGTTGAAATAGCTAAATATAACCGTAAATTATATTCTAATCGTTTCTTTTCTCACACTTCTCGCTTGTGGAACTCTTTCGGTTTCTTGTTTCAAATACAATCTTCAAAAATTTAAATCCAATATCAATCGCCATCTTTTGTCTTCCTGAATTCTGTTCTTTTATTGTCCTTTCTCTTCACTAAAGTTTTCTCATTCTCTTTCACTCTCAGTAACTCCTGGCGTCTTAGAGGCATTGTCTCCTTGCTTGAGGTGAAAAGACTCAAAATAAAAAAAATAAAAATATTCTGTTATGTGCTGAATCCCTCTAGGACGTGGACGATCATAGCTCCTAACAACTTATAATTTGTAGCTCTAAGCAGCGTTTATCATTTTCCTATTCCCCACTTCCTGTTCAGCCATCCATTTACATAAGTTTGGTATATTGGTTATTCACTGTTTCTCTCTGTACTTCTTGCTTTAAGTATATATTGTGAGTGTCAAATTCTCCAAGCTCTTCTTCCTCATTATGTGTCCGAGGAATTTCAACTATTTCTTTCTATAACTTAATAGAATGTCATTTTTTTTCTGTCTGAATTTCTGGGATAAGTAGTTATCATTATTTACTTTTGAACTAATATTCCCATCTTCGTTGTTATCGTGTGATAATAACACAAAGATGAGAACAATGCAAATAATTTATTGTTCTTCTTGTTTCCATTTTCTTTAAAACGTCCTTGTTGCTAACATCTTCCGTCCATAGTATTCTCAGTATCCATCCATTTTTTTTTTGCCTCAGGTCTCCTTTTCATTTCTCAGGAAACTGTTCAACTTTCATTGCAATATAGGATAATTGATATTAAATAGTATTTTAGTGCACTTTTCTTTTGTTTTAGTCACTTAATACTTTGCTTAGCTTTTGGAAAGCATCATTCACTATTCCAATGTGTCTTCGGATTTCTGTGTCACATTTTCCATTGTCTGTTAGTATACATTACCATTTTCAGGTATTCTATGAAATATGTGCATTTCACCTGAAACTCTCAGAAACTTACTGGCATTGTGGAATTGAAAAATGTATCCAGAAGAAACTCGGTCTGTTAGCTTTCCTTGGTCTTTTTTTATTACCTACAAGTATTAAATCTTGTTGGGCTTAACACATAGTTTTGCTGATCTCATGAAATCATTTTCCATCGGTTCAACTGATCTCACAGTTTGAAATATTAAATTCCTGATGCGATAGATTAAAAAAAAATGATAAAAACCTAGAATGAGAAGACCAACGTTTACTCAATGATCTTCTCGCTCTCCTTATTGAAAGGAGAAAACTTTTTGATAACATGGATGCAAAATGAAGGCGAATGAGTTAAGTTTAATCGACAATAGTTTGGGAAGTGCGTGAAGAGTGGCTAATCATGCTAGAATCGTTGTCGATCCTCTCTTAAATCGGATTCGACGAAAACAAATACCGTGTGATATTGAAACGACGTCAAGGCAATAAAGATGGATATAAAATGCCGGGGGAGGGATGCCGTATCGATTGGTGCTTTCAAAGATGCCAACGATAGATATTATTAAAAAGATAGGCAGCGAAATGAAGCGGTTGTTTTTGACAAACAGAAATGTCGTAGATCCAATATTAAATCGATAGAAGGTGCTACAAGAAAGAAAGAAAAAGGGTGAAAATACCGTATTAAGAGGATATTAAATGTAAAGAAAGAAAGCCAAATAGGACACTGTTCTGTGATGTAGTAAAATAAAGAAGGAAGAAAAGTGAATTGTTCTGGACATATATCGAAAGATATGAAGATAGAAGATTAAACTAAAAAAAAAAAAAGAAAGAAAAAAAGACAAAAATGGTTCTGGAAAAATAGCCTTCGAAGGAAATGATTAGAAAAAAAAATATAAGCAGAAAGAAAATATGACACAAATGTGAATCTGAGGGCAAAAAAAGAAAGAATTGAATGACAGTGGGGGTGGGGAAATTGAGATTGAATTCGCTGATAGAAAGAAGAAAGGACGAAAAGAAAACCCGAACTTAGAAGGGATGTTAACAAAGATGATATGGAACAAAGTTGAAAAAAAAATGAGAAAAAGAAATGTATAGAAGCACAAAAGAAAGGAAGAAAGAAAAACGAGAAAAAGAAAATAATTTAAAAGGCAGTAAGAAAGAAAGACTTCAACTTACTCGGTTGGTAAAAAGAGCGAGGAATCGTTCGATAGGCACAGAAATAAGTAGTTATGAAAGGAGAATGTGTGAGGGAACCCAATTTCTGAAATATTAACATCAGGGTTAAATAATAAAAAAATAAACGATAAATTCCCAAATACTATCCCTTGCTTCATCTCCACATTTTAATCAGCTTTGAAAGCAAGCTGCCTGGGAAAAGCAGTATTGATATTATATTAGTCGCCACTTGTTCAATGTCTTTTTTAAAACAACCTTGGAGTCTTCAGAGGTTATTCCAATATAATATGACACACTTCTATGAGATGTCTACTTTTCTAATAAAGCTACTCCTACAGAAATATTAGCATTTTTTTGAAATACCCTATAATATATACGCCAGCTAAAAGTTTGGTGTCACCCTTCGGATTCCGAAGAATCGCCTAAAAATTGACCTTTGCGTGCCTTTTTCAAAATTAATTTACTAGCACACTTCGGGTCATTGGTATTTCTCTTCCTGAAAGTGTTTTATCATATATTCAATAATAATGATGATGAAATTAACTCATTAGTGAATAAAGATTCCTTAAAGTTTTAACTGTTTTAATGTCTAATCTGCCTTGCTGGTTAATAGTAATCTTAAGGATGATGGATTTAGATTGTTCCCTTTCTAAAAAGTAGTTGACAGCATGCACTATTGATTTAAATACTTTCAGTAATCTAAATTAGTAAAAGTTTAACCAAATATAAAACTTTCTAATTATTAAATCCAGAAGGCGGGCCTAAAAGATTTGTCTGGCTTGTTATATTGTGGACTCTTCTATCGTGAACGATAAATGAGGGTCAGTAGTTGATGGGGCCTTTTGTTTTACATTTATGCATGCTAGCAGGGGCTATTGTGGAGAAAATCAGGTAAGGGAAAATTACATTTGATTTGTGCTTTCTTAAGTGCGATACCATCCCAGCCGGGCTGCAGGCGACAGTCACACTGACAGGTGAAATTCATTAAAGCAGGATTTTAATAGCATCTCTACTTCAGAGTTTCACGAAGCTGATTCGTTATATATATATATATATATATATATATATATATATATATATATATATATATGCTAGGTTTAAGAATCATATACGTGTACTTGTCATGTAATGACCAATGAAGGAGTGACGTTCTTCTGGCAAGATAATTCAATTATTTTATCATTATATAACTTTATATATATTCCCAGGCACATATGTATGTACATATTATTATACTAATAGTAGTACTCGGTTGGTAAAAAAACATCGGATAGCACAATTTGCAAGTATATCAAAACAAACTGGTACCCGAGGCAAAAAATGGAAAAGAAAAGAACTAGAAACATCCAAACAGGCCGAAACAAATCGTCCAGTGCCTTAAGATTTTAGTTAAAAAAACAAAACAAACCGAAGCGAGTAACAAAGCTAAAATGTATAGTGCTCAGTACGCTATATAGAGCTGGAATATATATATATATATATATATATATATATATATAGAGAGAGAGAGAGAGAGTGAGAGAGAGAAAGATGTCAGTTTGAAATTAATTTAACTATACACTATGCTCGTTCAAAATTCTATAGAATTCCCCTATAATAAGTTCCGATCACCAATCTCTCGAATTTATTACCAGTCGAGTTTTTAATCTAAAATTAAGCCAACAAATAATCAACTGTAGGTAGGTGGGACACGATTATAAATAGGTATACATGAAAGGAATAATTGAGCTAAGTAGATCGCGTGGGAAATAAGTAGGTAAGAACTGGTGCTGCCAGTTATGTAGCTAGTCTGTACAAATAAATACATTAGCAAATTAATCAATGAAAATAATTGACTGTAGGTGATCTTATACTAAGTATGTATGAGGAAACGCACAGCGAATGCAATTGAAGAGCAAGTAAAGAAAGAATTTTAATCAAAATTGATCACTTTCATTTTTTTCTATTGTGATTTTCAAAAGCTGCGCACGTTTTTCTAAAACTTATTTATATATCATCTCCTTTAAGTTGAATGAATATATAATCTCTAAAGGCAAAACGCCGTATAAAAAGTGGGAACAAAAAAAAAAGAAAAAGTTGTACAAACGTTGTGGGGATTTTTCTTTCTTTATGCTTCGATCTAGTGGATTGCTTATAATGAAAACAGGCATTGTTGAACTGAAATATACAGAGAAGAAATGTTGCAAAAGAGATCTCCTTTCAGATAAATAATAATTTCAAATTCGTGCTTGTATGGATCTGTGTGATGACATTCGCATTTATTAGCATGGGCGTATTACCATCTTCATGCGTATATATGAGGGGGTGCAGAAAAGTTTTCGATTCGACCCATTTATCAAAATATGAGATGGCGAATCATTTGATTTAAAAAGAAAAATTCCTTTCTTAATCGTATCGGGAAATTTTCAGCTCCACCGTATCTGCATACTAATGACACAGAAAAAAAAATAAAGGCTTTTAAGAGTTTTTTTTTTTTTTTTTTTTTTTTTTTTTTTAAAAACGTGTTTATTTATTTGTTTCAATCAGATTGGGTTAAGATGAGGATCAATTTATGCCTCCCTACTTTTTCAATTAGTGTAGATTTTTTCCGTACTCACTGTAAGTTTTTCAATGTTTTTCCCATGCATTTAATAATGAAATCTACAAAAAATGGCGTCTTTGGTTATATTAAACTCTTCAAGTTACAGTGTTGGTTAGTAAAAAAAATCAATGCGCTTTTCACACATATTATGGATATTGAGTAGAATGTTAAGAGTATTTGCATGAAACTATATCAATCCAAGATTGACACACCTTCAGGAAGTCATAGTCGATAGGGATCTGGTTCTAACTGCTGTTCTCAGTGTTTGCATTGAGGTGATGCGAAATTGTGGCATATTCAAGAAAAGTATATCATGATGTAAACTCTATTCAGAAGATGAGTTTGCGTGCATGTAAAGTGCCATCACTGTGCTTCTTGTCAAACAAGTCACGTTTGCTTAATGCTGACACACCTAACCCAATATTGTCACCAAAAAAGATTCATGCTAATAAATAATATATTGACTTATTGCCTTTCTACCGACATGAAACTCCAAGCATGCAAGATTCCTGGATTAAAGAATGGCGTGAGACGGACATGGATTGGATTTCGAAAACACACCTTGTCTTCTCCTGCTCTATTTTTAAAAAGATATATTTTGGGGGGATTGTGTTCTTGGACTAATAATAACACATTCCATTTTGTAGCATACATTGAGTCCATTTTCATTAAACACCTGAAGAAATTATTTAACTATCGATGCGAACATTTACAAATATATACAGGCTGGAACAGAAAAATTGTCGAAATGGTGAAGCAGCATAATTTTCCATTACACAAAATGTTTAATATCTGAAAAAAAAAAGAAAAAAGTTTTTCTCCAGGTTTTCAGTTAGGACGTCTAGCCTTCTTGACACCAATTGTAAGAACCCCTGAAAACCCTTTGAGTTATTCGACATGAAATAGAACAGGTTAAAATCATTTTGTGTCAGCCCAACTGTCTTCCAAATGAGAGATGATGAGAACCTAAGCGGAAATTACGTTTGCATGACACTGGTGTTGCTGAAAGATTAGGAAAGAACACCGGAAGAAATCTTAGAAAAGAAAAGCTGGAGAAACGGTTCGAATTTCTACACAAATGCTTTTAGAAAAGGAACGAATTTCTTTCTCCATGTTCTCAGTCCTATTGCCAGACAGCTTAAAAAACGTCTCATCACTGGTATGCCACAATGTTTGTTAAAGAAAATAGTGTATGGACAAGCATTTGGGCAAACCATTCTTATTTACGTTGGGATGCTAATAAGTTCTCGGTCAATGACTAAAATTTAAACAAGTATTTTAACCAAATATTTTAGCACAATTCTTATTTTACATACATAGATGATTCTCTATTAATATATCCGCAATACAGTTTTATCCACTCTTGTCAACAAACATAATAACATCGAACCTACAATAGATTTTACATTTGAGTCTAACAACACTTTACCATTCCTAGATATCGTGCTACACAGAATTCATAACGACCTTCAATTGGAGTTACAGAAAATCTACCAACAAGAATGACCTTATCATTTTTCATTCCAACCTCTGTAAAAGGATAAAATCTTGAATAATTATAGGATTCTATTTAAGAGCACTAAGAATCTGCAACCCCCAACACTTACCTTAAGAAGAAATATACATAGAAAGACACTTTCAGAAAAGCTCCAATAACCACAATGCTAATAGAAAGGCATACACAATATACAAACCGCGGACAAGATAATGACATTATTAGCAACAATAACAATAATCTAGATGAAAACAAATACATAGTAATAACTCATTAATATTTACTATTAAAAAGAACTTATCAAATCTTAACAATATCAAAATAATTATCTATCCTGGGTATGACGATAAACTACATCCGAGACCTGAGTAAGACGATGAATTACATCCGACAGCAAGATCTCTGATCAGGAGGTTTTGAGGAACGTGGAACCACCTCTTAATCCTTGGCATTCCCAGGTCCACTCTGCCCCGGACTGGTAGCACCTGGTTGGGTCCCAGCCACGGGTAATTAGTTAACCCCCAAACTGGGGCCAAAACACTGTAAAAGTGTAAAAATATTTTTTAATACCAGAAATACTTTTTAAAACAATATTACCAGCAATAAAAACTGTCAGCATTAAAAAAAAAACCAAAAAAAAAACCCATTGAGGTTAATATGCCGTAAAGCCAAACCAAAATAATTATAAACACTTCCAAAATTATTATGGATATGATCTGTAGTTTATCGTTATACCCAGCACGCGGATGTAGTTTATTTACAGGACGGACTATATAAGGACAAATTTTTATATTTTTCAAGCGACCAATACGCTATATGGTTGCAGATCACTCAGTTACTTACGCCCGAGAGATTTTTTATTTTTTGTTAGTCGTTTATTTTCCCTCTTTCTCTTGTTTCAACGTCATGAATAACGAAGGTATCTATTAAGTATCAGAGAGAGAGAGAGAGAGAGAGAAAAAAAAAAAAAAAGAAAGAAGTCCTTCTTACCCCATGTAGAATTATTGGGCCACAACCACACCAAAGTAGGTCTTGCTGCTGTGGTTTCGTGGGAAGTAGTTTTTTTTTTTTTTTTTTTTTTTTTTTACGGCGTGGAGTTACTAGTCCCACGTCTAAACGGTTTTGAATTAAGATATCTTTCTCTTGAAATGGTTGACAACTAAATCGAGAGTGTTCAGTCTGCCCTGTGGTTTGACTCATATCTGGTGGGAGAAGAAATAGCCATATGTTACCCCAAAGTGATCGCAATAAACACTGCCCGAAAATGAACTCGGGATGCCTATCCCGATTTCTGCGTGAAAAACAACGCTACCAGCACATCCGAGTAGAAAGCGTTGTTTTTTTATAACAAAAATCCCATCATATATATTTATTTTAAGTACCGCCGAGCCGTTTTTCCTAACAAGCCTAATAAGCCTCTTAGTACTTTCACTTTTACCGTAGAAATACTTCTTACAGACGCCATTGTTCTGAAGAAGGTAATAGGAACTGCATACATTTTATGGCGTCTCTTTGTATTTTAAGAACAGAAAGTAATTATTTATTCATAATGCAGTAAAGATCATTATTTATTTATATTTTTAAATACTACGCTGTCCATTTACAAACTTATAATCAGGATAAGAAAATCAAAAAAAGATCAACATTTGTCTTAATATTTAAAAAAAACATCTTAAATGAATATTCCAATCATTCCTCTTCTGCCTTTTCATTTGACTGTTTTCAGTGTTAACATTCGTAATTTTTTTAATAATAATATTAATTCTTTACTTGGCCCAAGAACCACTTGAGGTAGAGTGTAAGAGTTAAGGGGCATAGTTTATAATGATACGAGGGGAAGATTTGGGTGATCGATGAAGTATCCTCTTGGGAGTTCGTTCTACGAAGTAATGGTTCGTTGGAAGACGTTGTTCGAGTGGAACCTCTCACCATTGGAATACAAGGGAAATGAAGGTGGTTCACTACAATGAATGTGATATGGTTGGTCTTATCTATGAAGCTTAAAACTAGTGAGAGTAAAGAATGTATTTTGTCTGGACACTTCCCAAAGAGATAGCCATAGAGTAGCGTGAGGCTGACATCGTTTCGTCTATGGGGAAACAATTGTAGGATTGAAAATAATTAATCATATAAAAAACCGCGCAGACGCTTCAATCAACACTGGACAGTGAGACTTGACAGCAGCACTCCATTTTCAGCCTGACCTGGCTCTTCGTAAAGCTAGAGGATAGATGGAAGAGTTTGGTACTTGCTGAAGGGGTACAGGGAACCGACCATTTTCCCAGCATCCTTTAGCAATGGTTCGTATACATGAGTTCTGCTTGAAGTCTAGGTGGGGGTTAAGTCCCAATCGTCGGTAAAAGCACGGGACCACCCTGAAAGAATACCCGTTGCATGTTGCAATAATGTACTGCTGGGGAAAAAAGAACCATTGTTATCAGCATCAGAATACTGGCTGTTGCAATCACATTACAACGCCATTAAAATTCTCGCTCCAGGGTTGATTTATTGTCATTTTACAGCGCCGAGGTCTTCGCTCTCGGCAGAATCAAGTAATATGGATTTTTTTTTCGGTTTTATATCTCCTCGCGTTTTATTTTGAAACTGGATAGAAATGTTAATTGCTTGTGCAACCTCACAAAGTTTTAGACCTCAGTTCTGAAATACATTACGAATAAATATTTTATAGCACACACACACGTACATATATATATATATATATATATATATATATATATATATATATATATATATATATATAATGATGTGTGTTTGTGTGTGTGTATAAGAGAGAGATAAAAACTTTGTTTGCATCGACAGTCTTTGTTAGAATCTAAGGAGATAATTAGATTGTGTGGGCCGTTTCTCAAACAACCAATATACCATAATCAACGTTTTCCGTATCAGCAAGAAAATATATGAGTGTATGTAAATACACCAATAAGGTCGTAGCCTAATGAAGAAATATTTACTTTGCAAAAAAATATTTATTTTTGAACATAATTCCCCTCCTTGTCAGTGCACTTTATTTCTCAATGAATATTAATCAAATAGATTAAAGATTATACCGTGAACATTTCAGATCAAAATTCTACTCATAACTACGTGCTATGAATCTATTGATCCACTTACTTATTTATAAAATGGAATATTAAAATAGATCTTCTTCTTCTTCTTCTTCTATGTGCTCTCTCTTCATGTTCTTTCTAGACCTTAGTAAAGTTTGTATACTTGTTATATATCCTAATCTCTGTTCTGTTCACCCATTTACACAAGCTCGTTAGGTATGTTATGCACTGTTTTCCTCTGTGCCCCTTGCCTTTAATATGCCCCGTGAGTATTCAATTTCCTAAGGACTCTTTCCTCATTATGAGCCTTAAAAATTCCAACTGTCTCTTCCTGATGGTAAGTATAAGTGTCTCTTGTTTCCATTATCTCTAAAACTTCGTTGTTGATCAAATGTTCGGTCGATGGTATTCTCAGCATCTTTCTGGAGGACGTTCCGTTGCCTTAAGTCTTTTCTTCATGTCAGGAGATTGTCCATCATTCACTGCCATACAGGAGGACCGACAATGCATGAGAATCTAATACTCTTTACTTCGTTTCCCGTGAAACTTTCCTGTCTCATAATACTTTGAAGTTGAAAAAGAAAGATAAGTAAATAAGTAGTTATGCAATAAAAATACATGATTATATAATAAAATATTATGCGAAAACAAACACTATTTTTATATAGTGAAGCACTGTATCTTCATGAAAAGAAAACAACGCCATGTTGTCTCTGCTCTCCCCAATTTTGGTGATCATTTGGGAAGTGATGTTTTCTAAGACAATAGTTTATTTATAAGTTTACGGCTACATCTCGTTGAAACATCGGTTCTCGTACAATCACCGAAGTTAAGCAACGTCGAAGCTGGTGAGCACCTAGATGAGAATACTAGTTGCTGTAAGCTTAGATGTGCGGATGGTGTAATGGATATTGCTCGGAATTGTTAATTCCGGTTAAGTTTATGTTCCCTTACCCTTGAGAAATGTAAGAATCCATCTCTCCCTCCAGGTATGGGTTAATTAGTAAGACTTGTATAAAAGAAAACATTATTATCTAAAAAATATCTTGTAATGTAAAAATATTTTCAGGCTTTAAATAACCTGCAAATGGTTGATAACCCGTAGAAAACGAATTCATCAATCTTATATAATTAATGATAACACATAGTACTTTTACAAACTTTTGCCAATGTATAGTCATTAGAAAGCTAACCCCATGGTCTTGTGGTAGATTAAGCAATGTTTATTATTGTCTTGAGTTCGATCCTCGCTGGATGCTCTCAACTTGTGTATTTAGACTAGATGAAGTTTAGCTCAATAAATATCGATAACACTTGTACGGCACTTGTAAGTTGGTCTTGTTTTAATGATTTCGACTAATTTGTATTGTATATTATAGCATATAATATATACTATTTCGTTTTATTATCCTCATCTTTGTTGCCATGTTTATCACAACGTTTCGGTCGTTGTACGCTTTGGCCTTCTTCAGGTGGTTGGAATGTCGAACTGGGGTAGACTCTTCTAGTTCCACGTGCCATGCCAAAACGGATGTCAGTTATCAGTTATTTCCTGTTAATTCCCCTCTCCAAGTTCTCCACCGCCTTAACAAGGTATTGAACTCACATTCATTGGGTCCTGTCACTGGCTTTAACTCACGCCTTTATCCCCTGCACCATGTGTCCTTGAGAACTGTGTATGAATTTCTGGGTATTATAAACCTTTTTCAGCAGTGCCCATATTGCAATTTTATCTGTTATCATTCCATGTTTTTACCAGAGCCCATATTGCAGTTTTTCGTTGTTATTATCGCTTTTTTCTGGCACTCCTTATTACTGATTCCCATATTTATTTCTATGCTCGTTCGACTCAGAAGATTTGTGTGGCCTAGCATATGTGCTGATTCCTTAAGTTTACGAATTTTCCAATGATGAGAGTACAATGGCCGAAACGTTGGGATAAACATGGCAACAAATATGAGGACAATAGTGCGAATAATGTAAATAGTATACATAATACCTCATCTCAGAAATATAGACAGCATATAATATATTTAAATGCTTTATGAATTGAAGACGTAAGAGATCAAGTCTTTCCACATATTTCTTTTCTTTTTAGCTGAATTTCTATGACTTCTTAGGAAAGTGGTATGGTTTCCTTCTTCCCTCTCCTTTCAGAGTATTCTCGGGTATACTCGTTCGCAGCCAAGGCTAAATAACTTTTATTTAACACATAGTTGTGCTGAAAGTGATGGATAAATCCATTTCCCAAGGATAGAAAACACTTTCCATACCTCTATTTAACCTATAGCTGAAGAGGTGGGGATAGGCGTGTACATGCTGTTCCCAAGGCTAGAGAATACAGTCTACCCTCCTATATAACATAACTAGCGGTCGAGAAGAGAAGGATGCACACCGTTTCCAAAGGGCATTAATGTGAAACTATGAACTCAGGACTCCGATTACATTTTCGTCACCGATAACAGTTCCGCCATCCTCACATCCCAACATAGTTCGGAAGAATTCCATCTTTGTTGTTTTGACTTGGGGTGCATGGCTTTCGATCTTAAGGATATGCAGTTAAACTAACCGATATACAATGAGACTAAGCTCTTGCTAACTTCATTGTAGAAGATATTTCAAGCAAAATGAATATAATTAATCATTTCGAAGCAGCTGGTAACTTCCTTTACTAACTTTCCTTGTTCCTGGAGCAGCTGAGGAGATGTCTTGCGAGAAATTACTTTGTTCTCAGACTTCATAATTTGGTAATGAACCGGATATTGATTCACAATTCGTAGGTCGAGATGAAGACAGTGAAACAGTTAATTACTGATGGACGGTTGATAAGATATGTTGTCAATACGACGTCACACACAAATACCTCAATTTGAAGAGATTAAACAATAACAACAACAAAAAAAGTTTAATTTGATTCAAAGATTTAATATTAAATCCCCGATAAGCGTTTTATCAAGTTAGAGATTAAAATAATAGGAAGGTAAATAGGAGAAAACTGTAACAGTTTGTAGAGTAATAGGCAAATACATTTAGTTATATGAATGGTTTAGTTTTGAAGATATTTACAAAAAATGCTCGAGGATGTTAAGAAAATTCAGATGAAGAAAAGAGAGGAGAAATAAGGAAAGAGGTAGTGGGAGTAAAAGAGAAACTGGTGAAAAAAAGAAAGATGTTTATAAAAGAAAGCGGGGGAAGAGGAGAGAAGGGAATAAATAAGATAGTGAAAAAAAAAAGAGAGGAGAAGGAACATAAAGAGAAATAAAGAATATTGAATGAAATGGGACAAAAGAAGGAAAAATGATTAGGAAGAAAAAAAAGAAAAAAAGAAATTAGGACAATGGAAAATGTGACCATATAAAAGGAAAGTTAGCCAATTAAAAAGAAAGAAAAGAAAGAGGAACCTTAAAAATGGATCGAAATGTGGCAATAGAAACGAGAAAAAAATAATGATTAGAATATGGAAGAGAGAAAGTGAAAGAAAAAAGAGTGAGAGAAAAAAAAAAAACGAGAGTTAATAAAAAAAAATAAAACGAAATTAGACAATAAAAAAAGAGGGGAAAGATAACGAAAAGAAAGAAATATAAAAATTATGGTGATACGAAATATCAAATAAATAAAAGAAAGAAAAACTAGATAAGGTTGATACAAAGAAAGAAATAAAATATGGAAATATGAAGGCGAGCCGACTCAGACAAATGTCGGAAAAAATTAGACAATTACAAAGCAAACGAATGGAAGAAAAGGAATTTAGAGGAAGAAAAACAGATGAAATAACTACAAGAAGCAAAACTAGTGAAGAGACGGAAGAGTCAAAATGCTCCAACCGAATGATAACAATCGTTAATAACCAGATGACGTCAGAAAATGTAACGAAATTAGAGAATATAAAGATTTTATTGAAATATCTAAAAGTGGTGCATCGTAAATACATTATACACAAAAAGCAAAAGTTTCATAGCGAGACTGATCGATTTAGAGAGAGAAAGAGAGAATGACTGAAAGTATCGAGAGAATTGACAAAAAAAAAAAATACCGTGTGTGCCTAGGTGTGTGCATGCTTGCTATAAATGAGAAAGATAAAATATATACGATTATAGAATTTTTTTGTCACTTGTCAGAAAAATTCTGTAGCCATCTTTAGAGGAATCAGTTTTGATTTTAACATGCGTAGGTCGAAGTGTGCATCTTTCTTTCTTTTTTTTTTTTTTTTTTTTACGAAAACTTTTGAACAGGCGTTTATGAATTCTTTTGATTGGAAACATCGTTTTTGTTATTTTATGCATTCCGTGTCAACAACTGAATTATATACACTTTCTCAAGTCGGTCAACGGTACCCTTTTTAGGTCAGCCGACGTGGTCTGTACCTTTTTTTTTTTTTTTTTTTTTTTAGGTCGGTTGATGTGATCTGTACCCTTTTTTTCAGGTCGGCCAGCTACTAGATCTGTAGACTTTTTCAACTCGACCAGCCAGTTCTGCACACTTTTTTTGCGCGGGGGCGGGGGTTAACCAGTGTGTTCTGTACACTTTCTCAGCTGTCAACTGTATCTGAACAGATGTGAAATTTCGTCTTCTGTTTGATTTTAATGTTAAATTTCTTCGTGTGTAAAACAAGAATATCTTATTTATCCGAACGTATTGTTTTACTGAGTTGTAGAGAATAGACCATTAATTATAAGCAGGACATTCTGAAATTGAATAAAAGTGTTTTCAATGATTAAAGATACTGCACACGTATGAAGGCCGGAGAATGCATAGGTCAAAACAACAAAAGACGAGGGTATTATAACGAATAATTAAAAAAAATACTGATATCAATTTAATTCAGAATTAAAGTTTTATATATAAATGATTGTCACGCACTTTCGTAAATACACGCAAAGACCCACAAACATATGTTTATTAGGAATCAATGGATTTTTTAACCGATATTATTTGCTACTAGATCAAAATTTATTTTGTGGATACCCATATTTTGAATTATGTCTACCGGCCTGCCTATCCGAGAGAATGTGTTCTCCAACATACGTCCTACTTTGTAGAAGACGCAGTCTGATCCACATTGCTTTAGACCGCTCGGCCACAGAGTGCGTCACAACCCAGAAAGGTTCAATTACCCATTTGAAGAATGCATATCCTCCCATTCTCGAAAGCCCATGTCTGCCCTTTTTCCTGTCTGAAACATAAACAAATTGATTTCTATGAATTCAAATGGATTTTTAATCTGACATCAAGAGGGTATCTTTCTATATTTCCGAAATGAGGTATTGAAACGACATTTCGGCCGTTGTACGCTCCGGCTCCAACCAACACTTTATCCACGGGCTCATATGTCCTTGAGGACGTCGAACTAGAACAAACTACCCAGTGTTCAGTTCGAAATTCCAGTCACCTGAAGAACACTAGAACGTACATCGACCGGAATATCGTTAATATGGCAATAAACATCAGGACGACATTTCGAATAATGTAAATAATGTAAATTCTCAAGAAGGTAATTGAACCTTGCTGGGCTCACACATAGTGGTCTGAGACACATTCTCATTCGAGAGACTTAATAAATGCTTAATAAATTCAATAAAGCCTTTCGAGTGTTCAGTCCGGTAGACATAATTCACACGGTTAAAAAAAACACACACACAAAAAAAATCAGCGCTTCTACTGAAACATGGTTATCCACAAATAAAGTTTCAAGTTTGTATTGAGACAAATTGGAAACTATTCTATATTCCACTAACACGAGTGTGTGTGTATATATATATATATATATAAAAAAGGCAGGATATATATGTGTGTGTGTCTTTAACGAATGCACAGCCGCAATTTTCGACGGATTCTTTTTTTTTTTAAGCATTACGCCCCGAGCAAGGCGTGAAGACACTAGGATGCAGGGGGTTGCAGAAGATTTGGAGCGAGATGAGATAGGAGTGATAGAAGAAAGGATGAGGAGAGGGATAGTGTGTAGATCAAGGTAACTGGAGATGTCGATTAACATTACATTTGAATAGTTGGAGATTGTAGCTCTCAGGGAAACTGGAATTGGGAAGGGTGTTCCACAGGCGAGAGGTGTGAGGTATGAAGCCATTGGAGTAGAAGAGACGGCTATATTTAAAAGTTTCTACAGTGAAAGGGTGAGAGCGGGATGCCAGCCTCGTAGGGCACTTGAATTCATAAAGTCTGGGAACCAGTGAAAGCAGCTCATTGGAGCAATTATCATGAAAGTATTTGTAGAAGAGACAGAGAGAGGCGACGGCGCGTCTGTGAGAGAGTGACTGTCGACGAGATGTCAGAACAGGGCCAATTATATTACATATCCGCCTCCCGGATCTTGTCAAGAACTCCGCGGTAAACAGAAGGTGCACCAGATCATATATGACAGGAATACTCCATGCAAGGGCCAATGGTTGATTTGTATATTTGAAGTATCGATTCCGGGGAGAAAAATTTCTTGGCGCGGCACAGAGAGAAAACTTTCCTCGCGGTGGACGAAGCAATTGACTCAATGTATTTGTTCCATCTCAGGTCAGCAGTCAACGTGTGACCGAGCAGACGCAGAGAGTTGCTCTCAAGAAGTTGACTATCAGACATTCTAATGGGGGACAGGGAAGGATCTTTATGGTGATTAATAGACTAGTTTAGTTTTTGAGGCGTTAAAGTTGACCAGCCAATTCTTGCCCCAATTAACAACCGATTGGAGGTCCATTTCAAGACGAGCGGCCAGGTTAGTTTTGTTAGCGACACTAGATTTGTTTTTAAGGCAGGAGTAAATTGTAGTGTCGTCCGCGTAGATGCCAACTTGGGAATCTTTGGCATCAGGAAGGTGAAAATTTACATGCACATGCTCCAAGTTAGCGGGAAGGCCAAGACCGACTTTGCATCTCCCAACTCCCATCGATAGTGGAAATAATCGATTTTTTCATGCTTCTACGGCGGTTTTCATGTAGTTTGCGGCTATTTTCTACTGGCCAGAGTGAGAGCCTATAGGTGGCTGCCACGAATAGGCAGGAAGATTCTACTGGCCAGCGTGAGAGCCAACAGCTGGCTGACACGAATGTTAACTAGAATGATAGCATGCAAAATAACCCTAACTGCAAGGATCAAGTTGGCAAGGACTTAGTCTTCCAAATCATAACTTGAAGATGGTCACAGGGACTGGGGAACAAAGTTAACCATTCAGTTTGAGTCAGTCCTTCAGACTGTAACTTCTTTGACGATGTTGCGGCATACTCTATATATTGATGTAGCCGAGGGAGTCCAATATATCGCCTGGTTTTCCTCCATACTTCTTACCAAAATTTTGTGATCCCGGAAGTGCAACTTGGGTAGGAGACGCATTTGAATTAGCTAAAGTAACGCAGCAAGACTGGATCACCTTTCAATTTCTGATTAACCCTGTTTATCTCACATTCCCATGCCAAAATACAGCTGATATTAAGTCGCATCCACCTTATGCGTGGATGACTGGCATGTTTTGGAGAACGTGTTCCCACCGATTTCATGGATGCTGAGCAGCTTCTTCATCTTTCATTGAGACTTTTTTTCCCTAGGAACGCATATAGATGTGAGCCATGTCTGAGAAAAAGTAAAAGATGTTTATGTCGTCAGCCATTTCAGTTATTAAATTTCCTATAGTAGCTAATTTGAGCGTTTCAGAAACAATGTCCTTTATCTGCGTCTCCTTGACTTTGGACCACCCGATGACCGTCTGCTTCCAAGGAAAGGACGTATCATCTTGACAAACTGGTCTTTGTTGTTCTCGTTATAGAGGAAGAGTTCTTGATGAACAGCAATTTGCAAGCCATCTTCGATTTGTATGTTAGCAGAAGTCCGAGCTGCTCTTCGCTGATATTCATGGTCTTTTATGGACAGGCCTGCATAACCATAAAAAATGTTGCTTGATGGTCAGTGCTTGGCCTTCATGTAGCTCATGACAGCTCGTGGCTGTATGTCCCCCTAATCAACCACTTCAATTGGTTGAGGAGAGCACCGCCATCTGAAACAAACATTGTGTCTGTTGATGGCTGAGATTAAGGTACGTCAGTGGTCAGATGATGTTTCAGCACGGCTTTGTTTTTTTTCCTTTAGAAATTCTTGAAAATTTAAGTTGGAAATGGAGTGAGTCCGAACTTTAAGAACGGGGTCACATCTTTAAATCTCTCCAGTAGAACAACCAGCCTTGAATACAAAGCATTACGGTCAACATGAACATTTTGACCATCAATCTTTACACATTATTCCAACTCAATAGGCGTAAGCACTTGAGAACTTCTTTTCAGTGAGCTCTCTAAAACGTTCACGTTGTCAAACTTTCTGGATGGAGTGACCAATCTCCTCGACGATATCGCAACTGATTTCAGAACCATTGGGGGCTGTCGATACTGATCCACATGAGACTGTTCTAGTTTCTCAGGCAAATGAACCACATCACGGAAATTATCTTGAAACACATCAGACTTACTGCTCTCAAAATTTACTTCAATATCTAGAAGCTCGGCTTCATTCTCCACAGTCAAACACCTCTTCCATGCCAAAAGTAATCTCTCCCTCATCTGCCTCCGCTACATCAGTCTGATAACTGAGAAGTCAATTGGTCAACATCTGCTGGAAGCACAACATCGATAAGTTAGCTTATCAAGGCTGCGTGTACAAAGATATGTGCCTGTAAAGTTCTTGAAACAGCCTTACCGGAAAGAATGTATGACACCGAGGTTTCCATGCAAATGGTAATCAGTAAGTCAGACAACCCAGCATTATTCAAAAGATATAATCCTTACCGGGAAGAGAAGTTACGAAGAACTCATTGAAACAAGCCGGAATCTAATTTCCTATCCTATCAAAGATTGTGTAAACATATTTATGTATAACGTGTGAGGGCATCGATGCAATTCCCTTACAGATAACAAAAGAAAGAACTTCTTTCTATTTATATCAGGTACATATAGCTACTAAACGTCTCGTAGCGTCCAAGGATGTAGCGTTTTTCTTTATCTTCGCAAGAACCCAGCGATTAGGAATACAAGAGCAATATGGATATTCAGATTTCTTAAACTTGTATTACTCTTAGATACCGAACAACACAATACACTTATGGCGGTAGCATAAATAATACATGAAAGATTTTCATCAGCAGTATTCAAGAAGAATTGCTAAAATGCAGGCATTAAACAAATTCTTGTATTCTTTACCATTCACTCTAGGTTCACGCTTGACTGGTTTTTTCACTTCACTGAATTAGGATAGTTTAAATAAAATCCACGTTCAAATAAGTCTGTCTCTTGAATACTATCTATTAGCTGATATTATCTGATCTATAATAATATAAATCAGTTACAGATTATATTGCACAATTGGGAAACATAACCTCAACTATTAAACATCAGAAATTGAAATCATAATGTTCGAATAACTCGTAAGACACATTCGAAATGGGAATCACTTACAAGTGTAAACTACTCAAGTGTCTGAGAACCATGTTTTCACCTTATAGCGTCCGTTTTTTACAAATAAAATGGTGCTTAGGAAAATGTCCTTAAAAAATTCCTCAAGGTGGCTGAGAGAGGAGTTTTTATTTTCTTGCAGGATATAAAATTCCGCTTGCAATGATTGTAAGACATGTCTTGGTAGCATTTATTTCCGGCGCATCTTATATTCACTCTAAATCGACCAGACTAAAATGTCTCCAATACGCGATCAATGGAGAATTCTTCTGTGGGTTGCGGAGATCTTTTTTCGTGACCGATATCTGTCCCTCCGCCACATCCATGAATTTTCATTAGCAGTAATTAACTTGACCTCTCCACAAATTTTGCACTTGGTGGGCAGATCAATCAATTTTGAGGTCAGCGGAGTATGTTCGAGTTCCTTCCCGGGAAGGGAAGAAAACACAACCTCCCCACCACCATAGCTACCTGGCGGCGGAGTATAAATGTAATTTCCCGTTCTCTCTTTTCTTATTTAATGCATTATTTTATACATTTGACAACTCCAATTACAGTCAGCGGGGGGAAAAGTATTGAATTTTATATAATATACATTTTGTTTTTATATATATGTTGAAAAGGGATAATTTTGGTTATTCCAATAGGTGTAGATGCAACAGAACATGAGAATTTTTTTTCTCGTGAGAAGAGGAATATATTTGATCTAATACTGAGGTGGAAGTAGAGATCAAAGTCAACTGAGACAAGCAACTGAAAATCATCTCAGAGGTCAGGAGGAAGATTGTGTATTTTTAGTTTGCCCATATCGCCACCGAATGTGACACAAGGTCAAGTTTACAATGGGTTTAACGACAATGCCGTGGAAAAATTGCTCAAGCACTTTCGGCACTTCCACTTTTTGGGGACGCCTCAGGCGTCGGGTAAGAACTACAACTCTCGTCCGAAGGAGTGGTTACTCCGTAAGGCTTGAGCTAATATTAATTCCAAATTACCCCAGCCGAAGCCAGGGAAGTATTGAGGTTAGAGAGAAGCTGTTTAAATAAACTGAAATTTCGAA
Source organism: Acanthosepion lycidas (assembly GCA_963932145.1). Lineage (NCBI taxonomy): Eukaryota > Metazoa > Mollusca > Cephalopoda > Sepiida > Sepiidae > Acanthosepion > Acanthosepion lycidas. The sequence goes on along the minus strand of OZ010572.1, from coordinate 63,566,428 downwards.
GAATAATGACACGTCTTTCGTAAACTACGTAAATGAAACAAAAAATAAATAAATAAATAAAAATAAAATGTCGACAATGTCAAAGAAAAAGAAAATTGCTGATAAGAACAAAATTTTTTGAAGAAAAGTGGGAATATTTATATTTTGTGATAGAAGGTAAATAGGGTTTGCTGATTGTACCACATTTGAGAATTCAAGGGCAAATTTTGCTTTTTTTAAAATGAGAAATTAAACTTGCTTAATAAATCTGAACTACAGGAATATGTGCGAAATCTTTATCTTCATCCTCTCTCTCGTATGTTTATCTGCCTATCCCTTTTACAATACCAATCACTCAGAATAACTAACTGATTTAATTGATCTTCGAGGGTCTGTATATCCCTGGTTAAGAAATTGTCCATAAGGGAGTCCGCTGGCTCCATATTTGGGAAACTGAGCATAAGGTCTACTGTCCCCTGCTTCTGGTACGCTGCGCCTATTCCTCAGTATGTAAAGCCCCTTTTGTGGCCTTGATTTTGAGACTACTGGATTAACGTAATTAGACACAATAGCTGTTACGTTTCAGTATGGGTCGATTTCAACCCAATGGCGTTTTAATGTTTTGACTGATTATTCATTGAATTCATTCATAGGCGTCAGAATCTGATCCTTTGATGCATCATCTGTAGCTTTGTTGACTATTTGTCATTTTAAATGTCCGCGAAGTGTAATTCTATTAATTCGATTAATTATCTGACATTTCATTAATCCAATTTATTAAAACCCAACACCTTTTCCCGATTGTTGTGATTTCCTAACAAAGTTCAATTCTTTTTGAGAAATGTCTGACATTGATTTTATTTCTTTGGATAAACTAACAAAATCAATGTCAGACATCTCTTATGTTGTTTTTGGCGACTTTCAATCCTTATTCGGAAATGATTTCGATTGAATCTCCAAAATTATAATTTTTCCCAAATTCTGTTAGAGAAATTACATTTTCCTTCTTTGATACTCCCATTTCTTATTTGTTTTCTTAAGTAATAAACTTTTTACGCTTTGATCCATAGCCAAAACTGCGGGTGTATAAGTTGCGCAAAAGACAATTGGGGTAATTTTTCTTATGGATTAATTCAATGATACACCACTGCTTAGTATTTCTTTTCAGTTTAAATGTTATTTCGCCAAACTGTCGCTCAACATCTATATGTAATAAGTAAAAAAAATAATATTCGTTAGTTGTGGGACGGCTCAGCTTCTGCTGCAATACAACCAACACCCATCTGTGAAATTGATGACTAACATAATAAAACACGCACACACACGTGTATATATATATATATATATATTTTTTTTTCTCCAGCTATGGGTAAATAGAAGCACAGACTACTGTGTTCTCTAGCCTTGGATGGCAGCTGGTTTAGGAGAAGGATAACTCTAAATTCAAAACCTGCGGAGGGTTGTTTGGGCACATTGTGGCTCATAGTGCACCAGGTCTCTGTATTCGACCCTTAAAAAGGTGTGGGTAGTTGGACACAAAACCATGACCACTATAATCAAATCACATGTGCTGGTGTTTGGCCTGTCGGTTCCTTGGAACTGAGCTGCTTGACCCTCATATGTCGAATAAGACGGGAGAGTCGAATATATATATATAATGTGTGGGTATATAAATATATACATGTAGGTATACTAGTAAGGACATAGCCTAATAATTAAAAAATCATCATAAACTCCTCCATTTCCAGTGCAATGGTGAATATTAGTCACATATCTCCAACAATCAGATTGACCACAGTCGAGATCATAGTATCATTTTGAATGCTGCAATACTTTCGACATCTTCAGGGTTACATACGGTATTAAAATTAATGATTATCTTTTCCCTAGAATGGTTGCCAATCAAGGTTGAAGAGCCCAGGCTGCCCTAGTATTTACCTCATAGTTGGACAGAGAAGAGATAGTTATTTGTGCGAAGTTTGAATGCAACGGAACTTGATTGCAATTAGAACTCGGTACAATGATTTTTCCTTCCGAGCCGCTATCAATGACACCACCAGCACATTCACATTTGCGGGTGTGGTCACAGTATACGTAGTGATATGACAGTGAAACTGACAAAATTAAGTATTTATCCACCTAATATATATATATATATATATATGTATTAGGTTGGTGCAAAAATAATGTCGTTTTCTCACATAGTAACATATGTGAGAAAACGATATTATTTTTGCACCAACCTTATACACCATATATATTGCATTTGTCGGATCATAGTACATACTTGTTATAGACTAATGCTACCCAACGTTCTGCGGGTTACGTCATTTTGCTATATTGATCTCTGCTACACAGGCTTTTCTCTCGGAGAGTTGCCTCTGCTATAAAGTTAAAATAGCGAATCTGTCGTAATCAAAGTGGTTCGATTGGGTTAAACATTTTGAGAGGCGTTTATTTTTATACACGGTAAGTACACTTGGGTGCCTATTTCAAAGGGTTCCTTAATAATTAGGTGGCGTCGCAATTTTACTCGACATCCACTAAAAGAGGAAATTAAAAAAGAAAAAGAATTTTGGATATGTTTTAAAAATTCAAAAAATAATAAACGAGGTCTTAATAAATACAGTGGTTTGAAAATTTCCTGTAAAAACAAAGGTATCTCCACGTCTAATAGGCGCCTAAGTGGAGGTATTAGGCTGGTGCAAAAATAATGTCGTTTTCTCACATAGTAACATATGTGAGAAAACGACATTATTTTTGCACCAATCTAATAGCATGGATAAGCACATAGTGTGGTAATCTAATGGTCGAGGTTTCCTTTCTCGGTGAAGGATTCCGTGATCATGAAGGAATTCGAGTCGTTGCTCCAGTGTACGAAAAATAAGGTTTCTTGTATTTATATTTTCAGACATACACACGAATACACGCAACTCGACATTAGCTGAAATTAAGTTATATGAAAGTCGCCCTTGTAAAATGTAGTAATAGCAAATGAAGGGATTCTTATCTTTTAATTGATGGTTCAGTAAAAATGTTTTCGGAGTATTGATAAAATTTAAGATATTTAGGCATAATGATTACAGAATGGTTCCTAAGATATTTCCATTCAAAGATCAAATATTCTGTTTTTGATTTCACCTTGTCGAAGAATATTGCCCTTGCATTGAATATATTTTAGGAAGAAAAAATTGACAAGGAAAATCCATTCTTATGTAAATTCTTTACATTTGTGCTTTCAAGTTTGATATCTGATCTTATTCCTTTCAGATAAGCCGTGCACATGCAACATTTATCTCTTATTCTGTAGAAATAGGGCTATGCGTGTATCTTTAAAAACAACGTCGGGATAAAAAATATACACACTCACCTGACATCGTCTTTTAAACATATGCATTTATTTTTCTACTTTTAAAGAAATATTTCTAAATTATTAAGGGAATTGATATTAAATGAAATATTTCTCCAAAAAAATTATATTGCATCTGTCTTGCGCTAATTGTAACATTTAGCCACACTTTTTCCCACAGACGGCAACAAAGCAAAGCCCTTCGTTACTCAATCGCTACTTTATATGACAAAGGTTCTGGCGAGCTCCGTTCTTTTGTACGACCAACTCAGACCTTTAAAACCAATACACGCCTTGCTACATCCAGAGGATTGGATCACCCAATTCCTTACATATAACTTTGGCAAGAAGGGCGTTTCACTCAGAATACTTCTCCACGAGAACCGATACCATGTGGGACAGTCTTCTGATGGTATATTTCGCAAAACACCGCAATCTTAACCTTTTCAAGTCTAGGACTAATAATTATCTATCCGCCCTATCCTCGTAATCTTTATTTTCTATTTCATCCTCTTACTTTCATAACGCATACATCAATCACTTGGCTCTTGGTTTTTATATTGGATGGACTTTAGTATAAAATAAAAGTAACAACTAGTGAACAGTTAGTAAGAGTGATTGTTAAAAGCAAGAGAAATAATGAATAATAATGTCCTATAGGCCCCATGTCAAAGTTGACAATGGGTCTTGTCCCTGTTTGAACAGTAATTATGGCCATTAGTGCTAAATCACCTGTACCATTAGGTCATCTCAGTGAAAAAAGAGGACAAAAGGCAGGAATTCAAACTTATCCTTTTCTCTTGATTATTAATGATTATAGTCCGACGCTAGTGAAATTCGAACGCAGTTTGCCAGTCTTGTTGTTGGTGTCGATAACTGTTAGACGATCTCGTACTGACGAAGATTAGGAGACGTTTTTAAGATAGCTGGAAAGTTCTCAGCTCGGTTCACTTCCCCGAATCGTTATTCTAATGTTTGCACATTGAAATATTGATGTTGGAAAGTGGCTCGCGTCGCGAACTTTAAGCACATCCTCTTACATTGTAATCAACGTTTAATCTTTTATTTTGTTTCTGCATTGCCAAAAACTTCAGTTGATGCGATTGAACGCGCGAAAATCAAATGGTTGATTAAAAAAAAATGCTACCACCACCAAAGAAAAAAAGTGAAAAGAAAGGAATTAACCGCAAACCTATTTCTCTTATAATTTTTTGCCTAATATTCTGAAATGAAATATTCAATATTATTTCGAGGTACTCTATCCAACTTCAACTTTCTCGCCTCATTTTGGGTCATACTTTTTGTCAGTCTTCCTCTAATAATCGGTGTATCCAATAATGGTTGAACATCCTTCTAGTATTATCTATCTGTCTGACTATCTTCTATCTAATAAAAATACAGTTTTAAGGTATGCTATATTTAGAGATACAGCTCGTGTAAATAAAAGTGAAGACAGGTCAACAGCGACAACTTACCAAAACTTAAAACTCTTATCCAAATGGAATCTCGAATAAATAGGACAATAATGAAAAAAGAAACTAAACAAAAAGTCCTAACAGCAATCTTACCTACACAGTAAAGTGCTCGAAGCCATGATTGCTTAGACAGACCAAAAAAATGCTTACCAACGTTAATTCCTATCAAATGGATGGCTCTAGTCGTAACTCAAGTTTCATATTCACGCGATCTACAGACGATTTGAAGATAAACGTATTATCTTCAGGCAATATACAGGGTGACTAAAAAGTAACTTCCAATTTTATGTATGATCTTCAGAATATATATATATATATATATATGTGTGTGTATATATATATATATATATATAACAGGATACACAATGTTGGAAGAATATGACAAATACAAAACCGTTTGATTAAAACTAGATTACGCGTTTCGTCTTTATTAGGCTTCATCAGATCAAAAACGAAAGAAAAAATATGTGTGTGTATTTGCCTGTATGTTTAAATAATAAATCATTAGTATTTTTTCCGCTTAGCTGGCTTTTCTTGTGATGAAAGAAAAGAATGAAATTGTTCGACTTTTGTAAAAAAAACAAAAACAAAACAAAAATAAAACGTTAATGTTTTTTCTGTATCTTTTCTTGGCAATTGTCTTGTTCTTGTTGAATTTTATTTATGCATTTTCCCAGCTTTTCTGCGTTGAATTTCAAGTAAATCATCATCCTATTTTCAGAATGGCTCGAAAGCAAAATTCATATAGCCTTTTCTAAAATCAATTCAAGGAAAATCTTTATCCAATTTTTCAGAATGTGTTGAAAGAAAAAGATTTAGGTTTTTAGGTCTGTTTTTGCGTTTTCCGTGTTGACAATATGTGTATAAAATAGGATACAGAATCCAGAGAATAAGGAATATAACAAATTTAAAACTGTTTCATTGAAATTAGATTACGCACCGAATGACGACAGTCTTTTTCATACTGAAAGCAAACCTTCAGGCCATGTTGACTTCAGTGTCCACTTTCATATACACACATATTCAATTCCTGATATTGATTACTTTTGCCAATAAATATATAGCAAACTATATATATATATAAAAGCAAGGAACAAGCGTAATTTCTTATTTCTTTTCGTCTTCCGGCTGTATATAAAGACAAATGAAAAGCTTTTCTTTAGCGACAGATTTTGTTCTCTGATGGATTTTATCAAGGCAATCCTTACATTTGTCTTGATAAAGTTCTTATATATATGGAGAGAGAGCTAGAGCTGTTTTTATTTTTTTATTTTTTTATTTTTTTATTGATATGAGATTGACAAATGAAGCTTTAATAAGATTGTCCATTTCTGGTACAGACCCTCTGATGGCCGATGTGGACAATATACCCCGTCAAAAATGTAGTTGGTGAAAACTAATAGAATGTGAATGAAATCTGATTGGAACTTCTGTGATAAGTTTACATCTTTCTCTCTATCCCCCCCTTTTTGAACGCTTCCTCACTAGTCATGTGATTTTTCTCGAAACGAATGGTAGCCTCTGATGTATTTTTGCCATCATAATATACATTTCTGTCATTTTGTTTTTCTCATTTTGCGTTACTGGTGGTGTAAAGTTTCTTTAACAAGTTATAAAGCTTTTTTCATAACAATCCTTTGTCAAGATAAACCATAGAGACTTTACAGAAAAGTAAACCGTTTGACAGATGGTCTGCTTACATTCTCGAGAGATCACCTCAACGGTGTAGGTCTGTTTTGTCGAATATTATCGCCATTCTCATTGCATTTGCAAGCTTGAGGAAGTATATATTTGTAATAGAGAACATATTGAGAATGGGGTAGGGAGAGTATTGGGTGAAAGCATTAAATTAAGCAGATGGGTCATATGTAAGTGACAAACAAATTCACATTACATAGATGGTTGGTTAAAAGATATGAACAATCTCAGATGGGTCGATTCATAAACTGTTTTTGTTTTTTAGTCGGTGAAGAGGAAGGATGGTTCAGGTTGATGGAGGACTAAGGTATTTTTTTCAAGCTTACTTCAGAAACAATGGCCTATGTTGCACTTACAAAGTTGGGTGATAGGTACTGGAGAAAAAAAAACGATGGCAGTTATGCGAAAGTGTCAATATGTCCTTCTTTAGCATGATGACCATCCCAAGATGCTATGGACGCTTTGGAGACGCCAGAATAAAGCAAATACAGCAATTTGACTATCTTTAAAGTGTTATAGGCGATGGAAAATGTGGCACAGAAATCCGAAGGTAATATTCATCTACAAATTGGAATTGTAAAAGATGCATACCAAAAGTTACACAAAGTAATAAAATACGGCAAAATTTCGTGAGAAAGAAAGAAAATAGCGCTGATTTGCTACGTATTATCAATCCTTCTATATAGCAATGAATAGTGGACAATTTTATCACAGATGAAGAAGATACTTAGAGGCAATAAAAATGTGTTTCTATTGGAGGATACTGAGAATATCTTGGACGTACCATGTGAGCAGCGAAGAAGTCTTAATGAAAATGGAAACATAAAAGTCTCTTGTACTTAGAAAAAGGCAGTTGAAATTTCTGGAATACACAACGAAGAAAGAGAATTTCACACAGAATAATGAAGACAAAACTGACAAAGTGAAACCTCGAGCAAACTACCCAACGAAATTCTATGAAGGGATGGTAAAAGAGAGAAAGGGTTACAGTAAGGAATAGGAGGTTATGGAGGGCCGTGATCGGTTACGTCCTGAAGGAACCCGACACAATGAAAGAATGAGCAAAATGAAAAGATGATAATCATTCAATAAGCAATTATTTAGTCGGATGCTTCATTTTTCACTTGGAGTAATTATGCTAAGACGAATCAGTCTTGTGTGCAAGCGTCGGCCACGATTAAATTATTTCTTTCGATTCACCTTCCCTGAACGCTGTTTATTTAGCTTATTTTTCAAATAATTTTCTCTGCGGTACGATTATTCAGTTCCAGTTTATTAAACACACATTTCTTTTTTTATAAGTTGAAATTTTCCCACTAGCGCGATTATTCCAGACGGCACTTGTATTTGGTACAAAAGTCAACCAATCCGCAGTGTTAGTGCCTAAGTATAAAACCTGTAAGCTGAAGCCATTTATACCAACCGCTGCATATTATTCATACTGGCAGCTTTTATCTCGTAAATTTGACAAGTTAATAATCCAATCCGCTGACGGATAGTGAGCTCAGTGATCCGGATAAATCGATAATTATCACTCAATCATTGTGTGAATGCGATAATATCATGGAGAAATATCGATTAAAACGGATTGTGTCTTGCACAAGACACACACACACAAACACACAAGCACACACACATATAATATATAAAGTTGGAGCCTCTGTCTGTTTGTTATGGAACATCTCCTAGGATTTTGGAGATAGACCCCATAACCATATATATATATACTGAAAGGCCGGTAGATACAAATAAATATACTGTTTATTCAAATAAGGATATCGCCTAAAAAATAATTTTTACAAACGTTATTTTTATAAATATGTCGGACTAATAGATAAAAAATTGTTCATTTATAATATGTCGGATTAATTAAAATAGAAACTAATTTATTAAAATATGTCAGATTAATAAATAAAAATCTTTTAATTTTATTGTAATGTTCTTGGCATGAATCACTTACCAAAATATGAGCACTCGGCCAAACATCTTCTTCAATCTCCTCATGGACGAGGCAAAACTAGAGAAAGCAGATATGTGCTTCTACAGAAGAATACTGATAATTCCATGAACAAAGCGAGTAAGCACCAAAGAAGTCTGTCAGAAAATGGCAACAGAAAGAACACACACTCAGAATCAGGATAAGACATCTGAAATTTATTGGAGAGATAATGAAGGAGGGCTTCAAAAACTTAACCCTTACGGGGCATATTGCGGGTAAGATAGATAGGGGACGTCAAGGAGTCACATACCTGACAAGCTTCTCGGAATTGATGTCGGAGCGGGGGCCTTAGCGAAGGGAAAAAACGAGAAATGACGTATTGGAGAGCCATGATCATCTATGTCCAGAAGGGACCCGGCACATAGAAGTAGAGGAGGAAGATGAAATATCTAGTTTTCTGTGAATTCATTCTTAGTTGGGTCAAGAATTTTTCAGTGCCTCCTCGTCCTTATAAAATTTTGTCCGCCCTCCAAACCAAATGACAATAGTCAAAGTCCCGACTAATTTTTTTTTGCATCTGATAATCGCCCCCCAATCACGGAGGAGTCATTTCTCACCTTTACTTCTTATCATCAAGAATCAGGTTTTGTTTAGAAAATATTATGCAAATTCGAACCAATCTATTTTGAATGTAATTTACCTGACCAAATCTCACACAATACACGCAATTTATGTTCTTTGATAGAATTAGCGAAATAATTTCACATGTCAAAGAAGACAGTGAACGGTGCACCCACAAGTATATTCGCGCCTTTTTCTGGATTTTGATAGTTAGCTAATTGTCGAAGAAATAGTTCATGTCGTCCAAGTTCAGAGCCACGTTTTTTATGTGTCATGTAATTTTAAGGCGTGGCCAATCATGGTTGTAAATATATTCTTGACGTTTGATGATCCACATAGAATTTACAAAGGTTTTATTTTCTTTATGAAATTAGTAGGTGATCAGGAAAGTCACCTGTCCGCATGTCTATCGAGAAAGGGTGCATTAACAATTTTCTTTTGGATTTAAAGTATGCTTGATATTATGTGGCCATGGTTCTTAGCAAAGTTTGGAAAGAATTAAAGGGTAGAAAACAAATGTTCAGAAACCTGATTCTATTATTTAAATCTAGATTGGATTTCGTGAAGGCTTCTCGTGGGAAATCAATTAAAATATTGATAAGACTTTGATTTGATTTTGTTTGTCCCCAAAAATTGGTTTTATGAAGAAACACTCTTAAAAAAATCTATAACGTTTGCGAGAGAAAAAAAAAAAACAGAACAAAAAAAAAAAAAAAAGAAGATAAAACAAAATAAACGACTATTCGATTATCTATCACACGGGTGCGACGACCATAAGAATTTTAATAGTTTCTTCAAATAATTAGTTAACAATCTCTCTATCTCTCTATTATCTCTCTATTATCTCTCTATCTCTATCTCTCTATTATCTCTCTATCTCTATCTCTCTATCTCTCTATTATCTCTCTATCTCTATCTCTCTATCTCTATCTCTCTATTATCTCTCTATCTCTATCTCTCTATCTCTATCTCTCTATTATCTCTCTATCTCTATCTCTCTATTATCTCTCTATCTCTCTATTATCTCTCTATCTCTCTATTATCTCTCTATCTCTATCTCTCTATTATCTCTCTATCTCTATCTCTCTATTATCTCTCTATCTCTATCTCTCTATTATCTCTCTATCTCTATCTCTCTATTATCTATATATCTCTATCTCTCTATTATCTATATATCTCTATCTCTATCTCTATATATCTCTCTCTATCTCTCTCTCTCTATCTCTCTCTCTCTATCTATCTATCTCTATCTATCTATCTCTCTGTCTCTCTCTCTATCTATCTATCTCTATCTCTATCTATCTCTCTCTATCTCTCTCTCTCTCTCTATATATATATATATATATATATATAAATATAAAAGTGAACATAGAAGTCAACACTTAGAGGCGACAGTCTGTTTCATGCTACATGCAATCGTCAGGCCACATATGCTGTTATTTTTCTCGGCTATTTATATATATACAGGTTAGTGGTGCATTGTGGGTATTCTGTTATGGCGGTTATTTCACCGGAAGCATGGCACATAATAAAAAAACACAATAGGAAAATTATCAACAAACCACACGAACAAATTAAACTCACGTGCAACTGCAGAATAAAGAACGAATGTCCCTTAAACGGAAATTGTTTACAAAACAACGTAATATACCAAGCCACTATAAAATCACCAGATAATGAAGAAAAAGTATACATAGGAGTAACTGAAGGACCCTGGAAACAAAGAAATTATACACACAAAACATCTTTCACAAATAGTAAATATGTAAACAGTACAATGCTTTCTAAGTATATCTGGGAAATTAAAAACATAACGAACATCACACCAAAAATATCTTGGAAGATAAGGAAAAAATCATCAGCCTACAATAACCAATCAAAAACTTGCAAACTTTGCTTGGAGGAAAAAATAACTATCATTACTTTCCCCGACCAAAATAAATTATTAAACAAAAGATCCGAGCTCATCTCAAAATGCAGACATGAAAATAAATGTTTACTACGTAACCTAAAAAATTAACAACGGAAAAAAAAAATAAAAAAAAATAAATATACTAATAAACAAAATAACAATAAAAAAAATAGAAATAAAACATAAATAAATACTATGTTACTAAAAATCTAAAACCGAAAAGAGAAAATATACAAGTAAAATAAATTGACTTAAATTCATCCAAGATTTACTTGGATGAATTTAAGTCAATTTATTTTACAAACAAACCAATCTCAAATAAAGATAATCAATTAAAAACTGTTCCCGCCAAAATAATACTCAGAATGAACTATAACAATCAACCCCCAAACTGAACAAATAGCTTTAATTAAATTCCCAAACCAAAACAAAACTGTTAAATAAGTGATATAAACAAATTTTACTACGTTAATAAATAAATAAATAAATAAAATAAGAAACAAAAAAATAAAAACAAGCAATATAATTTGACCCAAATAGATATACAAACGACTTCCGGTAAAATAACCGCCATAACAGAATACCCACAATGCACCACTAACCCGTATATATATAAATAGCCGAGAAAAATAACGTCATATGTGGCCTGACGATTGCATATAGCATGAAACAGACTGTCGCCTCTAAGTGTTGACTTCTATGTTCACTTTTATATTTACACACGCTCTATCTCTGATATTGAGCACTTTATTCCATAAATATAGCACACCTTAAGACTATATTTCTTTATATATCTCATAATGTTTAAGACATTTTGAACAATTTATACGTATCAGGATATGTTGAAAGGTTCTCAGCCTGACCAAATAGTGACAAAAATAATCTGATATCTGGTTATGAAGTTCCGGGCCGAAAGATTTTCAGCACTACCTCATAGAGATATTTATTTTCTATATACATTATATATATATATATATATATATATATATATATATATATATATATATATATAATATTAGTGGTAAATATACATACATATGCAAAATCCACATGTGCATATACACACATGTATATTTTTTGAATAAAAAATTCCGAGAGGATAGAATCCAGGTAGAACTCAATGTCCAGGACAGAGTAAGGATATAATAAAAAGGCTTAAACACTAATATTCCATGGTCATAATTTATTCCATTGGAATCGTAAATACGATCCAATTCCTCAGACCTACAAATTCAAAAAGAAAACGGAAAAGAACAACTCCGGAAATAAAAATAGAATTTAGAGAGAGTGAATATGAGAGTGTGGGACGAATGTTAGTTCTAAAGAGAGGGGTAACATACGAGAGAATTTCGGAGATTAAAACTTAACAGAGAGGGTTTTTTAAAACTAGGTGTGAGTGGAAGGGGGAAAATGAATGTTGTCGGATGTCGAATACATTAAAGATACATTTCGTGGTGACATACACATACCATAGACGATCTGATGTTAAAGATCAGAATAAGAAGGAGGGAGAGGTAAGGAAAGAAGTGGTGCGGGAGAAAGATGGGGCGGGTGAAATTAAAATTGCAAGGGACGCTGTGTAATTGAGAAAATTTGACAAAAATAATATCGACTGCAGGTTACAAATCAAATATAAACATATAAAGAATAAATATGACGATTATCTAATCTAGCCAGGACCTATATTTTTATGTTCAAAACACATGCAAATACACACATACACAATAACTTATACACGTATATACATACACATAGGCGTGTACATACATACACACATACATATACCCATGTACACATATATCCACACAAATACACACATACATATACATACACATATACATATATCTGATGCAATATCTAGCTCTATCTCTGATACAAAACGATTTCTAATAAGTACCGTCCATATAATATACAAATAATTACACCTACATATATACACACACACACATATATATATATATATATACATACACATACATACATACCCATATATACATATTAGTGATTAAGCCTTTTTATTATCTCTCTCTCTCTCTCTCTCTCTATATATATATATATATATATATATATATATATATATATATATATATATATATATATATATATATATATATATGTATATATGTATAACGCACATTTGTATTTGTTCAATACCCACAGAGGCATCTGTGGTTTATACTGTAACTATGCTGGGCGGACCCTACTTAAAAGTTTTTGTTCAGCAATTTGACCTCTCCCAAAACCTTGGCCATGATGACTTGTAACTTCGTGCTAGCACAACCATCAATTCTTAGAAGTCATGTCTATCCAATTTTCCTCGCAATGCTCTCTCTCTCTTTCTCTCTCATATATATATATATATATATATATATATATATATATATATATATATATATATATATATAAAATCAATGTTGAATTATATAAATAAAATGCGTTATTCTCATTAGGTCACAAACTTATTGATGTATCTACGTTTAGCAACCTAGTAAATATAGACTCTTTTAGAACCCTGTTTATTTTCTCTTGTTTCACACAAATTGATCTTTACTGACACTTTGACTAACAGACAGTTCGGCGCGGGGATTATGGTTAATGAGCCTAATCTGGTTTGTCATTAGGAGTGAGTTAGATCTTCATTAAGTCAGGTATGCATAATTCGATATTAAATAACCCAAAGACAAATCATATTTAAATATTTACTGGAAAATAATCGAAAATATGGAAAAAGATGTACTTAACTAAGAACTTTCATTGGTCTATAACCAACCTTTATGTGTGTGCATGTATACACACACACACACACACACACACACACACACACATATATATATATATATATATATATATATATATATATATATATATATAGCTTAATACGATGGGAATAACTTTATATGCGAAGTGTCTGAAAAGCTGCGATCTCACACGTCACATGAAAATCCAAGAGGAAAGCTTAACAAAGCTGGCAAAACACTACAGAATAACTTCGTTTGAAATAAGCATTACAAGTCATTTACTGGCTTCAAAAGCCATTGTTGTTCGCACAAGTACGAAAACATTGTCAGTTATAGTCATTCTATTTTAATCAGTCGACAGCCGCCCTCCATATATGAATGTATATATGGTGGTCTAAAAGTTATTTCACCGTAATATTATATTATATAAGTACAATTATATTTTCCCTCAAAGTTTCATAAGTATTTTATTTTTTAAATTCATACATTTATATTTTTGCTTATTCGCTTACTGGAACAAGTAGTGGGAAAATATGACTATATCTTCTCCATTCAGCTATGGATTAATCAGTAAGATTTGTATCGAGGAAAAAGCCATTGCTTTCTTGAAAAATTTAAGGCAATATTAAGTCACATAAAAAAGATTTATTTCTATAATTCATAATGTTTCGGCTTTAAATAACCAAAAAAGGTTGATAAGCCATCAAAATAAATCAGTATAAATTCATTTTATTATGGTTTTATTTTAACGTTTTTTAAATTTTTTTTCTAACGGCAAAGTAACTCTTAGGCAGAATCCATTCATTAATCATCCGGTTGGGCAAATCCTAAGCTAGCAATTGCTGGTTTATACCTTATATATGTGTGTGCGCGTGTATGCCTGTGCAAATATATATTCGCACACGCGCGCGCACACACACACACACACACACATATATGCACGTGTGTTTGTGCACGACAATTATTTTTAAGACATTTTTATGTTTATACGTTCTTATATATAATTCAATGAAAACAGAAACTTTAAGCGTCCATTGATTTCTTTTTCCCTGGCTCATCAGATGACACATCCAAGGGTGAAAAAGGAATTTAAATTTACATATAGTTTTTATACACTTTTGAGGGGTATATTTATGTTGATGTAAGGTGATATAGAGAGAAATGAGAGTGTGACAGACATCGTCGGAATTAGAGAGGGGAGGGAGAGATAGGAATTATTTTAAATTTATTTTTATTACAATACTTAATAGTGAGATCAAGGACCAGACATTGACCTATTTAATATATATATATATATATATATATATATATATATATATATATATAGTTAATGAAATCAAACAATTTATCCCATACAGATGAACATGGGGAAAGTAGTTTTTCCTGGACTTATTAATGCAAATACACTTACTAAAATAAATGAATTCCCACGTTTCTTCACAGGAAATTTGATAGGCAAAGGAAGGAAAGATGGAAAAATGAATAAGAAAGAATAAAAACAGAGGGAGTAAGAAGTGGCCAATAATAGAGGTGGAAGTTATTTATACTCTTTCTACTGAGGAATGTCCTATTTTCATTCAAACTTGGTTTCATCTTGAGGTAGGACTTATTAATTTTTAGGTTGATTATTTATTTCCTGGTTCAAAATTATGCTTACATGTGTGTTTATATTGCTACCTTGTGTGGTCAGGGCATATTGAATGTTTAATGTTCGTTCGAGATATAAACATTCGATGTCGAGACCTTCCCATCACTAGTTTAGCAAAAGACACGCGTGAAGTGGGCAGCTCGCGTTCATTCATGAGACGAGCAATCTGAGTGTTTGGATCAATAGGGTTTGGATAGCAGACTGGACAAGTCATTGTGTGAATTTGATTTCGCTAGAAGCAAATTGGCCAGTAAAATGTCTACATATTCGGCTGGTACATTTGTCTGTTCATGGTTATTTCTATTAAGGAATTGATTTATCTGTTTCCTGTCAAAGAAGTTTCAGGATTGGGCAGAAACTGCATTTGCTTGCATCTGATACTCTTAAAGTTTGGTATTATCGCAGAGTACTGCTGGAGTTCGAAGTACTAATGATGTTGCAGCCTCGAGATTATGGTTACGCCAGGTTTATTATTTGATGTGAGCTTTGTTCAAACCATCGCTGTTGTTGCTAAAACAGTCGTTACAGGAATGCATATATATATATATATATATAGGATCCTCCCGTCGGTTTCCATGCATGAGGATCTGGCAGCTTAGTTGATTCAGTTATGAAATTTTGTGCGATTATTTTTAGTGGCACTTTAGACCCGCTAGTGATTTACAAAGGAGACCACATATGGAGCAAAAGTGAGGATTGTGAGATGAGATCACTGTTAGATTGGCTGACCTTTTAGAACTTGCTCTCACTTCTTGAAGATGATTCAGACAAGCAGACTGAAAACTGCCGAGTCCGCTAAAATACGTTGATCTCCATTCTACTCGCTCCAAGGCGTTATGATGTATATTGAGAGCTGACAAGTTGCTTTTCAGCTTTGTCTTAGCCATGGACATCCTACTTTCTTGTAGCCCTGATCTAACTGGCTGTACATTAGGATCTTGGGTATCCTGTCATCAGAAATTCTCAAGGCATGACCAGTCCACCGTAACTGAGACTGTATGAGAAAAGTCTCGATTCCTCCAATATTACACCTATTAAACAGGTCTGTTAGATGTCTTATCTTGAAGGTTAATTCCACAGATTGCACACAGACAGCTTTTATGGAAAACATCCAGCTGGCGTATATGGTACCTATATGGAGTCCACGACTCTGACCCTTACAAAAGGAGGGCAAGTACAACAGCTCTGTAAACCCGAATTTTCGTATCCAGTCAAATACCCCGCTCATTCCACAAGCGATGGTGAAGTTTGCTAAAAGCACTGGTAACCTTAGCAATCCGATGAGTGATTTCATCATCTAAAGTTCCACTGCAGTTGACTTTGCTACCAAGATAGGTGAAAGACTTAACATAGTTCAGGGCTTTGTTTTCTACTTTCAATGGTCTCTCTGGAAATTTGTAGACTGGTGTTTTTTGTTTCTCACCACAGAAATGCTTCCGAGTAGGACAAGGTTGGTGCACTACTTCAGTTTTCTTTACATGAAGCAGAGAAACGATATATATATATATATATATATATATATATATATTTATATATTTATTTATTTATTTAAAAATACTGTTCCATCGCTACACAGGAATTACCATGTTTCAAAAACAGAAGCTAAAACCTTAAAATTCAATTATAGAATTAAATTAAAGTCCCTAGTTTCGTTTCGTTTTCAAGCGAATTTTGGAATAGCTTATTTTGAAATTTAGTTAGTTTTATAAGTACATACATTCATAATATTAGTTTCTATGGATATGGGGAAATCGATTCATTTTAACAAAGGGCGGTAGGGTATTCTTTTTCACTGATAACTATTGTATCAACATATTAGTTACTTTCGAAAAGAGGTTAAGTAAAGGTAAAGTAGTGGTTCCTCATGAAACGAATGAGGACATCCACTCAACGCAGGTCACTGGTCTTTTTGAACGACAAAAATTTTTTCAGCACTTTTGTTTCGCCGTTAAATTTGTACTTGTATACATAAAGATTTTTTCTAAAAGGGTTGTTTGTATATGAATACGTCGTATTGAACTACAAATTTAAAATGTTATTCTTAGTTTTAATAATAGACTATACATCTTTTAAAACAAATAAATGTAATAGTTACTTGAATTATTTTAAAATTACTATTAAATATCAAATATAAATATGTATATTTCATTTATCAGCTTTTTTTAAAACATTATTTAAGGAAAACTTTTGAGTCAGCAAAGAATACTTCTTTAAGTAAGATTTTATTTTTTATAAGCCTAGTAATATATAGTTTCTCATGTATGCACAAAGGACATGGGTCATTTAATGACCTATATACTATAGGTTTTCTTATTTCTATTTCTCAGGAGGTGTTTTATTGGTCTCTTTTAACTGCCAGAAATATTTCTATAGGGACGTCTGATTTCGGTATTTATTTATCCTAAAAGAACTTTAATGTTGGTTGAACCGCTTTTTGAAGTCCTGTCTTGTGCATCCGATGTAGACCTTTACGTTGTCTGGATCCTCAATAGATGAGATATTGCATTTCTACACTAATGATTCAGTGCGACATTTATTATTAAGAGGACAGTTATGAGGATTTATGCAGTTACATAACTTTTGTTTAGCTTTATCTCTTTTTATTATTATACTGTCTAAAATTCTTTGGTCTTAGTTTAAATGTTTATTTAAGATATTAGCATTATGTTTCTTAATAATTTTCTATGTTTTCAGTACATCTGTAACTTAATTTTAGGGTATTTTTATTGAAAATAGTACTGAGTTTACTATCTTTAGGAAAATGTTTAACGATTCATACAAGGAATTCCTTGTCTTAATTTATACTTTACCATTTGTTTGTATTGGGGTGTATACCAAATTATTTTTCTACTTCTGATTTTTTTCTATGCTTTTCATTTTCATTTTTTATGTAAGTTAGCTTTTGCTTCTGTAGCCATTATCTTTTAGAGCTTTATTATAGAAATTAATGTCCATAGAAAATCTTCTCATTTGCTGATTTTGTACTTATTCTCATTTCGATATATAAATGTATATGCTTAATTATAGATGGAGGATGTTTAGGTTTAGGGTGTATTTCCAAAGGATTAGTATTGGGTTTGTTATAAGGTATATATACATTTTCATTAAATATAATGTTATATCAAGGAAGCTCACCTTTTTCAATTTAGTGCTTACAGTAATTTTTAAGTTCAGGCATTAAAATTCTCTATATAATATCTTTCTAATTTTACAGATTTTAAAGTTCGTAGAGTTCTTTATTACCATTAGTCTATCGTTTCTGTATAATCCAATGCCAATTATATTAATTTCATGATATTCTGTGAGATTGTACAATATAAAAAGACCTATAAGGTCAGAAGACTCAGCTGAGTCTAGTGATCCCATTGGTCGTAAGAATTTTTTATCCGTTGCTCACCTCTATGTATTAGTACGGATTTTTTTCACATTTACAATAATGATCTTTTCTTCTTCTGTTACATCCGTGCACTGTGTAGAAAAGTCCAACGCATTCATGAACAGTTCCTTTGATATTGATTAATAGTAAATTTCAATATCAAACTGCATTAGTGTACAGTTTGTTTTATCTTTGATTTAAGCAAACCAGTTTGTCACTTCTTTGCTATTAATCCAGTTTTGATCCTATGTTTTCTTTAATTTGTTGATTAACCCTGTCAAGGATTTTTTTCTTATTTTGCTTATCTCAGGTCTTGTTGGGTTTATTATCCTTGTAGTGTGATTAATCTGGTGGGTGGTCCTTTATGGTAAAATAGCACTCTTTTTTGTTAAGTTAACCTACTCTATCACTAATCTTCAGTTTATCTGTGATTTTTTTTTATTGCCAATGTTAATATTTTTCACCATGGTGAGATAATTATTATTTGCCTTTTTATAATTATGTAGCGATGGAACCATATTTTTAAATAAGTAAATATATAATATATATATAATATTTGTTTATATATATATATATATATATATATATAGAGAGAGAGAGAGATTAATATCTGTGTATATTTCTGAGATGATGTGTTATGTACACTATTTAAATTATTCGGACTGTTGTCACAATCCTTCTTGTCATATTTATTACAACGTTTCAGCCGTTGTATGCTCCGGCCTTCTTCAGGTGGTTGGAATGTCGAACTGAACACTGTATTTCGCTCACTGGGGTAGATTTTTCTAGTTTCATATGCCATGTCTAATGGATGTCGGTTATCAGTTATCTCCTGTTAATTCCCCTCTCCAATTTCTTCGCCGCCTTAAACAGGTATTGAACTCGCACTCTTTCTCTCCTGTCACTGGATCTAACTAACGCCTTTATCCACTATGCCATGTGTCCTTGAGGACATCTGTGTATGAATTTCTGGGTATTATAAACCTAATGCAATCATTTTCACCAGTGCTCATATTGCAATTTTTGCTATTATCATTTTATGTTTTTTTTTACCAGACCTCATATTGCAATTTTCGTTGCTATTGTCGCTTTTCTCTGGCACTCCTTATTACTGGCTCCCATATTGTATTCATTTCTATGCTTGGTCGGCTCAGGAGATTTTTTTGGCTTAGCATATGTGCTGATTCCTTAAGTTTAAGAATTTTCCAATGATTTTCTTTGTCTATAATTTCAACCTGATCATACAGAGGACGGTGATCTCCCTTCTCTCTCCATATGTGGTCAGCCACGCCTGATTTTTCCACTTCCCATCGTGTTACAGCTTTCGGGTGTTCTTGAAGTTTTACCTTAAGGGGGCGACCTGTCTCCCCTTTATATTTCTTTCCACGGCTGCACGAGATAGCGTACACACAGTCTTTAGTCATGTTCTTCTCTATGGGGGGGTCTTTCGAGAGAGAGAGAGAAATCTGCAAAGTGTCGTCCAGTTTTTGAAGGTTGCACTGATGTTATATGGACCGCAGATCCTTTGTATTTTCTCTGATAACTCCTTCACATAAGGCAGGCAGACTCATTTCTGAGTGTTACCTGGTACCCACCTATCCCATTTTATTCCAGCTATTGCCATGTACCCAGGGTAGTTGTTACATTGTAGGGTACTATTTATACTGACCAATTCTTTATCTAATGCCTCTGGGTCACCACTTATGACTTTTGCTCAGTGTTTAAGCAGCGCACGATCCCTTTCTTTACTCTGTATGGATAGTAGGAGATCAAACCAAAAATGAAATATTGCAAGCACATCTGGATTGAAACTGCCCAGTTCTCACTTTCCAACTTCAACAGAATTTAAAAGTCTTTCCTTCCTGGGTATGACAGTAAACTACATCCGCGTTCTGGGTAAGACGATAAACCAAGTCCAACAGCAAAGCCTCTGCTCAGGAGGTTTTAGGAACGTGGAACCACCTCTTAATTGTTGGTGTTCCCAGGTACATCTGGCACCTGTTAGGGCCCCAGCTATGGGAAAATAGTTAACCCCCAAACTGAGGTCAAAACATTATGACAGTTAAATATGTTTTAATACCAGAAATATTTTGTAAAAACATTATTACCAGTAATACATTTTTGAAAAAAAAAAAGATATTACCAGCAATTAAAATTGTCGGCATTAAATAATCCATTGAGGTTGATATGCCGTAAACCAAACCAATCAAAAGCCTTTGCAGAGCCTTGTGAGCGAAAAATTGTTTATCACCATCCACCCTGACTTTCCTTCCTGCAGAAAAAAGCTGGTTGTCTCTCGTTGCTCTCTCATTATTTTCATGATAGATGTTCAAGTCAATTACGTCTTTGGTTCGACCAGTTCAGACTTTAATAGTTGGAATCCGGCAAACCTCGGTTCATCCTCATTCCTTTTATTTCCCACTGGGAAGGAAGTAATTTCATCCCGTTTCTTTCTCAGACGTATTGCATTGTGGATAAGAATCCCGAGAGAATGCTTCTAGAATCACTACAATCTTAACCTCTTCAAATCTCTACAGTTGATGATCTATCTTGCATATCCTATGCTCCTCTTTCTCCCTACTTGTACGCTCTTACACCAATCTCATTTAGTAACGATTTACTTTGAAGCTCTTCAATGAACAATATTTAAAAAAAAAAAAAAAAAAAGGGATTCAGGTTTTATCTAGATTTGAGCATAGAAAATTGACAACAGTTGGATCGGATAGGGAAGATCATCTCAAAGCAAGATCGCTTCTCATTACGTAGATATAGGTCCTTGAATTAAGTTGCTGAACTTAGTTCTGCAAAGTAGAAGGCCAGATTTTTTTATCCAGTAATTTATTTTCGACGCTTATCTATAGATGAGAAGGTAAAAAGAATGAAAGGCTGAAATGACAAGAAATAAGGAAGAGGATATAATGAAAAACTTATAGTATAAGAAGAAACAAGACAACATGAGAAACAATTGGTAAAAAAGGAAGGAATCAAGTAAGAACGATATAACGGAAAAATCGAGAAATACAGAATTAAAATAAAGATAGAAAAAATATAAACAGTGAAAATGAAAACTAGTTTTAAGGCAGTAAAAAAACTATATAAAGAAGAAGTGTATGATTATAAACATCAAACGTATGAACAAAGAGAAAAAGTGAAGAAAATGGCGTGAAAGAAAGCAAGGTGGAAATTATGATTTCACGAAGAAAATTGTGGAAAAAATAATGAAGGTAAGGAAAATGAAATATAGGATTGAATAAATAGCAACTGCAATAAATAAAGAATTGTCTAAGAAAAAATAAAAAGAAGGAAAACTTAAAATAAAATAAATATTGAAGAAATAAAATAAAGAAATAATGAAAATAATAAAAACAGAAAAATGACTCGAGAAAGGCAGGAAGGAAATGAAAAAAAAAAAAAGAAGAAAAAACAGAAAATAATGAAATGAAGTACGTTGGGCAAAAGATTGATTCAAGAAAGAAAAGGCTGGAAAAAAGGAAAGAAATTTAATTTTGAAGGACGAAGAGAAAAAGGAAAGAATGATTTAAAAGAAAGAAATAGAAGAGTGAAAGCATTGGAAAGAAAAACTGAATTATTGAAACAATGAAAAAAAAAATAAAGGAAATATGATCTTCCTTTAAAAAGAAAAAGAAATCTTGTACTGCCATTTTTTTTTTTTTTTTTTTTTTTTGCGCTTAATTTTTATATTTTTTGCAATCCATTCCTTTTCAAGTTTCTCTGAAGATCACCAAGTAAGGATTGTTCCGATTTTAACTATAAGGAAAGGAAATGGAAAAAAATCGTAAAATTCTCTTTTAACTACTCACTCGTCGCTTCTCCGCAACTCAGTGGAGTTTTATCGCGTACACTTAACAGCTTGCCTTCCCAACCGTATGAACCAAAAGGAAGGGGAAAAAAATCTCATGAAACCTAAAATGACGAACTAAGCTTTTCACAAAGAATAGATAAGTTATTTGATAAACGTTTCTGATTGTGCGGAGAACGCTTGCCTATTATGTCGATTGGTCATTTTGCTTTTTTCAGCGAAATATAAAAACTCCCATGAAAGGAACGAATTTCAAATCTGCATAAAATATTCAGAAAAGTAACTCAAATGGGATTTCAAAAAGAAAAAAACAAACACTTGTGCGATATTACAGGAACACTGAGGGGGGAAAAGAGGTTGCAGTCTTTATGAACAAAATGAGTTTACATGATTTAGTTCGAAATGAGATAATTTCAAAAGAATTTATTTACGGAAAAACAGGCATAGTATATTTCTTGATTATGGTAAAAAAAAAAGAAAAAGAAAGATAATTGTTCTGCTATAAATCTTGTGATGTGCATTTTGGAATTGATGCCCAAACCACGATTGCACGTAAAACTATGATTTTGAATCATCTGTAAATGTTCTATATTTCTTAACACATTTTCAGTATCAAGTGATTTGACTTTTATATTTTTTCTTTGCTCTCACTCTCGTACCCTCTCTCTTTCTCGCTCTCTCTTCCATTCTTTTTTTCTTTCTCACTCTTTCCTTATTCCTGTTCTTTCTATCTGTCTCCTTATTTTTTGTTCTTTCTCTCCGTTTTCTTTTTTCGTGTTCCTTCTCTCCGTTTTCTTTTTTCTTGTTCCTTCTCTCCGTTTTCTTTTTTCTTGTTCCTTCTCTCCGTTTTCTTTTTTCTTGTTCTTTCTCTTCGTTTTCTTTTTTCTTGTTCCTTCTCTCGTTCGTTCTCTTTCTTTCTTCCCCCCTTTCTCTCCATCTCTTTTTCAACCACAGCAGCCACCATGACGTCAAATGTTTTCTTTCCTTTAACTTTACTCTTGCTCCGACTTCATATTTTTAAAGTCTCTTTATTTTTTCCTGCTCTTGTCTACTTTCTCTTTCATTTTATTTTCTGTTTTTTTTTTTATCCTCCTCGTTCTTCAATCATTTTCTTTTCTTCTATAATCCGCTGATGTTCACAGCAATCGGCATTTAAATATATGGATAGCTTTTATCAGGTTCTCTCTTTTAAGTAAGCAGTTTAAAGCAGTAAGCGTTTAAAATTTCTTAGATATTGGCGGAGAATATATATTCTTCAAAAATAAAATCATATTTATAATTGATATGTCATAAAATAATTCCTTTCCATTTTTTTTATCGATACTTCTTGATATGTTAAACATTTTTGACGCATCTGGACGTATTCATACTGCATTTGTGAATATAACGAAACGTCATATTAACTAATTTTGTCAGACAAACACAGTCTGATTTCTATCTGATGAAAATAGGCCTATTCTCCACCTGCAAATCAAAACTTTCCGTCATACAGAAACGTTTATAAATGTTCACAAATTAAGAATCGTGTTTTTTTACGAGCTTAGTACGGTGGAATTTTGGAAACTTTTTCAAAATCTGTCTGATAATGCGAAATTGTTAGTGATCTTTAAGCCTGACAAACCTTGTAAAACCTTAGTTGGCAACATAAGATAGATGTACGTTTTCATTGTTAAACACAATGATTTTGTAACTTACAAACTTTGGCAGAAATGTGATATGCCATTTTGTATTTGGTTGGTTCTCTTGCATGATGACTTTGCATATGATTTAATTTTACGGTTTTACACAAGCTGCTACGAAAACTGCATGTGAAGTCAAGCCTATCACCTACATCGTTTGAAAGTTTATCAATACCTTCTCGGATACTTCAGATGTTCTTTTGCAATCTGATGACTCTCGAAAGCAACTTTTCCGTCACCAACCTCCTTCCGTCAGTCGGTACATTTTCAGGTATCTCCTAATCATATATATATATATATATATATATATATATATATATATATATTAATGTTTGTCAGGTTCAATGACAGTTTCAGGTTATCCTTATAACGCTTCTTCGGCTCGTGTACTGGTCTTTCTCTTAGCAAACTCTCCATTCAAAAACTGCTTTGGAATCCTGTTGTTGCTTAAATGTCCAACACAACGCCCTCTTCGCAATCTATATTAGAATATATATATATATATATATATATATATATATATGTTTGTTCTCTTACAAGTGCTTTTACGGACGTTTTAATACTGGAAGTATTTCTCGATATGATTACACCACGCATTTCAGCCACTTTGGCTACCTTATTTTTTCTTTTTCAAAGGGATAGATTTGTATCAAAACAATTCAATTTTTGAAATTCTTAGTCAATTTGGAAACCATTTGTGCAGTTTTCGTTTTTGCTGCAAACAAGAAAATGTCATGGATAACCTCTGAGTTTTGCAATCTGTCAAATATTTATACATATTGTTATTATTATTAGTAATAATTTATACGAATATTAAAACGTTTGTACTCATTAAAATGGCATCCCATGTGTTAAAATATATTTCATCTAAAAGATTAGGATGTATGCAACAAAATCTTGTCTACCATACGAAAATATTCAGTTTTTTATAGTGAACGAGACGACCAAAAGTGCTTGAACAAAAACAGACAAAGCACATCAATTTAAGGCATGTCGGCTGAATCTCTCAAAACTTGTTCAAGTGGATTCTTCCGAAATATACCTGACTCCCCCCACCATATATATATATATATATATATATATATATAAGTGGAAAAATATTCGTGTGGCTTCTCGATTTTGTCCAATGGGCAGAATACAGCGGCCTCTCTTTTTTTAAGGGTTGGACGGGTTCTACTAACATCAGTTATGTTTATTTTGCTTTGTTTTGATATTTAGTTTGTTTTGGGGTTCATCCCCTCCTTCTCAATTTAAATCATTAGATTTTATGTATGAAATTTATTATCAAATTTTTGTCACGGGGTGCATTTTGTAGGTCCCTCCTGAGAGGATGGGGCAGTTTGGGGATTGATTAGTAACAGTTTTTATGGTGAATGTGAAAATTGTAATGAGTGAATGGGTCGTGAATCCGATTAGCTAGGTATAAGATAGTCAGTGAAGACCAGTCTCAACCCATTCTCCCTTTTCAGCCTTGTGCCATAATTGTATTTATTTACAATAAATCTCAATATTTTTGTGACTCATTTCCTCCTCTTTCTTTTCTATATAGTTTTCCCTAAAATTGTTCTTGATATGTAAACATTTATAGATCATTCACCGTTCACTATCTATATCTATATATCTATCTACGTATATTTAGAGAGCATATTTTCATTCAATCAGGTTTGGTAACATAATTTAGACGTATTATATCTATTCATTTTAGTTTTAATCCTTTCAAGTCACGTGGGCGACGCTGTGAAAACGTGACAACGTGACCATGTTTAAAACGGAACGCTGATCATATAAAACTTTCAGTTATCTGTTTGGATAAGTCTTGTTCTTATGTCCATCGTCTTTGTCATGTTCAATGGATAATGTTAATTATATTTTATGAATATGTCCTGAAGATGGTTTATTAGACCGAAACGTCCGACGTTGACATATTAACATTAAAACAGCATAATTGCATATAAGGATTTTTGTTTGTTTTTTTCCTTATATTTTCTTCATACTGTCGGATCTATATCCATATATTTGCTTACATATAATATATATATATATATATATATATATTCTAAATCTTTGTCCCCCTTCTCCACTTGCAAAAGTGATTTTATTTATTTTCTATTAATATAAAATAGCTTAATTTTCTTCTACATTATATATTCTTTGAAGAATATACTTTTCGGAAACGAATTTCAGAAAGAGTTCTTTTTAAATTTTAGAACAGCGCAAGCGCACATTAGAAACGATAACAGGAAATTAGAAAATTGCAGTGGCATAAAAACTTTACAACTTAAAAGATGATTTTATTTTTCAAATAATAAATTGTTTTTGATAGAATACTCTCGCTTTTAAATGTCCTTGCATTAATTATTTATTCATTTCGTAATTATGTAACTCATGATATCATAGGCAGGATATATTAATAATTTTCATAAATTCTAAACATTAATTATATTTTTTTATTTGGAGTATAAGATCGCATCTGCACTACTCTAGATATTGCTGTTGTTTCCATGGCAAGCACATGGAGTGGTTGTTAGTTTTACACTAAACCGGTTTTGAATTCAGATATGTCCTTCAGACTGATTGCAGAGAAAAGCTTGAGAGTCGAGTATAACCCATCATTTACTCCATAGATGGTAGGAAAAGAGATGGATTCATATATTTCAAAGAATATTCGTGTGAAGCGAACGCAACTACTTTGGTTGGAATTTGAACTCGACACAACAATCCTATTTTCTCGATGAGGCGAAAATGAAGCAATAATCTCTATTGCATTTTAGTGATGAATGTCTTACAATATCTAAGAGTTCACTCATTTTCTGTACCTATCAGAGTTTACTAATAATTTAACCTGATTTGCTAACCATGTCTGTTAGGTAGCATTTTTGGTGTTTTAATGTATTTCATTATTATAACTTTCGATACATGATACATGACTGACGAAGCAGATTTTCCGCAGTAGGTTGCCATTTCTTTCTGCGGAAGACCAGTTGCCATCCATAGCTATAGAACCCAGTCTGTTCTACTACTTACTCATGGGAAGAGAAGGGGATTCATACCTTCATGAATATAATGGATTCGACTGGAATTCGAACCCAGCTCTCCAAATCATCAATCCGAGCCGCTATCCATTACTACACCGTGTCATTACATTCCCTTAGGTGCTAATACCCTTGGGAAAGGTATGAATACTCTTCTTCTTCCCTCAGCTATTGGTAAATAGCAGGACAGACCGGGTTCTATACCCTTGGATGGCAACTGGTCTACCGCAGAATAGAATGGCAAACTACTACGGCATTAAATCTGCCTCGTCATTCATATATCGAAAGATACATGATCGCCTAAACGTGTATCATGCATGGTACATAACTGACTGATTATTATATCTGGTCTGTTGGGTTGAATAGTGCAATCGGCATGAATGGTGAAATCCCAGAATATTAAAAAGAAAAGTTTGCCTTCTAGCACTGGTTTATATATATATATATATATATATATATATATATATATATATATATAAACGCCTTTTTTCTATCGAGTAAGGTTATAAAGGTAGCATATTTTCGAGTGCATGTATTTCTTACCTATTATGTCTGTATTTAGATTTATTTGGAACTTTGGTAGATTACCCAGATGTTAGATGGCCAATTGATTCCTTACAGGCCACATTTTGGATCCATCCTTATCCTTAAAGTATATACCTGGTATGTTCTCACTGGCAGAGTTTTCTTCTGACGTGGTTACGATGAATCCCTATGTTTTTGGTTTCCACCTAGAGCTCTTCAACAATTAATGAGTCAGATTTTTGTCAGCATTTGGTTCTTGTTTTTGCAACAAATATTTATTTTTTCTTCCCATTTGGTTTTAATTAGGTTGTCGTATTTTTAGCATTTTATTGTGTTTTCCGTCAATACTGTTTGCATTTCAACTCTTCTTTCATCTTGTTTGTATACTGGCAGATCTTGTTTTAAATTTTCGCTTTATTTGATAACTGAATGTAACTTTTAGTCGGATTCAGGCTGGAAAGCAACCTTTAGCATTCAATAATTAATTAATTCAATATATCTTTCAAGATCTACAGTTTTCGTCTTGTTTGTGATCGCTAGTTCATTCGGATTATATCCATCTGATTTAGGCAGGTACAGACGATCTGCATCTGTGTTAGGATCATCCATGTTATACACAGGGGTTATTATTATTATTATTTGACTTTATAGGAATTATTGTACAGTCAAGAGACATAACAGAAATCCATTTTCTTGTATCTCAGAGCCGAAAAAAAGTTAAAAAAAATATATGCTTATTTAACTTCCTATATCAATACATATATTAAACGTGTTCAGTAAAAGGGAAAATAGACCGCAGAATGGTAAAGCACATCGTATCAAACTCTGGTTCCTCCTACAAAAGGGGGATACAGGTACGATCCCTGCTAGAGAGTATATTTTCTTTTTTAAAATGTCTCAAATGCACAAGTCGATTGAGGTAATACGCACTGTTTAAAAAAAAATGGTGTGTCTATTTTAAATACGAGTATCCACTATATGGCATTTGAAGTAATAAATAGAATGTCGGATTAAAAATAAATTCATTAATTTTTTAGAAATTGTTTTGTTTACATTTCGGATACGACACTGAGTCGATATGGGCTTCTGGAGAAAAATATCTGATCGAGGAAGTGTGCTTTCCTTAAAAGGGAAAATAGTCAGGCTAAAATGCGACGCTCTCTGTAGTCGAATTTTAAAGACACAGATCCGCTTCTCAGGGTTAGATAAATCTATTGATACAAATGTATATGTCTCTGGTTAAAAAGCTTTCTTTAAAATTTCAGGTCGGAAGATGAGTGGCTGAACTTTTTATTTATCTATTCCCTATTTTTTTTTTTCAAAATATTAGTTTATTTATAAATATCTATTTACCTTGCACCACGGAAATTTAATGCTCGACGTCTTTTGTTAGGCGTAAACTCTGTGTTTATATATTCGTGTGTTCACTGGACTCTCACGTCGATTCACACCTATGAATGCATGGCTATTCATTTTTTTTAGAATTGAATGGCCAGACTATCCACGCGTAAGAATTGAATACAGTGGCCAAATTGTGTGTAGGACATGTCATGCTTTATAAAAGAAATGGTACACATGATACCGTGAAGTGTCCAAGTAACCCCCACCGCAACCCCACCCTCCTCAGTTTTGAATTAAGTTTTTCTTCTTGTTAACCAAAGCTTGGAGAAAACATTAATGCATATTTTTTCGTAAGGGTATTTTCGAAAAATTGCACACAACGACCGTGATCAGAATTTGAACTCGGCATGTCGATTTGACATTTTGTGCCAATATTCACCACACACACACACACACACACACACACACACACTTTATATTCTTTTCCATGCATCCTTTCTCATGATTTTTTTAATTTATTACCTCATATATATTCTGTTTTAGTTTCTTTTTTTTCTCTTTCTTTTATTGTGTGTCATATTCTATGTGTTGCTAACCTCATTTCCTCTTTATTTTCCCCTTTCTCAATAGACACATAAAATAAAACCGTATCATACTATGGTTTCCAGCTTACGATTAACATTCCCTTCGTTTCCTTATCAGCGACATGAGAGACATCCGTAGAGAAACCCTGTAAAAGAGATATTGAACCGCGCACACAAACACAACAGGTTAAATTTGCCGGAGAGAACACTTCTCCCGGCCTTCAATCAATGTGCAACGGTTAGCAACATGTTGTATAAGAGACATTGAATATTTTATTCATGGAATATTTTCTCCTGTTTTCGTAAGTTTTAAGTAATGTCATTGCTTTAAGCTTAAAATCTGTCGATACTGGACAAAATTTGGAGAACCTAATAAAACATTTTTTTTTTTTAATTTTCTTATATTGTTCTATTTTTACTTATTTTTACTTGTATAATACAGCACAGTCCTTTTCAGTAAACTTCCTCAGGTAATTTTAGGAAAATGCTAAAAAATTATGAAATCATTTTGCATGAAATTTCACAAGAATACGTATGAGTATATTTAGAAATTGTAGCCTCATTTCAATTTTCTTATCTATTGTTTTTTTTTTTTTTTTTTTTTAATTGTTGTGGATTCCGGGTTGAAATCACCCTCACTCTTCCGATTACCTACAACCTTTTACTCTGTCACAATCGACTCGACTCGACTCGACTCGACTCGACTCGACTCGACTCGACTCGACTCGACTCTTCGGTCTTGTTCTCTCGGGTCTTCACGTAGCCGTAGTATATGTATATACTGGGTGAGTCCATTTGTGTAAAAAGGGGAGAACCCCTCAACCTTTATGGATTTACATTTGAAGTTGAATGTTCTTGGTTGGAACAAATATCATTATCTGATCAAATGATTCTGTATTTTGTATTGCGGAAAGATAAATGTTAACTAATTACCTAAATAAGGAAGAAGAATTTTTATATCATTGCAGTGTCTAATTATTTGAAAAACCTAAAAAATATCATTTTACTATTATTTTTGTCTCTCACACTCCCTTTATTTGTTTCCCGGACTCTCTCTATCTATATCTATATATATATATATATATATATATATATATATATATATATATATATACTCTCTTTCACATATATATTAAATGCGCCAATACACTTAGACATACATTTAGATGGCCATAAATAAAAGCTGACCGTGGAATTCGTTAGATTTTAACATTGTTCTCCTGATTTGGACAACTAAATCTGGTGCTGTCGTCGAGATGTAAATCAAT
The DNA here is from genome assembly GCA_963932145.1 of Acanthosepion lycidas. NCBI lineage: Eukaryota > Metazoa > Mollusca > Cephalopoda > Sepiida > Sepiidae > Acanthosepion > Acanthosepion lycidas. Next base: position 63,535,444 of record OZ010572.1, on the reverse strand, counting down.
CTGCCTCCCATAGCATCATCTTGGGCCTTTGATCAACATCAATGGCAACCATCTGATCTAAGAATGCAGTCCCAAGGTAGCATATAGACCAGATTGAGCGAAGTTTTATTGAATAACATTTTTACTAAGTTAAATTCAGTTAACGGACATATATTGTTTTCTGTATATAATGTAAGCATTCAGGTATAAATAAAATACATATGTAAATAGACAATATGAATAAAGACAAAAAGCTTTTCATCCTCTGATTTACGTTATCAAGGTAAATGTACCTTGATAAAGTCCACCAGAGGACGAAACGCGTTGGTCAAGGAAAGTTTTTCTTTGGTCACCGTTCATATATGCAAATGTGAGGATGATACAAAATATTTACTGTAATACTGGATCTGTGTGATTTAAATTTGCTTCTGAATTAAGTGCATTGACAAAAGTGTTAATATCGAATATTAAATTTTTCATGCATAAATGATTTTTCTCATCAAACTGTGGGCTATATATATATATATATATATATTATTATTATTTACATTATTTAGACTGTTGTCCTCATCTTTATTGCCATATTCGTATGGTAATAAAGATTAGGACAACAGTCCGAACAATGTCAATAATTACAACACATCAACTCAGAAATATAGACAGATATTATATATATTTATTCTTTATTGACTTAGAATATTGAATTACAATAAGTCAGTTATGTACCATGCGTGATACACGCTTAGACGATCATGTATCTTGCAATACATGACTGACGAGGAAGATTGTTTCACGTAGTAGGTTGCCATTTCTTTCTGCGGTAGACCAGTTGCCATCTAAGGCTATATAACTCGATCTATTCTATTTACCCATAGCTAGGTTGTGGGGGAGAAGAAGAGGATTCATGCCTTTCCCAAAGGTATTAGAACGTAATGTAATGGATTTGAGTGGAATTTGAACTCGGCTCTCCGATCCCTCAATCCGAGTCGCTATCCATTATTCCACCGTGACTTACAATACAAATGCAATTACAATTCAATTTTTTAGAGGTTGCTAAGTCATATAAATATATCATTTATCACTCTTAAAGTAGAGGATTATAAGCTGCCATTTGCGATCTAGCTGAATTACCTTGTTAGTTTTTGAAAAGTTTGCCATATTGAAATCGGACATTGTTGGTTTTTTCTTTTTCTTCATCAAGTCGTTTTCCTTGGACAGTGAATTCGTGGATAACTTTCCCGCCACTTTTCTTTTGTGTGACGCTCCTGTTTTCAGTGATGGTTATACCCAGCAAGAATTAGCGATCAATTACTAGATCAAAGCTTCCATTATCTGCAAGACTGATTCAGTATCGATCTTGCTTGCCCGTTTGGCTAAGTAGAGTACTTAATTTGTGTTTGCTGTCGCCTCACCCACAAATACACCTCCTCTCCATTTACCAGGAGTGAACTGGTCGACTGAAATCGATATTAGGACGTTACAAAAGGACTGAACAGCAATCACAAACAATTTCAATAATAATGATCTGCACAGTAGTAGTAGTAGTAGTATCCATAAAAGTAGAAGTAGTAGCAGTAGTCATAAAAGTATTAATTGTAGTAATCATAGTAGCAGTTCTCTATTCTATGAAAATCCACCCCACAATTACGATCTAACAATTATAACGCCTTTTCTAGGTCCAATTCGATAACAGTAAAAACAATAATAAAAGAAAATAGAAAGAATTTTCAGCGTTGACGATTGTTTTAAATCCATAGCAAAGGACTTGAGGCTTATACAAATAAATAGATAATTAATGACGTTAGTCAAAAGTGACAAGAAAGCTGAGAGAAGAAATAGAGCATACGAAAACTCCAAAACGCAAGGAAAACAAGAGTATATCGAAAGGTTTCGATTATCAAACGACATGAATAGGGTTGCGCAGAGAAAATCTGAAAAGGGAAACTAAATCCCTATTACATTGCGATCGATGACCATTTTCTAAGAACGATGAGTCGCATCAAAATAGTAAATGCTAAAATAGAAGTGAGATCGTCAATCATAAGGCACAGAGGAATTCTGAACACGGATATGACTTTGGTTGAAACGTGATAGACTGGGAAATGTGTAAACGGCTATGATCTGAACGTTGAAGCCGATGCTATATGCATAGCGTAGGAGCTCTTAGAAAAAAAAAACCTTATATTTCATTGAATCGTTCTTAGTTAAACAGATTCCCCAATCCACACAAAGGACAAAGATTCAATCGCTCGTAACAGAGAGAAAGTTTTTTCAGATAGTCTTTTCGTTAATCATTTCACCGAAAGTATGGTTATAAACATTAGAATACAAGGGATTTGCTGGGAATGAAAGAACATGATTCAATGAGACAGAAAATGACGATTGACATTGCATTTACATGTTGTTGAAGATCCTAATCGATTGAAAAGCAGGAAAATGGAATAGAATTTCACAAGGAAGCCGTGCGAGAAAAAACAAACAAACTATTACCATAGAATTTACGATTACATCTGGCAATTTCAGAAGTAACATGTTGAAAGCTAGCTGTTAATCTAGTACTGCGCTTAAATTCGTGAAGTCGAGGTACGAATGAGGAAAGTTCATGAGAACAATTAAGATGAAAATATTTATAGAAAGTGTACAGAGAAGCTAAGCTACAGCGATGTCAAGGTAACTGAAACCGAGATGTCAGGTCAGGACCGATAACGTTGCAGATTAATTTCTAGATTTTGTCAAAAAATCTCAGGTTGGTGCAAAAATAATGTCGGTTTTTGACGTTAAAATTACGTCAAAAACCGACATTTTTTTGCACCAACCTATTAAAACAGAAGCGCCAGACTAGATGTGCCAGCATTATTCGCTGCATGGACATATGGTAGACTTATAAATATTAGTAATAGATCCTGGCAAGAAAAGTTTTTGGAGGAATTGAAAGATTGAAAAATAATAAAAATACATTCACTTTGCGAGGTAGCTGAGATAAACTGTGAAACATGTACGTGAAAACTACTCATCTTTATTGGTGAGCATGGAAGAGTTCTGAAAAGCCTTGCAAAGATATTGGAAATCTAAAATGAATAGTCATCCAGACGGTGCTATTATTAAAATCAGCTGAAAACACTAAGGAAATATCTAGAATCTGAAGGAGACTTGCTGTCACTTAATCTCCAGTGAAAGCACCCCCCCCCCCACAGTTAGTATGGGGGAGAAAACTCGACGAGCGTAAATAATAAACTAAATAAGAAAAATAGATGAAATGAGGGAACCGCTAACGTAGCCAGAAAAGAGCGAATTTCGAGAAACCATTGCAGGGAGGGTTTCGAACATATTTTAAAAGAGAAACGGAATTTATTAACATTTCAGCTTAGAAGAATTCGAGATTATTTATACCAAAGAAAAATGGACAAAACGTCGAAAAAAAAAAAAAGAAAAAAAAAAAGAAAAAAGAAGCTCACTACCCTGTAACCGACTATCCAATCCAAACAAAAAGACCAGCTTTGTTTGTTGGAATAAAGAAAAGGAAGGCGACAAGTTACGTAGACGTGGCAAGTCTAAAATTTCATAGCCTTTTCGGTGGACAACAGAATAAAGATGAAAGAAAACGTTAAAAATCAAAATATCCCGTGATTTCAGGCGGAAACCGAAGAAGCAACAGAACATGAAGATTAGGGTTTTGTCGATAAAAGTTGTCTAAGGAACAAGAGGTAAGATTGTCCTCGTCTGTAAGAATATTGATGAGAGAACTAACATTTTGAGCAAGTCATATCAATGCATGTCTGGAACCATTGCAAAAAGATTGGAAGGGATAGAAATCTGAAGAACGAGGATTATTCAGATAACTGGCATTTATTTCAGTTGTTCTGATGAGGTTTCTTCTTTGGTAGCTCGACTTCTTGAATTTAAATGTAATACTAAACTGGCAATTAGGACCCATAATTTTGTTGCTGAAATTTCTAAGTGCAATCGTAAGTTCTATTTTAATAATTTCTTCTCTCACACTTCTCGCCTATGTTATTTTCTTCTAGTTTCTTAATTTCCTGTCAACTATAATCCATAATAATGTAAATGCAACGCCAGTCGTCACCTTCTATCTAAGTTTATCCTATTTTTTGTTGTCCTTTCTCTTCAATAACGTTTTATCAGTTTTCCTCATTCACTTGTCTTTTATCCTCGGTGGCTCTAAGGCATCTATGCAAAAAACTGTTTCATATCAGATGTCTTAGCGTTTGTCCGTGACAGCTGGTTGTACACCCTTGTATGATTTGCTATTATTTCTGTGTTTACTCAATGTTTACAGGATCCTGGCGGACTCGGGGCATGACACGCACCCAAAATCTCTGGCAGAGAGCAGGATTTTAGAAAGAGACAAAGCTCCTTTTGGAATAATCGATTCTGGGAATGGCAACTACATATCCAAGCAACAATCATGCAACAATCATGATGTGTTAAATTGCATTCTCTTGAGGTTTCTGGATGAAATACAATTATTACAACATCTATAGAGAGGTAGGTAGATGAAGATATAGAGAGGTAGAAGGATAAGTAGATAGACAGGTAGCTAGAAAGATAGAGGGATAGATAGAAAGAGAGAAAGCTAAATAGGAGTAGTGTGGTTAAATGAAACATTGCACTGTGACTGTCAATTTTAACCCTCCATGTAATCTGAAATATTGATTTCTATGTCCACATCGTCTATAGATATAAATATTCGATCTCCGATACTGAGCACCGTTTCGCCATAATTATAGAAAATTTTCAAAAATTTGGAATTCCGAGGTGATGGTAACACTTTTCAGTTCGCAAAATCTGACTAAATGATAAAGCATTAGAATATTTTATGGTGGAGAACTTTTCAGTATCCCTACCATAGATATGTGTATCCATAAATCAACGTCTGTAATTTAATCACCAAAAAAGTAGTATTTATTTTAATCAAACTATATCCATTTTACTGAGGCCGATAGATTGGAAAAAAATCGTATAATCAATTCACAGCTGTCAGGCTGCAGAGATGTTGATCCACTCTTACAGATACTCATAGACGTGATGTCTCTTACTTCTGTCCGTCACGAATATCCAGCCCTGACGAAATGAAATATCCCGGTGTATCTTTGTCGTCTGGATTGAGACAATGAAGATGGATGAGAAATTTCCACCTATTCAACTGATTCTGGCAAATAACACGAGATCTCGTTGTGAAAGTCTTAAGAAAAATGAAAGGAAAATGGCATTTATGCTTAGAATCGGAAGGAGAGCTGACATTTCTGGGACACATAACAAGGAAGGATGGTTTGGAAAATTTGACACTCGTCGAACATATCAAAGGTGAAAAGTGGACGTAGAGGGGGTGCTTACCTGATAAGGTTATATGAATAAGATGTTGCGAAGAACCATAATTACACACGTTTTGAAGGGACGGGACACATAAAAGAACCCGATATCTCTGCATACACAGATTTCTATAGAACTTAATTTTAAAACAGAAGGAAATATGAACTTTAAAACTATACTGTGTAATACATTTTAATGTTTAACTTTTTCTTTTTATATCGAAAATATATTTTTGATATTTCGAGCTTCATTATCTTTTATGAAAGATTAGTTGTAAATAATCAGTCTTTTTTTTAAGCGAGTTAATTGTTAAATGGTAGCGTATATATATTTTTTTAAGGTTCGACGTTTTAATCGTTGAGTCTTCGGTTAAAAATGCTTCTTAATATAACAGAAAAATCATCAGATGTCTTGGATTTACACTAAACCCCAAATCTTCCTCATGTATTTTTAATTCCAATCCATTCGGTTCTAAAATAAAAATGTGTGTTTTTTTTTTATTTCCCTTCACTTTGAGGGACTAAAGGTAGAGCATAAAAGTAAAAAAAAAAAAAAAAAGACTTCTAGATTTCCCTTAATTTCCTAAGCAGCCTGCTCGGGTGCTTGAAGTCAAGTTAACCTTTAAATTAATCCAGTTAGTCAACAAGTGGGATCGAACCATAAAAGTATAGAAAGCAAAATCGGATAGAAAACATCGATGAATGGTATCATCATCATAATCATTATCACCAGTTCAATGACCAAGTGTGGTCGTCGGGTAGCTCCGTAGCTGATCACCTGACCACTTCCCGCTACATATCTGGGTTGTAGTCTTGGGCAAGTAGACCTGGTGCATCACATTTCCCACCAGGTCAAACCACTGTCAGTGTCCTCTACCGTGAAAGTAGTCGCACTTTGATTACAAACTAGTAGCCGTTTATTCCATTAAGTTGGGAGGGGTGGAGGTTACCTCTGTGCTGACTTAACTTTAGTCCAGGAAGGTCTGCCCCTGGTGATACCGTGTCATTATTGTACTGGCTTCACACATATCTATGGAACCCACTTTACCCCGTTGAGCTAGACGGCCGTTGATCCTACAAGAAAGTTAATCTGATCTTTGAACAGTTCTTGTTCTTAAACCTGCTGATTGTTTAAACACTCTCTTCACCAGAAAAGCCTGGTGGGGTAATCGGTTTATTCGTCGACGACCCGAACATGTGACAGATAGTACTAGGTTACGTGATATCAGTAGCACTCGAGGTGTCCTGACATAAAAAAATCACATCCGGTAACGACAGAAAAGCTGTCAGAAAGACCTGATGTACTAGTGGCCAGAGACCTTTATAAAAAGAATTTGTTTTCATTAGTATTCAGAAAGCGTTATCCATTCTTATACAATATCACAAGTATGGAATGCCTAGTTAGGATCGAACATTCAATACGACTGTAACAGTCTCCAAGACTAATTCGCTAAACATGAGATAAAATATAATTTTTCTTATAAATCTTTCGTATGTATTAGTTTGTAATGACGTATCTATCAAACTGTTTGCATTAAAATTTTTGTCAATTTTTTATATCCTTTGCGTTTCTAAACAGACAAAGCAAAACTTGATAGTCTTACGAAAGATTCAAACTAAACCAAGACAACATTGATAATTATAAAAACTTATGCAAATAAACATGTCTATTTTCTTGAAGTAATAATGATTGGCCACTACTAACTGGTAATGGCCTCGAGTGAATAAACAGAAAAATGATAACGAGGCAAGCAGTGACCTTTCCTTGCACATGATCCCCACATTCGAATCCTTTTTATATATTTGTGTTCATTTCCAATGCACAACATTAGTGACTTTTTAACATCGGTTGTTTGCTTTTTTTTAGCGACTCTGATCCCAGGTGTTGACGAGTTAGATTAACTTAATTAACGGTGATTTTGACGTCAAGAAACTGGGTGTAAGAAATTCAGTGGAAAAACGGGTAAATTTCTTTTTTAGATTTGTCTTTAGCCGCAAGGATATAGATCAAACATAATCTAATACTTACTTGCTGAGTAAACGAATGAATAAAAATGTATATTTCTCTCTATTTCCTATTCTCTACATACATACATACATACATACATTTTATATATATATTATATATATATATATATATATATATATATATATATATACATGCATATTTAAAGTAGACGTATATCTATACACATGTGCACCCATATAAACAGAAAATATATAGATGTACGTATCACATATGAAATATATATATATATATATATATATAGGATCATTTCAGACAATGTTATCAAACCATTATTTTTCTAAGTGAGTATGAACATCATACACCCATATATATATATATATATATATATATATACACACACACACACATATATATATATATATATATATATATATATATATATGAATTTCAGATTAAATATGGATCGGAATCTGGCAGGATATGATAAATAAGAAACGTTAATCTAACAGGTTTCACTTTTATTAATGCTTCGTCAAAGATTGAGAGAAAACAGACAAAAAGACAGAAATTTTTTATTTTCAATTTTGTATGTTTCGATTGTCATTGATCAATCATGTGCATTAAAACCATGGATAATTCTGTATATATGCAGGTTTGTAAAACTTCTAATTAAACCGACACCAATTCAAATGCGGAGATTTATCAAATAAATTGTTTGCAATGGAAAAATGTTTATTTGGGGGAGATATCATGGGATCTAAAATCCCGCATCTACGAACACAAGAGAGACTTGCGCTTGGACAACCAATCTAATTCTCTCCTATTGTATAGGAAACGATGCTGGGCATAATTTTGATTTTATTAATGCCACTCTAGTTAAAAAGAACAATTCTTTAAGGACAAGATACTTTAAAAGCTTAATAACATTATTACCAACTATAAACAGACGCCTAAAACATTACATTAGACCCACATCCTTATTTGAATTTATTCTTAAAGAATTTAACATATCAATCTAGCAGAAAGTGTACGTATATGAAAAACAGTCTCAGATTAAATGGAGTGCCACCCCACTACGCCGGCTTACTGCACAAAGGTGAAGACAACTAACTCCTTCTACTAGATACACACATACACAATTATAAATACACATCAGCATCCGATGTTCGCTTAGAATTACTAGAATTATCTACGATTTTCATACACGTTATACATAACTGAACAATGATAATCGACCCAAGCAAAATTGCTCTGTCTTTTTTCTTCGACAAAACTTCAATAAAAGTCAAAACATGTTAGATTGATAAACGTTTCTTATTTTTCCTTTCTCTTATCTATCTCACACGCACACACCTATATATATATATATATATAGAGAGAGAGAGAGATAAGATAAAAAAGTGATAAAACAATAAACAAAAAGAAACTATTAGCTAGACTATATACCCAAAAGCATCTAAAAAAAGAAAGAAATTAAAGTTTAATATTTAAGAGTCCACTCACCTTTATACATATGTGTAGTTAGATCAATGGAAATATCACTTTAGTCTGAAGAAGTCCGAAAGAACCAAACGTGTCACACAAAAAATTCAACTAATTTTACTCATGTTTATATATTATTTGTATCCAATTTTAGATTAAAGTTTTTTTTTTAAACTTCCCATTCTACACATTCAGTTGTGATAGACGTTGCAGTAAATATTCTTAAATTCTTGTTCTAGATAAATTGGTAAATGTTCTTTAAAAAAGTTAAGGAAAGTCACAGAAAAAATATTCATTACAAAAAAGTGCAACCTCGCAAATTAAGATCATTATGTTTTATAGTTATTGATGATTTCTAAAGACCGAATTGTTTCTAAAGAAATATGGCAACATTGCAATGTAAACAAATATTCTATATTCGTCTGCCATAACAGCTGATAAGTTATCAAACAGGCAAGCCGCTGCAGATTTTGATCAGACGTCAGATTATCATACCGAAAAATCGTTGGATGCTGACTTCAAACATTGCAAAATAATTTAATAGATTTACAAGTATAATTTCTAAAACATCGAAGCATTACGATGATACAGGCTCTTTCATATTATCTAAACCATACCCGTCTAAACACGTGGCATGATACCTCGTTAGAATAGGTCGATTCAAAGTCTATTCTGTTGACACAGTAAGGTAAACGAAGAATTTGGCGTGAAAGTGTTTCAAGAATGACGCGCCGTTTATTTGAAGTTCTATGAAAGTTCTATTGTTTTTAAATATCCATTTATGAAAATGAAGCAAGTGTATTCTTCAGTGATGAAAGTGAATTTAATTTGGTTGGTTTTAAGAGGTAGTAGTATGTCAGTGTAACGGTGAACGCTTTCTTCCCAGACGTGTGCAGAAATTGGATAAATTCGGAGGTGGTGACCTATTGCAGACGTATTCCGTTACATGGCAAAGTATATGCTGCGGTATATAAGAATATTATTAAATATTTTTAGGTTACTCCTCTGTGAGAATTTTGTCTCCGGGCCCACCTTTATGCAAAATAAACGATAAAACAATTTTTCGAAGCTGAAGCTGAAGCTGAAATCATCGAATTTAAGATGTCCGTTCATAATTAGGATTTTAATCCAATTGAGAATCTTTGGAAGATCATCGACGATAATGTTAGGCCAAGAAACAGGCAACATTGAATGGATTTTTGGCAGAAATCACAAAAGGGATGGAATAATGTAAGAAACTTGTGAAGACCTGAATTCGTAGGTAAACAAATAATTAAAGGCCGCGGCATGTATCCATCACATTAATCTCTCGACTCCATGTTAAGTTTAAGTTGCATGAATCTTTAAAATCTGGTTCTCTAATTTCGAACGTTACTGTTTTATTTTTAAATTAACAATTTTACTTTTTAACATTTTTATTCTTGGTTCAAGATATATAACAATAAACAAGGAGAATTCTTTAAATTTTAGTTATAATTTCTTGTTTAGGTAAAAAGCAGTGCATGTTTGGGTTCAATGAAATCTAGATTTGTTCGAATATTTGTGATCAAATAATTTTAAATACGGCTCAAATTCATGTGGGGGCACTTCGATGTGGTGTAATGGGTAACAAGCTTGTCTCGCTAGATCATTTATGACTGACTAGCAAGTTTGATCCTTACTGGGTACCCCATACCTTCGGTCTATACTTAGAAGATCATTTGACATCTCGGCGTGGTGTAATGGTTAGCAATGTTGTCATTCTAGAACAATTACAGCTAAGTAGTGAGTTCGACCCTCACTGGGTGCCCCATACTTTCGGCTTTGTGCTACATCTAAACTAAGCTTAGATAAATCATCATATTCAAATTCCAGTGTTATGTAAATGTGTCGTCCTTCCTACATTCAAATATTTTAAAATCTCAGTGTCGTCGTTATGCTTTAGGGTGATGGGATGGAATTTTTCATTGGTTTAATATAACCGAAGTTTTCCAATACATTTAAAACCCGAGGCTAAGCCCTGAAGAAAATATCATTCAGAATTTTTTTGTTTTTTATGGTTAGGGTTTCTAATATTTGGATTTGTTTTTTTGACAGTTAATATTCTATAGTGCACGTATGTTGTTTGGATGATTTTTCTTAGGTTGGTCTAGATCTTATTGCAAAGCAGTATATGTTTATTGAATTTTCTCTTACGTTTTGCTTTGTTTTGTTATCTTGACTTTGCGTTTTTCTTTCTACGCTGCCGTTTCGTTTTTTCTTTCTGCTTTTTCCTTGCCAGACTCATTCATTATTTAATTTATTTTTCTCTTTTACTTCAATATTTTCCTTTTCGTAAAATGACATCAAATTTGGTAGTTTGAAATTTTAACTTCGTCTGATACGAGGCCATGAATATTACGTTCCCAGTGTGGATCAAAGGCAGTGATAATGTATTACAAAAGTAGGTTGCTAATCGTCGTCTCACTGAGGCACCTAATAAACCTTATAATTTTTCAATCAAACCTTTCTGAATCGTCTCCACCTTTTATTCTTCCCTTCCTGTCTTCTATACTTTTTTTTCTCGTATCGACCAATCTTCACTTGCTTTATCCATTATTCCATCGGCTTCACTTATTAAGAAATCTTTCCATTAATCCTTTTTCATTTCTTTGGATTATTTTTTATTTTTCTAAAATTAAAATTACCTCCCATTTTTTGGTCCTGTATTTCATTCTACAGCAGCTTCAATTATGAATTAATTCCACACTGCCACCCAAATTCCAAATTTAGCATAAAATGAACAAAAATAAAAACGAACTTTCCAGATTGTTTTATTCTTCGTGAGCTGAAGAGAAAATTAAGGAAATAAACATATAACCGGATATAACACAAGAATTGCCAGGAACATAATTATTCACACTAACAAAATCACTAATCACCACCAAACATCTCATCAATATTTCCAAGACTACTACACATATAAAGATTCCAGAACAGCGATAAATAAAATAAAACAACCGGAAAAAAAGAAAACCAAACTTCAGTCACGTTCATTTTTACTGTTTTGCGACCAAAATATATAAAGTTGATCTTCGTCTACCTGTTGCCAAAAATCAATTAGGATATCTTTTCACTAAAAATAATGTTGATACTCAAAATCTGTGGTTAAACAGCTGTGATGTTTTTACGATATATCAAGTTCATTTCGGGTTTGAGGCTGAGGGCCCGTTGGTTCTACTGCAAAAGTATTTCAACAATTAATGATCGAAAGGGCTGCTTAACTATCATTTTTCTGGTGTGGAGTGAGTTGATTATATCGTCACGTTTGTTTTTATGGCTTTTTTGCGACCAAAATACACACACACACACACACACACACACACACACACACACACATATATATATATATATATATAAGTTGGCCTTTGTCTATCTCTTGCCGAAAATAAAATAACTTTTCACAGCGAGTAAGGTTCTTTCCAGCATATTGCATATAGTCTGAATTGACTACTTTTATTACTCTTAGTGAGAACATTTTACTAAGTATATGTCAGTGATGAAATGGGAGGTACTGAGTGAGAGATAATACCAATTCCTAGCATTTTTTAGGCCCGTAAGATAATTAAAAGGTCAAAAATACAGAGTGAAAAAGTTGAGGGAGGAACTGCTTTTTATAAAGAAATTTCGCTCTTTTCCCCTAATTGATATTCGTTATGTTCCAAAGTGGAATGAAAAAGATAGTCAAACCCGCTACATCTACTATGAGAAGCGAAACCATTTTATTTCGTTTTCTTATTTTTCCTTTTCTTTCCTGGTGACCGATGAGAATCCTCGAAATGGTACTTAAACCTTTATCACAATATGATATTTAAGTGCGACACTAGCACATGACAAAAGCCTGTTTCTTTCGCAGTGATAGTTGTTTTCCACCCGCTAAAATATTTTTCTGAAGATTTTCACATTTTCTTAAAACTCTCAAAATCCCGGGAAGCAGTGAGAAGACCTATCAACACTGAAGATTTCAATGGGGATATATATATATATATATATCAAGAATTAAGTTAAACATAATTTTATTGTGTAATCTTGTAGCAGGAATATATAAAAATGCCGCCAGATAATCCACAATGTTGGTAGCATCACCAAGACAATCTACCATCGTACATTAAATAAAGAACTCAATTCGGAATTTCCTGGCGCTTACCCGGATTGACAGACAACGGAGGGAACAAGCAGTTAAGATAATAAAGAGGATGATATGAAGATGACAATATTGGTCTGAATGTAAATTGATAATATTTAATCTCAGAAATTCAGACCGAGATGATTCTAAGTTTAGCATAAGAGAATATTGATTTATTATGCAATAAATATTCGTTTTTGTGGAATTCGATCACTCGTTTGCGAAGTTGCAAAAGGGGACACACACACACACACACACACACACATATATATATATATATATATATATATATATATATATATATGAAATAAGGATATATGTTTTTATATATCGAGAACGGTATTGGGAAAATTGCAAGACAAAATGGAAAAAGTTTCAAGTAAATTTTTTTCTTACAATTTCGCCAATATATAAACAGTCAGTAATAATGAGAACAGACATAGGTGGAGTAAAAACAAAATTAAAATCTTTCATCAATTAAGTTGCTGTCGACATCAAAGGGGAAAATGTAAAAAAAAAAATATAAAAAAATAAATAGGTAATTAGACGTTGCGTAAGGATGCAAAATATGTGTGGAATGTGATTATAAGTATCACATTAATAATTTTAATCTTAGAAATGTCAAAGAACCAGGATTTCGGTAACAACATTTCCAACTTCAAAAAGACAACTAAAGACAGCGTTACATATATGGGGTATCGCTGGGCTCTAAGTGATGACAAACAGTTATCTAAAAAACATATCAATAACAGAAACGACTAATTATTTGCTTTTTACAACAATGACTATTAAAACTTCGATACAACTGTTACCACCATTACTACTACGATGACGACGACCACCGCCACTGAAATGAAATCTGTTTTAGTTTTTATAAATAGAAGCCATTATTTGCTGTGCCAAAACAATATCAATTAAAGACATGATAATTTGACAGTAATAATAATTAGTAACAAGGTTAATACTATAAAGTTACATTTCTAGACATTTAATATGGTACAGTATGACAATTTGGTGTCGATATGTTTTTTTTTTCTTAGTTGTTGCTGGTCAGATTTTAACCCAGTTCAAATCTGAAACGTTCATTGATCTTTACTGAGTAATTACCATTGTTTAAATGGATATCTTGCCTTGTTGTACATCATAAAATCATATCAGTTGTTTTCTTTGCAATTTGTTCACAGTAGTTTGGGGACAAATTTTTGACATATATTACTTAACTCTTTTGTAGACTTTTATCGTTCTTTCATCTTTCAAATTCAAGCCTTTGCTTTTATAAGGCCGCACAGATATGCATCACCCATCCACCTTATCAATCTAAATTTAGTTCTCGGTAATGTCGTTTTAACTACTTTATTGTGCAACTCTAATTCATTAGGATGTGCCTTATTGAAGCATATCTTGAAATTGAAAAGGCCACAGAGACATTCGAAATTCTGCGCTTGTTACCACAAAAAGAAAACAAAAATAAACTATCATTATCAGAAAAGGGCAGTTTTCTTCTCTAAGAGTCGAGTCATAAAATCTATCCAATTCCATGACTACGCAATGTTAATTTAATTTGCATTGGGCGTGTCGCACTGTCAAAGAGGAATTCTTTGAAGATACAAGTTTCCAAAGATAGTTTTCCCTTGGCCAATGAAATGACTCCCTCGTGAAACTAATTTCCTTTAAATAGTATTTGACTATCAGTTGTTTAACATTTGGCAATATTTGATTAACCTGGAGCTTCTCTACGGAAGAAATAATATCCAAACAAATTGTCAGTTTTGAAACATCCTAGAATATTTAACAAAGGAAAGTAAATTTGAACATCTTTTACCTTCTTGATTTTATTAAACCGGTACGTGATAAGCTCTCCGTTATTGATTAGTGTAAAAGTTTTATGAAAATTATCAGCGTAAAGTTTGTAAAATTGGCGTACCTTGATGGTTTTGACACTCGTATCAATAAGAGAAATTTTTTTGTCTTTCACTGTCTCGCCTTGTTTCTTTTGTCTGGCACAAACGCCTGAAAATAAATGTTCAGTCGCCCACTAAAGAGTCCATGGTTAAACCAATGATAATTTTTTTTTCTGTTGTACACTTTAATCTAACGATGAATAGATATGCAAAATTGTCCCTCCCTTGCGCAACACGACCTGCCGCTAATTACATTCTGCTCTTCGGGCGTGCCAAATCAACTGCTCCGGACATCGACCCGGTAGTCAACTGGTCAGCAAGAATATAATCGGATATCGACTCAAATGGATGGAGCGTAACATTTCTTTGTCATTTAAGGTAGAGAAGGCCCGTGTTTTTGTATTGACAGTGTCGGTCTAAATTACTTCCTAGTCGCTTCTACATAAAATCGATGCTGTCTGATCGAACTGAAGAACCCGGTTGCTCTAAGGAAACTGTAGCGATAACAATATAGCTTCATTCTGAAAGATTACATTTGGGAGAACAATGAAATTTAGTTTGTTATAATGGTTTGAAACGAAGTGTTCACGCTGATTTGGGCTCGAGCTATGAATTTACTACAGATATGATTTACTAATTTGTAACGACTGAAAACAATTTGATAAGATACGAAGTTTCTGGTTTAATACAATTTTATTTCATGGCGTTGTACAGAATTTTTCGAGAGAGAAGTATAATTAAATTTATGAACTGAATTTCGAAAGCGACAGATAAAGTATATCTGCAATACTTAGATTCGGACTAGTGTCCTCATCTTTGTTGTGGTTATCAAAATTTTTCAGCCGTTACCTTCTGGCTCTTTTTCAGGTGTTTGTTGATTCAGCTAACCTTCAGAGAATTTGAAGTTGAACCCCTTATTTGATCTAAAGAATTTTTCTGATTACACTGTCTATGTCTAGGGGAGATAACTCATCTTGTTCTTTTTAATTACTGCCCAGTTATTGCTCGCTATTGTTTCTAATGAGTCTGTACTACCTGGCCCAGGGATTGAACATAGAATTACCATACCACCGAAACTCCAAGCGCCTGATGAAGGTAGGAGGACACAATGGCCGAAACTTTTTGATAATGTCAGCAAAGACAAGGACATTATTCCGAAGTAAATAACGTAAATAATAACTCCTTTTCCCAGAAATTCACACATTTCAAAATAAGTGATGACTTTTTTAATGCTGAATGTTTATAATTTTTCTGGTTCAAGATCATGTCGAAGCGCGTTTCCGTATTGCAAACAAGTTTTATCATTGCTTTTTGCATGACTCGGGATTTTATTTTGACGTTACTGCCAATTTTGAAACGATGTCGTTCATTGTTACTTATATGCGTTTTGGTATTTACATAATCCGTTTTGGAAAGCTTGCTTTTTTCGTAGGATACTCGTATTAAGTGATCTTAAAGAGTTGGTGATTTAACAACGTATCATGCAACCAAATACTTAATATCTTCATGATTAGGCCTATGCTGTCCTCCAAATTGACATCTATGGATTCATTTAGATGTCGTTTGTACTATAGCAGTTTTAGTACAAGGTCAGAAGCAAACATGAACTCTGCTTGGTAGGCGATGAATTATCACATATGTAATATACATATTTACCAAGCTAAACTGAGTTTAGTACAAGGTCATAATAGTGACGAACCGAGTGAAGATTGAAGTAATGTTTTAATTGTCGCACAACGGTATGAGTCCCGAGTGACATCATTTTGGCAAAAGACCAAATGCAGTGGAAATCAAGCTCAGTAGTTCGAATCGACTCTGTTAAGCAGGTTCGAGCCTCTTGTAAGGCACTCCGCAAGGATCAACATCACGAGTTCAGTGTTTTTTTTTTTTTTTTTTTAGATATAAACATTTTGTGGGATGGATAATTAGACTGTTACACAGTTTGGACAATTTTGTTGTTACACCCACTATATATATTTGTGGGTGTTGTGCATGAATACCGCTGTATATATTCGGATATACTTTAGTTAGTTGGATTTGACGACATACCAAACTGTCATATATGAATGAAAAGTGTTACAGCTGACATCGGAGTCCGAAAGTGAATCTCTAGCCAATGAAAATGTAGACCACCATGTAGACCGTGATTGACTATTGTGTTACCCATACGTTAAAGTCGAGTATCACGTCTTTCAAGGCTAATTAGTACTTTTCTTAGCAGTTCTACGCAGTAGTGTATTAGCCGATAGGTAATACATAATCTTTCCGTTGACGCTTTACCTCTTTGTTGTTAATGTACAGTGTAACCCTGATATAAGAGAAACTCTGATATAAGAGAGATTTTCTCTGGTCCCAAATTAGAGCCATACTTACCCAAACAAAATAGACCAAACCCGGATACAAGATAAACCCGGATATAAGAGACTTATTATCCGGTCCCAACAACTCTCTTATATCCGGGTTACACTGTATTTTAATTGCGTTTGGTAATTAAATACTTTATTATTTTACATTCAAGTCTTTCTGTTATTACTTGTATTATGTACGTGCGATGTATTACAAAATAACCTCTGTTGAGTTATTCATTGTCGAAATCTGTTTTTATTATACATTAGACTATAGACAAACATTGGTCGGGCTAATACTTGAGTCTATAGGCAAACATTGATTGACCGCATCTGTGGTATGTATTTGGTGGGGTCAGTTCTCTTCAGGCCATGTAGTCGGCATATTCTAGGCTTTAATCACTGCCCAATCGATGATTAAATAAAGATTAAGGATTTTTGAGTAATTAATATTTTAAAACAGAATAAAATTTCGAAGATTAAACTTTTAGAAAAATTTTTTTTTAATTTCATTTTAGATTATTGCTTTTCAATCTCAGATTTAGCCAATGATGCGATTCTGTGGCTTTTGGAGGCTGTCGTTTAGAAAAGGTACTCTGAATATTTAAAAGGAATTTGAAGGAAATGAATAAAAATTCTCTTAAAAATTGTTTTAAAAGGAAAAATATAAAATGTAAATATCTTTGCATCAAACATTAAAATTAAAAGTTTGTTAGAAAATATTGTGTCGAGTGGGAATCTTAGCATTTAATGGATGGAAATAGATAATTTAATGTTTCACTAGAATAAATGATATTCAAAATCGATAATAATCTATGGATTGAGTATTGATTTTGCAAGTCGATCAATAGTTACTTAATCGATAATTTAATTTTGATAAAAAATTATTTGAATTTCGGAAGACAGTCAATATATCACAGCTCACTCTATGAACGATAAAATAACAATGAAAAGAATTCTGATGAAGAGGGAATAACAGGAGATTCGATTGATCTTGTCAATCGCTTCAAAACTAGCGCTGACTTTATTTTTTTTTCTTTAATTATCTGTTATCTGAGTGAAATTTCAAATTTTGTGAGACCTTTCATACACTTTTTTTTAATGTTTTCCATCTGGGATTTTAGTGAGGTGAATCTAAGAGAATTAGAAGTTCTATAAGGATTCCTTATTGGTCACCGCAACCTAAACAACATCAAGATAAATGACACAATGTTGATGCCAGACACAGAAAGGAAACCAGTAGAGCTATTACAGAAGATAGGCAATGAGAACGAGAAGAAATGACTAAACATCAATTGCAAGACGGCAGACTATATAGTTTTCAATAAAAGGAACAGCCTAAAATGCAAATTATAAATTGAAGATGAAATAAAAATTTAAATATCTTGGAAATGTTTTAACAGAGAATACAAAGTACGACACAAAAATCTGAAAACGCATTGACATAGCGAAAGATGCCTCACAAAAGCTAAGCAAAGTATTAACAGGAAAATTTCTTTAGAAACAAAGAAAGACTTCTTAACTGTCATGTAATATAGGTCCTTCTATATCACAGTGAATGCTGGAAATCTCCTCACAGATGAAGAAAAGACTTGAATTATGGTTCTACAGAACGATTCTGAGCATACCACAGAATTAACATGTGAACAACGACGAAGTTTCTGAGGAATTCGAAACAAAAAGACACATATAATTAATATCTGAAAGAGATTTCTAGATAACATAAGGAGGAAAAAGAGTTTGAAAAATCAGCTACTTACAGGACTTATTGAAAGCAAAAGGGACAATGGAAAATCGGGCATAACCTACCTACCGAGCTTGTGTAAAGGGATGAGAGAAAAGGGGTTTAGGAGAGAGAGAGAGAGAGAGAGAGAGAGAGAGAGAGAGAGAGAGAGAGAAGAAATAATGGGGGACATAAATATAAAATTACTTGGAGAATACAACGTGAACGCCTGTTTTCTGTTAATTTTTAACTATCCAGTAATCTTAAAAATCTGGGAAAATATTCTGAGTAATATAATATTAGGATGGTGCAAAAATAATGACGTAATAATGTCGTTTTTCGACGTATTTTTAACGTCAAAAAACGACATTATTACGTCATTATTTTTGTACCAACCTAATATGTGAGAAAACGACATTATTTTTGCACCAACCTAATATTTTATTGAATTTTAGGCACTTTGGTTTGATGGCGCTTATTGAGGAACTGATAGAAAATTACCAATCCATTTTAAATTTACTATTATTATTATTGTTCTTATTTTATGATAATGTCGTGTATAGACGTCGGTATTTACAAAATTGGCCCGCTTATGTATATATATATATATATATATATATATATATAATCAATCATATATGTGAATGATTACGTACACATACAGGTGAGTAATTAACTATTTAATCAATGACGTAGACAAAACGATGTTATAAAGTATAAATTAATAATTACAGATATACCTCCGCTTACACTACAGTTCAGTTTCAAGGTTTATCCATTCATTGGGTGGCATGAAACTTTGAGTCGTGCCGTAAACATAGGTATATCTGTAATTAATAATATAATATATATAATCTTAAAAACAAAGAATCTAAAAGGATACAATAATGGTTTCAATCATAATAGGTATCATACTCTTCCTCCTCCTAAGTGGTAACTGCCTTTATACATCTTTTCAACAACTAATACACTAGAAGTAATGATCATATCTACTATGGCTGAAATCACGGTTGCATCCTTTTAGCGTCTTATTTTAAGAAATATATATATATATATATATATATATATATATATATATATATATATATATATATATATATATATAGGTAGCAATTTTTCATTAATGTATGTTTCATTAAATAATATAGACTAGTTTTGTCTATTTATTTTAAGTAAGTTCCCTTCATGTGGTCTGATAAGCTTAATAACATTATCATTGAAAGACGAAAGGAAATCCCCATACTAATACATGTATAAATCCAATCTAAGCTTTCGGCTTATATAAGCCATTATCAAATATGACAAATTACTTTTCAATATATCAACCAATACACGGACGAAACAATAATGATAGTCTGTTTTTGTTGAAAATTTTCAAAGCAACGATTAATTTGAAAATTTGATATTCACAAGTATGGAGACATAGTCACTGATTCCATTTCAGTCGAGAAAAGCTCTTCCACCAGCGATGTTCTATCATTTACCTGGATGTTATCACTTATAGTTCAGTCTTATATTCAGTCGGTCGAAATTCCCTGTTGCCTCGCGTCTAAACTCCATACTGGTGAGATCTTCTGAACCGCTATACTCCCGCATAATTCAGTGTCAGAAGAGATGGAGTAAGGGATTTTACCGCTGAACGTCGGAGTAAACGAAATTTAGTCAAATATAACAATTATTATTGTTGTTCTGGCTTCGAACTGATATTTACGAAGTTAAGAGACAGTAGGCAAACATCGGAGTACAATGCTTTGTGTCGTGCTAATATTTCAAGTAGATAAAAGCTGCTTGCCTTGAAAATCATCAATTTTTATATGACTTTTATCAGGACTTTAACACCGACCAAGGGAATTTCCAAGTTCACCCGCCAAAAGTCAGTCGATTCCATTTACTATTTACATTAAAAGTAATATGAAATAGTTGTCAACGTAATATCAACAAGTTTTACTGGCATATCTCTTCAGAACGATGGCTATCTTGGCCCTTCACAGCTTTATTTCTTTAATATCTCTGAACTGGTATGACTTTTTGTGAGTGGTACTGAAGAGCGTTTCCTGTGCCTTCTCAATGGTTTGGAATTCAAAGTTGTCCTCCTTCTATACTGGCTGCTAATGAAGGGTACAGAGTTCAGTCTGCCCTGTTATTTAATTCATAGATTGATGTGATAGTTTTGCCTTTCCCATGGGTATTAGTTCGAAAGTGGACATAACAGACAAAACTGGAATTTGAACTCTACCCGACTACCTTCCTTTCTTGAAAACATAACCATTACGCTACCCGCTTACTTAGAATATTTACAGGTCAGTTATTATGTGAATATATATGGAGCGTCATAAAGATGGCGGACGTCGTTATTTCGAATGAAATTCCAATACATAAAAAATTCTCGTGTCGGCAAATTCTCTTAGTGTCAAGTGTTAAAAGTCATCTCCCAGTTAAGGAAATAATCTAAAAAGAGGTATTTGAACTGAACAGTATTACTATCGAAGTAACAACAACTAGATAACCTTAACTAAATTTGAACGGAGTTATTGGGCAATCATTGACGGGAAGATTTGGACGAACAATGGCGTGACTGTTAGAATGGAACTCAGTGAACACGATAAACAATCGCCATGAGCACCATGCCGGAAATACGTCCACATGTGACGAGTGTCGAGCGGGAGACCTCTTTGGTTTCAGGTTGTCAGTCGGAACAAACAAGATTTCGATTTCACCAAGTAACGCAAACTCCAAATAAGAAACAGAATACAGACAGCGCAGGAAAACTAACCAAAGTGACAGGAACCGGAAAATTCCGCTTTCAGTCTAGTCAAACACAAGGGCATGTTGATACGTGACATAGCAAACACCTTCTTCTCCCTGTCTCTACATTTGACGTCAACGAATCAGAAACTGGTCCATTATGGGCATATCTCATGAGAAAGCATTTTGTTAATTCTCACTATACTCTAGATGCCCGCTTCGTAACTTCTGTTTTCCTTTGCGCGGGATGGTTAGCTTTAGAGTCAACAGTTTTCTTTGTCCAGTCATCTTCGTCAAAAAAAAAAAAAAAAAAAAATATTTAATCTTCCTTCCGTCCCTTTCTCTCGGTCTTGCTTTTGTACTTTGAAGTTGACTCCAGTTACTGATAGCCATCATCCGAAAGTAAACATTCCCTATCAAGTTGTCTTAAATTTAACTCATATTCCTACAGATACAAGCATAGCTTGGTTTGGTCTATTACTTTTTCTACATGCATTGAAATTTCAAGACTGAGGCGGTCGTGGCTCACCATAACTTCCTCTCATTTTTCTGCAGTTAGTAATTATTTCTAATTTACTACCCGCTTTCTCCTTGTTCTGCCATTCACTCAAACTAGTCAGCTAGGTTACTCATTGGCCTCCCAATTTTTGGCCTACGGTGGAGTAGTGGATAGCGCCTCGGATTGAGGAATCGGAGAGCCAAGTTCGAATTCCAGTCAAATCCATTATATTCACATACGTGCTAAAAACCTTGGGAAAAGTATGAACCCTCTTCTCTCTCCAGCTATAGGTAAATAGCAGGATAGACCAGGTTCTATAGCCTTGGATGGCAACTGCAGAAAGAAATGGCAACCTACTACGGGAAAATTCGTCATCGTCAGTCATGTATCGAAAGATACATGATCGCCTAAGCGTGTATCACGCATGGCACAAAACTGACTGACGGATGCCCCGTAATTGTTAAATTCTCGAAGTTCCATTTTCTCATTATGTGTCGCAGAAATTTCGAATATTTCTTTCCCATTATTGGCATCAGTTTTTTTGTAGTTCCTATGCTGCTTAAAATCTCGTCCAGTTTGTGATTTGTATTTTCAGCATTCGTCGGTAGAACCACATTTCCGTCCCTTTAAGTCTCTTTTTCATTGATGAGAATATTATCCAGTATTTTCTGCCACAGTGGAGATTAAAATGTTACTTGATCTAAAGAATTTTCTCAGGGCATGGAAACTTCCCAAGAGCAATATCTTTTCTGATTCTTTTGTATATGGCTTACCTGGGATCTACTCAATACTCTTTTGAAGCTTACGTTTGATAGCGTCGAGCGTTTTAAGGACATCTGCTACTATTTTTGCCTCCTGTTTCATGTAGCTAGATCCCAGTATTTACATATGGACACTTTATAGTCTAATATGTTACTGTGCCTCTTTTCTGGATAATGATTCGATTAGTGAGTTTCTCACTGGGTGCCACATACAAAAAGCCATATCGACACTGAATAGCCCAACAAAGGTAGGCATGTCTTAAAATCAACCAGCAAAATCAGAACAACGTATATTTGTATCGTAGCAGATTCTCATCTTTCTAAATTTGATAACTTTATAAAGAATTTTGAAATGATATAGACTCGTTATAAGAGCCACTATCCACTTGTCATCTTCCAAGCCAAATCTTTTCACTGCCATTCTACAAGACAAACAGATAAAGTGGCCAACAGTGAAAAAAGTGACCTGGAAGATCATTGATAGACAGTCACACATTGCCATGTAACCGAGACATACGGAGGATGGGATTTTTGTTGTTTGGACTGACAACAGCAACAAAAGACATATCTTACGACTTGTGCTTTCAAATGAATATTATCACGTGGAACATTTTGGAGAATCACGTGGCACTAAGACTTGTCGATGCCCCCGAATTATCATCAGTATTTTTGCACATTTAATAATATTATCAGTTGAACGGTTTTATCCTTTCTCCAGTTCGTCTTAATATTTTGCAAGACTTTCCAGACCGTTTCAACGATGCCAACAGTCGTCAATTTCTTATTAAACTATAATTACAGTTTTCTGTTAAAGGTCAGCTATTGTCATTTCTTTTCATTTTATTATATTTGGAAGTTAAAACATTTTCGGCATTACTTAAACTGACTGGTACGTTCGTAGAGAAATAGGGAAGAACAGTGGGGGATATTTTTGTAGATTAGAATTCATTAAACCTTCCTCAAGCCATGGTATTTGTCGTAATCGAAAAATGTTTCTGTTTATCATTTTAGAAGTAGGGTCCTGTTCATGAAATCAAAGATCGATTTAACATTATATATTTATATTGTAAACCAAAATCACATTTAAAATGATAAATCAATATTTGTTTTGATTCTGACAAATGCCGTGACTCAAGGAAGTTTTAATGAGTCTTAATCTACAAAAATTGTGAGAATGATTCTTCCCTATTTTTACGAGAGGACCACTTAATTTAAATAGTCATCAGATGTTCTTATGGTTGCCCATGTATTTTTTTTACAGTAAGGTTGATGCTGTGGATGTTCCGGGAGCCACTCGAGATAGAGGTTTACTTTAAGTGGTATTTTATATGGATAGGAGTGGAAGATAACGGTTGACTCTAGACATGAACATGTTAAGATTGTAATAATCGGGGAAACATCCTCTTGTGAGACTGTTCGAAAGGGCAGTGGTTTGCGGAAAGAAGCTGATTAAGTGGAGCTTACTTCTCACCGATGGAATACGGAGAGAATGTGGCTTGTTTGTTACTATGTAAGTGGCATGGCGGGTCCTATTCGTGAAGGTCAGACCTGCTGGAACCAAGAAATGCAGTTCGTCCAATCACTTTCTGATGTGGGTGCCAAAGTTGGGCCCACAGAAGTAAAACACGGAACACGAATTAGATGTAAGAAAGATGTATTAACAACAGGTTACAGAGATAGTGTAAGCAGAGCTTACTATATCACTCTCTAGAGTGCTATGTCGCCTACTTAATATAGGCCTGGAAGAGTCTATTGTGTAGGTAGTTTACCCCCCTTCCAAAGTTTTCTATTTTTAAAAGGAGAGAAAAAAATAAAACTGTTAATACTTTTTCCTCTTGGGATTTACGTCGAGCGGTTGAGTAAATTTCCTTTTCCTTTCTGAGCGTCGCACTTCAGGAGAGACTTTGGGCATGTCGAGATCGAAATGATCGAAAATTACGTCGATCGGCTCTTCACATGTATTTTGTAGTGATTCCTTGAAACGGCATTTTCTGATCTGGTTCCAATGGCGTTTGTGAATGTTTCTCGGTCCTTGGACCATATATACCAGTTCGCCAATTCTCCTCTTTGTGGTGCCCACTTCCCAGAATGTCATATTGTTCTTGTACGCCTTGAAAAAGACTTTATCGCCAGGATTGAAATATTTCCTATGAGGCGATACGGTTTTTTTGAACTTTGCTTGCCGTGGAATAAGTTTGTCGAAGACAGACTTGATTTTTCTTGCGAACATTGTTTCTGCAGGCAAGCTTCCCATAGGCGTGTTCGGATTAGGGGTTATCCGATACACCTGCAGAAATTGTTGCAATGCTCTATCTGTCGGTGTGCCTAGTGCCTTTCTTAAAGCCCTTTTTAAAGTGTCCACGAACCTTTCGGCCTGGCCATTTGACCTAGGGTGGTACTGAGGCGTTGTAACGTGGTCCACCTGATATGACTTGCAGAAGTCTCTAAATTCACTTGATGTGAATTGAGTGCCATTATCAGTAACTATACAATCTACGACGCCAAAACGCGCGAATTCTTTGCCAAGGATGATCTGTTTTGGGCCATGGTTTGCACGTCGTGTTTGGAGCTTTTGCTGCAAGCGCGCATCCTTTGCATGATTCTATCATGTCTGCTATGTCCTTGTCCATGTTTGGCCAATAAACGTAGCAGCGCACGAGGCTTTTCGTACGGTTCTTCCCCGGATGTCCCATGTGAAAATCCCTGAGGATTTTTATTTGTAGGCTGTTTGGAATCACTACTCGGTCATTGTATAGTAGGACATCATCGCAGAGGGAAAAACTTTCAGGCACATTGGGGTCTGTGTTTCGAATTTTGCTTTTTATGGATTGAATGAATTCATCCTCTAGAGACTCCCTTTTTATGTCGGCCAAAGTAACTGGGAGCTCTCTTATGGTACTCGCGATCATGTTTTTGATTTCACAATTTGTCCTTAGAGTAGCAATGACGGAGTCTTCAAAGACTTCTGTATTTTTTGGAATGAGTCGCGATAAACTGTCTGCATGGCGAATACTTTTGGTTGTTAGGAACTCTATCTTGAAATTATAGTTTAAGAGAATCGTTCCCCAACGAAGTAGTCTATTTGCAGTATAGACTGGCAGACCTTTTTTAGACCCAAAAATTGTAATCAGATCTGTCTGCAGTATGAACCGTCTACCATGTAGATATCTGTGAAACTTTGTCACAGCGAATATTAAACCTAGAGCCTCTTTCTCTATTTAGGAATATTGTTTCTCAGCTGGAAGTAGAGATCTTGATGCGTGAGCTACAGCTTTTCGCGAACCGTCTGGCAGTTTATGTAATATGCAAGTACCCTATGCCGTACGAGCTTGCATCACTTGCGACTATGATGTGGAGACTAGGGTCGAAATGTGTGAGGGAGAGCTCTGAAGTAAGAGTTTTCTTGATCTTCTCGAATGCGTCTTGGCATTCCGGGGTCCTTGACCATGGTTTGTCCTTTTTTAAAAGTTGGTTTAGAGGTCCTCTCAAATTTTGCATGTTCTTAATGAACCCTTGGTAAAAGTTAGCTAGGCCGAAGAAGCTTTGTAACGCTTGAACGTTATCTGGGGCCGGCATGTTTCGGATCGCGTTGACTCTCTCTGGATCCGGCCGACGACCATCTTTATTTATGATGTGTCCTAAGTATTTAATCTCTGGTAAGAAAAAGTCACACTTTGCCTCCTTAACCTTAAATCCGTATTCTTGTATCTTTTCGAATACGTTTATTATATGGTTCCGGTACTTTGCCGTAGTTTTAATAGTAACTAGTATATCATCCAAATAGGCTGTTGCGTAGTCAAGATCGCCCAGCATGGCGTCCATGACCTGCTGGAAAATTGCAGGCGCAACCTTTACTCCAAAAGCCAGTCTGTTGTATTTGTACAACCCTCTATGGGTGTTTATGCAGAGCAATTTGGAACTTTGTTCTTCCACCTCTATCTGAAGGTATGCGTCCGAGAGTTCGATTTTAGAAATTTTTTTTCTACCATTGAGTTTATTGAAAATTTCTTCAGGGCTTGGGAGAGGATAGTAGTGATCTTGCAAGGCATCGTTTAACCCTGTGGAAAAATCTGCGCATACTCGTATTTGATTGGACTTCTTTTTTACGTAGACCGTAGGTGCTGCCCACTCGCTGAAATCTGTTTTTGACAGAATACCTGCTTGTTCGAGTCTATCTAACTCTTTATTGATTTGCTCTAGAGCAGCGAAAGGGACATTCCGTTTCTTTTTGAATACCGGTTGTGCACCGTCCTTCACCTTGAACTTAGCTTTCATTTTAGTACATTTCCCAAGGCCGCCAGAAAAAACCTGGGGAAATTGTTGTTCGAGTTCCTTTTTTAGATTTACCAAATTGGACGTTGTACTTTGTATCTTGCGACAAAATGTACTCATTGGGCAATCCCATTGATTGAATTTTTCTATCCAATCAGTCCCAAATAAGTTGCCTGAAGTTTTTAATACGTAGGCTTTGAGCTTTTTGGTAACCCCATTTAGTGTTACTGTAAGTATTACCTTGCCTAAAATGTTAATATTTTCGCTAGCTACGAATTTTGCTGTTTTATCCGTTTTTAATAAGGTCGGTGTTGGTCCACAGAAGTAAAACACGGATTAGATGTAAGAAAGATATATTAACAACAGGTTACAGAGATAGTGTAAGCAGAGCTTACTATATCACTCTCTAGAGTGCTATGTCGCCTACTTAATATAGGCCTGGAAGAGTTTATTGTGTAGGTAGTTTCCGGTCTCACAATACTTTCCATGTTAGTAGCGATAGAGCACCACCCACCGCCTGTGTGAGAGAGCTTAGAGGGTGGAGAAGAATTATTCTCCAACAAAGACTTGGAGACACCTTTGAACTCTATCCCGACTGGAAATTGAGATCTGGGCAGCCCCCGCCCACATATGGCAACAGCACTCAATTTTCGGCCTCATCTGGCTCTTATAAAGGTAGAGGATAGAATGAGAAGTCAGGTACTTACCGGAGTGGTACAGATCACAAACAAATCACAAGTTAATGCTGTACATTTTAGAATAATTTCTTCTGTGAAGGTAAGTTTCGACTTTACAATCGTATTATATTTCGCTTGTAGATATCTGCTTAACTTTATTACTAGCATATGAGTTTTTTTTTCTGATGATAATGAAGCATATTACAAAGCATTGTCTTGACTGATAGGAAAGAGAAAAGTTCTAAGTGAAGTGGGATCTGTTCCTTTTATATTGCATATTCCAAATTCTGCTTTTTCGCCTCTGCTCGATCATCTCATAAGTAACTGAATGGAGCTAACACAATGTACCATATTAGCCACTGATAGATTCGAACATTTGAAATATAGGTTATGAAGCTGACATAACGAAAGAGGGATGAATAGACTGGCAAAGAATAAATATTTAGGTGATTGGAGTAATTTTAAATATATAATGAACGTAGAACCGACAATAAAATAGAAAAAAAAACAAGATATTTTTGATGTATTGAATATTCATCAAAATTCTTGTAGAAAACGACTGTCATATATTCACAATCAAATAATCAAACCATACACAACGTTATCTGAAAGATTTTTTTAACCTTTTGCTATGAAAAGCAAAACAAGGCGATAATAAATTGCAGTTAAATAACCCCAGTGATTAAGTTTCATATTCTCTTTGTATGTAAACATTTACCAGAATCATTTGATTTAAAATCGATCATTGAAATAACGGGATTATTCTTCTCGAAATAAACTTCTGACGATACTCTCTTTTCCCACCTCATATTTCTTTATCACTCAACCGATCCTCTCCCTGTCTATTCATTACTTGCCTTTAGGGTTTGATAGACGCTAACTTGTTGATGTTCTTACTTGTTAAGTAATAGAAATATGCTGGGAAAATAAACAGCGGGTCATTTACTTTTAACACATAAACATAATAGCAATTGTCTGAAAAAAAACAAAAAAAAAACGAAGTTGACAACGGAAATTTCTCTTGATATTACCAACAAAAACTTAAATAAGCTTCATCAGAACATAAATTCTAGATTTGTGTTCTTTGATCTTTTGTCGACTTTTCCAACACTTTGTATGATCACAGTGTCTGGTGATTATTCAGTTGAACATTTTATATGGCCATTGGGGAAAGAATGATAGCATTTAGATTTTTGACTTTAATAAAAACAGTAATTTTGTTTGCATTGATGTGAATTGTAAATCTTACCCGAGTGAAAATTTCAAATGAAGGTTTGACATAATGAGCGACATTTCATGTTGAGACGAACAAATTTGCTTATTCCATTAATTAGAATATTCTAAGGGCTTACGACCACATCACGTTGAACCATCGGTTCCCATACGATAACCGAAGTTAAGCAACGTCGAGCCTGGTCAGTACTTAGATGGGAATACTAGGTGCTGTAAGCTTGGGTGTGCGGGTGGTGTAATGGATAATAGTTAGGAACTGTTAATCGGAGAACCGATTTCCAATTCCCATTTGATTCGTTATATTCACTTGCTCTTGGGAAAGGTATGAATCCACCTCTTCTCCCCCAGCTATGGGCTAACTAGTTAGACTTCTATTACTACTATTTTGTTTTTAAATTCTTAAAATCTGAAACTAATTTCTGGCTTTAAATAAACTGCAAAGTTTGATAAGCAGTAGAAAATGAATCAATCAAACAATCAAAACACGTACGCACACTTGTTTATAAACATACGCGCGAATGAGAGAGAGAGAGAGAGAGAGAGAGATTTCGTAAGAATTGGAGATAAAAAGAGGAACACAATAATTTTCAGATGAAACAACTCTTATTTTTTATCATGTCCTGGGCATTTGACATTTTATAAAGAAAACTAAACGCATTGGAATTATAAAAATAATATTTTATTTAGTTATTCGTTAGTATCCGGTGTCTCGCTTCGAGATTTTTCAAAATGAGCGCTTTTTGTTCTGGGCATTCCCGAGTTCTATCGTTCTATCGTTCTTTTTTTTTTTATAGGGGAATGCGTCAGCATGCATAAGGTTCAAAATAATTTAAATCCTTTTGTTTCTAAAGCTATTCGCGTTCTTAAATTTTATGATTTTCAGTTTCTCCATCATACGTAGATTGGAATTTCTGCTTGTTTCTCCTTTTTGTCTTGTATAACATTCTACGAAACTATTTAAGTATCTAGAATAGAACACTTTTATATACATAAGAAGATATACACAAGTAACATACAATTAGAGATATGCACTTATATATAATATATATCTGAGTAGTTCTGTTTCTAATGTGAATAAGCATTCTTAAATACAAATAAACACTTTCAGATTTTAAGCCAGTCTATGTTTTCACAAAAATGGTATTAAACAATCGATGTTGGTAAAATTATTTAGATAATATATTTAACGGCATAGAAAACGCATAGAAATGGTTAAACAATTGCCTTGCGTGTTATATGAGGAGTTGAAGACTACCATAAACTAATTTTATCCTCAATGATCTCTTCTACTACTTTGGTTGAATGCATTGAATTGATTTGATGACTGAGCGAGAAATGGGATCCTTGCAAATATTCAGCTAACTAAAGTTAGGAGACGACCCTGGTGAGGTGGAGTGATATTTGGGCTAATGCTGTCGGCTGTAGAATTAAAATTGATGATAAAGGCAAAGTCATATTTAGTGGTAAATTTCGTAATAAAGAAACTAAAGAATATATTTAAGCAAAACAATGTTCTTCCACAAACTACCAACCTTGCCAAAATTAGATTTCATAGATAACAAATTAATGGAATAGCCTCGAATCTGTAACAGATATCAATCTAACAAAAGACTTGTTCTCTATCATTAAGAGATATTGTATATATGAAATGAAAGCAATATTAACGCAAAGACGTAAGGGAAGCAATAAAAACGGCTGTAATGTTAGAATCGAAACAATAGAAAATCTTCTCAAACTTAGTGATTGAAAAACTGATGAAACTTATAAGATCTTCAAAAGCCAGAGCTAACATGTAAAATAAAAAAGAGTATCGTAAAAATTTTATCAATCTTACTTTGCTCATTTTAATTGTATTTTGAAAATACTAGTCTGATATAGAATGTGTATGCATAGATATAAAGAAACACAAAATCATGTAAGTATATATAGAAAATAAACTGAAACGATAGTACATATACCCATATACATATATAAGACAAATTTTTAGTAAATAACACCGAACATAATATAGAACTCAATGCAAAGAAAGACTTAAATTTCTTGAAGCCGTTGTAATAAAAAGGAAGAAGGCAACATTAAATATGGTATCTTTCTCCATAGGAGATCTTATATCGAAATGTCTATTAAAAAATCACACAAAACTTCAGTTTGACGGTTGTAAATGGCATTACTTTGAGTGACATGAAAACGGAAAAAGAGGGAACAGAAATTAATCAAAAATAGTTTTATAAATAGACAAAAAAGAAATCCTTGACAACGAATATATCAACATTCAAAAGTACTGTGAAAAAAACAAAAACAAAAAACTTTGGATCGACAGACTTTGTCGATACTGTTCAAGAGAACTCGTTTAAAAGAATGCTTGCTCCTTAAATACATCTTATTTAAAATATATGTATATATGTACATGTTATAATCATTTTTCAATATCAATGTGCGAATAACTTGAAACTTTACATGATAAAAAGTATAAAAAAATGTCAATATTAAAAATTGAAAAATCTCGAAAGTTGTATACTGTAGTGATCGATATTCGAGTAAGTAGTCACAGAAACTGAATATAGGCAACCTCTTATTCTCTTCACGAGTTGAAATTAGACTACCACTACAAAATTATGATTTGATACTTAAATTCTGCTAAAAACCATTATCTGAAAGACACAGACATACGATTAACAATTGTCAAATTCTTTTGAGATACTTCATATATGATAAACATCATGCAAAATGTATTCAACTATTGGTTAATATTTAATAATTCTTCGATTATAACGATTCGCTTTCTATATATGAACTGAATGATACAAAAACACCGATACACTTCTGTCATTCCTTCAAAGACTTAGACTGGCATACAAAACCCAAATTCCTTTATACATGGAAACATGAACAAACGCAAGCATTGTGCTTGGTTAATTAAAATAGTTCCATTTTACGTGTTGGCACAAGGGATCTGTATTTTAAATCGGTTAAAAAACAAACTGAAATATATAGCGAGCAGTT
>OZ010572.1:63485881-63498381 GCA_963932145.1 Acanthosepion lycidas | reverse complement strand
TTTAACCTTTATTCCAGCAGAAAAAATCTTGCCAAAAATTCGTGTTTAAAAACGTCTTGGAATTCTTGTTAGATTTTTTCTTATGCTGTCTGGAAAATAAGTATTTTTAAATAACAGATAACAGATATTCGAAATTCACCTCTTTCACTTCATTAACGTACCAATTTGCTTTAGAGTGTATATACTGTTAATTCCACGCCTTAAACGATCATCATTGATTGATTTGTTTTTTACGGTTTATCAACCCATTGCCGGTTATTTAAAGCTAAAAATATTTTTAGAGTGTAATAATTTTTTTTTTTAGAGATAACGATTTTTACTGATACATGTGCTACTATTTAACCCACAGCTGGGGGAGAAGAATTGGATTCATACATTTCCCAAGACTATTTGCGCATGTGAATATGACGGTCTCAACTGAAACTCGGCTTACCGATTTCCAATTCCTGGCCATTATCATTTACGCCACCTGCACTTCGTATTCCAAAGCGTTCACCCATCTAGTTATTGACTAGGTTCGGCGTTGCTTAACTTCGGCGTTCGTATGGGAACCGATGTTTTAATGTGATATGGCGATAACCCTAAAGCAATCATGGGATAATGTTTGTACACTTTTTGTGGACTCTCTCTCATATGTGTGTGTGTGTCAAAATAACAATCAAAAAGGAATATTTGACAGCTTCCCCAGATTTGCTATTTCGACGTGACAATGGAACGACCTTAAGCCTTTGTCTATTGTCATTGAAAGTTTCGTTTTCTTTATATCCGAACTGGCCTCCGTAGACGCGCCATACTGCTATGTCATTTTCTGATTTTATAGATGTGGAAACGTTTCATTTTAGGTTGACCGAATTGCTAAGGATTAGAAGCGGACTGTCGTTCTGTTCACAATGCATGAAAATGTATAATACATGATAGATAAATAAATATCACTGAATAAGACAAACAAGGAGCACGAAGTCATTCCTTTTTGCAATAACTCTACTTCCACACAATGAAATGGATATCTGGTCCAAGATTATACAGAAATTATCCAGGTCCCCTATCGTCGGTTCCAGCGTCTTTAATCACTTTCTGGCATCCACAGGGACAAAACACGGATGTTATTCATCAGGAGAAAGGAAATTTCAAACTACCATTGTGTTAGTGTTTCTGTTAGAGAACGATAAAATTGGGGGATTTTATATAAGATGATGCCAGCGGAAATTTTGGAAAAGCATTGACTGCATCGTCTGTAACTCCAGTTCTGGAGCATGAATTCTGAAAAAAGAAATTTCCCGTGATTTCTTTTAATGGTATATGTAGTCAGCATTATACACTTAATATTTAAAACAATGTGCCTAAAGTAAAAATCAAACGCTCAGACCGTCGCATGAATTACATTTTGTCTCACTAAAGGAGATTTTGTTTTAAAGAAATAGAATTATTTTTTATGAAGCAGGTTAATTACAAAATGTCAAAGTAAAAATATTTCCAAATTGGCTGACATATTTGGCATTCCGTCTGATTTTCATGTATCATTATTCAAATATGTCTGTGTTTGTGGTAATAGCTTCATGTATATATGTATGTGTGTATTTGTATAATGTAGGAAGTAAACAAGTCCACAATCGGTTTCTCAATTAAAACTAAGTAATTTTTTCGTAGCAATATGTATGCATTATATGACTTTCTTCCTATAAGAACATAAGGGGATGTAGCGCCAATCTGTATGAGTTGGAAAACATGTCGTAAAAACGAGCTTTTCAAACCTGAGTTTCACCATCACCTAATCATTGTAGGGAGACATCAATTTCAAGATGCTATCTATCTATCTATCTATCTATCTATCTATCTATCTATCTATCTATCTATCTATCTATCTATCTATCTATATCTGTTTCTCTATCTATCTATCTATCTATCTATCTATTTCTCTATCTATCTATCTATTTCTCTATCTATCTATTTCTCTATCTATCTATCTATCTATTTCTCTATCTATTTCTCTATCTATCTATCTATCTATATCTGTTTCTCTATCTATCTATCTATATCTGTTTCTCTATCTATCTATCTATATCTGTTTCTCTATCTATCTATCTATATCTGTTTCTCTATCTATCTATCTATATCTGTTTCTCTATCTATCTATCTATATCTGTTTCTCTATCTATCTATCTATCTATATCTGTTTCTCTATCTATCTATATCTGTTTCTCTATCTATCTATCTATATCTGTTTCTCTATCTATCTATCTATATCTGTTTCTCTATCTATCTATCTATATCTGTTTCTCTATCTATCTATCTATATCTGTTTCTCTATCTATCTATCTATCTATATCTGTTTCTCTATCTATATCTGTTTCTCTATCTATCTATATCTGTTTCTCTATCTATATGTTTCTCTATCTATATCTGTTTCTCTATCTATCTATGATTCTCTATCTATCTGTATATCTATCTATCTATATATATCTGTTTCTCTATCTATCTATCTATCTATATATATCTGTTTCTCTATCTATCTATCTATCTATCTATCTATCTATATATATCTGTTTCTCTATCTATCTATATATATCTGTTTCTCTATCTATCTATCTATCTATCTATATCTGTTTCTCTATCTATCTATCTATATCTGTTTCTCTATCTATCTATCTATATCTGTTTCTCTATCTGCGAGTGGCCTGTTGTTAAACCTTATGGAAACGTTTCTTCGCAATAGTAATTTTCCAGATCTTTGTCAGTACCATCTATCTATCAAATTAATTTGAGAGCTATGTTTGCTCGTAATCAGAGGCGTAGATTTTACTTTTATAGTGTTCGTCTTCAACAGAATTAACCAACGATGATCTTGTGAAAACCGAAATAATGAAACCATTAACATTAAGAATAAATAAATAGATCAATTTCTAACTCTGTCTGGCCTCCAGTCTAGAAAGGCTATTATTCTTTCAATTTGCGAGCTTGAGGAAATTAATCTCGGTAAGAAGAGCAACGGTTCTTCACTAGAAATTGATTCATTCTCGCTGGGAAAATTGGTGAGATCAGTTTTTTTTCTTACTTATATTTGTTCGTAAAGAAGGAATGAATGAAGCGATGAAAAGTGTTTGTTAATTATCGCGTTGTTTAAGATTAATGACGTCAGCTTTACACACACACACAAACCCAGACGTCACATGGGGGGGGGGCGGAGTTTATTCTCCATAATAAATAGTGGGTGTCTTAAGAGGTGCTGTCGGAAACCATTTAATGGTCAAAAAGTTAGAATTTAAGTAAAGTAAGTATTTAAAACAAAATTAAAACGGCATTAAATTTAGTTTTAATTCTGGAAAGAAAAAAAATAATAGAACAACGTTTTTATTTTTATTTTTTTTAAATGCCATCATGAAAGTGTTCAAGTAAAAACTTGAATCAACTATAATAATTAGCGCAAAATTAAGGAAATTAAACCAGGTGGGCTTAATTAGCTTGGGGGCTCTGAAGATTTCTTCAAAAATAAACTTCCTCCTTAGAGAAGGTACACAAAAGAGGTTGCGTATCTATCTATCTATCTATCAAATATATGATATATATATATGTGATATCTATCTATCTATCAAATATATGATATATATATATATATGTGATATCTATCAAATATATGATATATATATATATATGTGATATCTATCAAATATATGATATATATATATATATGTGATATCTATCTATCAAATATATTATATATATATATATATGTGATATCTATCTATCTATCAAATATATGTTATATATATATATATGTGATATCTATCAAATATATGATATATATATATATATGTGATATCTATCTATCTATCAAATATGTTATATATATATATATGTGATATCTATCTATCAAATATGTTATATATATATATATATGTGATATCTATCTATCAAATATGTTATATATATATATATGTGATATCTATCTATCAAATATGTTATATATATATATATGTGATATCTATCTATCAAATATGTTATATATATATATATGTGATATCTATCTATCAAATATGTTATATATATATATATGTGATATCTATCTATCAAATATGATATATATATATATGTGATATCTATCAAATAAATGATATATATATATATATGTGATATCTATCTATCAAATAAATGATATATATATATATATGTGATATCTATCTATCAAATAAATGATATATATATATATATGTGATATCTATCTATCAAATAAATGATATATATATATATATGTGATATCTATCTATCAAATAAATGATATATATATATATGTGATATCTATCTATCAAATAAATGATATATATATATATGTGATATCTATCTATCAAATAAATGATATATATATATGTGATATCTATCTATCAAATAAATGATATATATATATATGATATCTATCTATCAAATAAATGATATATATATATATATGTGATATCTATCTATCTAAATGATATATATATATATATGTGTGATATCTATCAAATAAATGATATATATATATGTGATATCTATCAAATAAATGATATATATATATGTGATATCTATCAAATAAATGATATATATATATATGTGATATCTATCAAATAAATGATAGATATATATCACATATATATATATATATATATCAAATATATGATATATATTAATGTGATATCTATCTATGATATATATTTATGATATATATGTGATATCATATATATATATATATATATATATGACATATCTATATATGATATATATAGATGGACTTTTTCAAGACAAATTTAAGACACACGTATTTATAAAAAAAAAATATCATTAGTTTTTCAAAAACTTTAAGAGCGCTCATATATATATACATCAGGCTAATTGAAAAGTCTAGGTAAACTATAAAAGAATCCAAGTGACGTAATTTACTGTCTATTAAACAAAACTGAATAAATGTATTTTTTATTAAATGTTTTAAAAAATATTTTAAGTAATATTTATGTTACTTTAGTTTGGGATTAATTATGTATTATATATTTTAAATAAAAGAAGGTTTCGAATTTAAGAATTTTCTTTTAATTTTTTAACAATTTTATAGTCATAGATGTTGGCTTTGAAAAGAGGTAATTCTTTGCTGAACGGAGATATTGGTGTTGATGCTATTTATGCATGTGCACATTTCTCGACCGATTTCCATGAAATTGTACAGACATGTAAATTTACCAACATAGATCAAGACCAACATTTCAATGTCTAGGAGAAATCGATAAATCTGAAGGTGGGTACAACCTTTTCCAAAAAACAAAGCAAAGTTAGACGCCAACAATTTTTTTACTGGATGAGCACTTAATGCAAAAACATGCTTATATTACGAGATTTATGTAGAGTGCTTGATAGTTTTCCTGCGAAACTGGCTTCACACAAAAAATTGAACCTGTGAGCTATTTGTACTAATTCAAATAAATATTGAATAACTTCCTCTTTTTTATCCGATTTTCTTCACACATGAAAAAATATGTGCCATCCTGCAAGAAATTAGATTGTATGGTTTTAGTCCTGATCGCTTCCCTATACATAACGAAACACTACGAAAAACTGTACAAAAATCCCCGTTTTTTGGCCATGACTCCCTGACTTTTCATCTAATGCTTACATATGACATGAAAATCGTCTTGCGTGAATGTTTGGTATAGATTATTTCAGTTAAGTGAACGAAATCTGCGACAAACGAGGTCAAAAATCGGCTTTTGGCATTTAGCATTTAGCTAGCAGTTCCATCTTAAATTGGCATTCGAACAACCTTTGATGCAAAGATTGTTTGAGAAGGATTATTGAAGTGTTAAAAGGGAAAATTCCCGAAGAACATTACGAATAAATGTAAACATGAGAATAAGTAGGGGGTATTTATGCGTTTGCACTTGAAGTTGAATCAATCTCAGACGCTTCATCTCGGTTTTTGTTTGATTATTAGATTTGTAAACCATGCTATACTATTTGAAAGTTATTAAGGCCATATGAAATTCTACCGAATATCTAAAACGTTGAAACAATTTAATCCTGAGCAACGACCAGTCAAGAAAGTTTTATCGATTGAATTCTTTTATTAAGAACAATCAAAAACTTGCGTAGAACATAACGTAAAAGATGAGTGTGGAATAGCTTTGTATATCAACGGATTATGCATACAAGCGGGGACGCAGGCAGACATTTCTAAACAGGTGGGTGCAGGTATCCATGGTGGGGCGGTTATACAATAGCAGCTATGTACACCCAGGCAAACAAGTTAATTTATTGTATTTCTAACTAATGAATAAACATACTTTTCATATAATTAAGTCGACACGGATGCATAATAATTAAATATGCAAACAGAAAAAATGATTTAATAGGAATAAATCCTATCTATCCATTATAATGGGTGAAAAAAGTATTCGTATAATAGAATAAAGAATACATAATTTTCATTTAATCAAAAAAGAATACATAATCTTCATGTAATACTTGTAGAATAGCCATTATTCATTTCTACAGCAACCAAACTCTTCTTGCATTTCTCAATTAATGATTTGCAAATTTTAGTAGCTATTTTGTTCCATTCTTCTTAGCATATGGTCTTCAGATCCGGGATGTTTGTTGGAGCTATCGACTGGATTTGAATTTTTAAATAACGTCACAGATTCGCGATTGGGTTTAAATCGGGGGACTAACTTGGTCATTTCAGGATATTTACATTATTTTCAGCAAGCCATTTCTTTATAGATTTTGCAGTGTGCTTAGGATCCTTATCTTGTTTGAAGATCCAATCATGATGGAGTTCAAGATTTTCAATCGAAATCATTAAATTTGCTTCCAAAATATGCATTCTATCATCATTCTATCATCTATTACTGATATATTGCCTGTAACTTTTGCAGAAAAAAAGATCCCTGAACCATGATTCTCTCACCCCGAAGTTTCACTGTTGTAATAATTTTCTTTTGTTTGAAAGCATCGCCACTTCCTCCATACACAATTTCTAGAGTTACGTTCAAATAAATCAATTTTGGTTTCGTCTATCCATAATGCACATTACAACATGATTTTTCCTTATGTTAACAAACGAATTTCAACCTGACGTCTCTGTGTCTTAAATAGCAGTGGAGTTTTAAGATTGTTCCTGTGAATTTCGTTGTTTATTGTCTGTTTAGGGATACAGTTTCCTGATGAAAACAAATCATCCTAGAACTCTTGACGAGTAACCATTGGATTTTGTTTAATTTGACGTATTAATTTCCTCGAAGAAACCTATGGATTGTGTGTATATATATATATATATATATATATATATATATATATATATATATATGTGTGTGTGTATATATATATATGTGTGTGTGTGTGTATATATATATATATATATGTGTGTGTGTGTATAGACTTGTATACATAGATATATACAGGTGTGTGTATATTGTGTGTATAGATCTGTATATATATATGTGTGTATATATATATATATATATATATATATACACACGTCTACGGATGTGTATATATATATATATATACGTGTACATATGTGTGTAGATACACTGCCTGCCAAATTATTATCGTGATAACCTTTTTTCTAATATTTCAAAAACCCTCGAATCAATTCACACAAGATTTTCACACAAGATTTTCACACAATATTGGAAAAACTGGACTGCGCAATCACTGAATTTTTCGTACTGATCTGCGCAATGTAAACAAACTGGCGCCATATTTGTTATTAGCGCGGTGATTTGAGCGTGCCAAATTATTAGAAAAGTTTAGTAAAATTCCCAGAATTGAGCAAACAAAACGTTTATTAATGTTGCACGTGAATGTTCATGATCAAAAGAAGCTATTAAATAAGATAATCAAACAAATAATAACCCACAAACAAAGGCACAGTTTCAAACATTATTAATAGGGAATGTACTTTCCCCGTTTTGAAATTACTTTAAGAAATTGACAATCCATAGAATTTGTTAATTGTAGGATGTCATCTGCTGTAATGCTGCGAGATATCTGAAGAATTGCTTCTCACAACTCAGCGTTGCTCCTGAATTGTCGTCCGTTGGCTTACAGTATTCGCTTCATGATGCTCCAAAGGTTTTCGATTGGGTTCAAATCCAGAGAATTTGCTGGCCACTTCATTTTTCGAGGTCCATCGAAGCGTAACTGTTTCAAATATTCAGTAGTCTTGTGAGCAGCATGTGAGGGAGCATTATCTTGCATAAAATCAATGGCCCTTCTGAAGCCAACTCTTTGCCTTTTCATCCACGATTCAAGATGCTCCTTCATAAACGCTATGTATACATCAGCAGTCATTTTGATGCCATCTGGTACTCTCACAAATGTTTTTCCAATAATACCACCCCAGATCATTATGCCTCTACCGCCTTGTTGGCGTCTCAAACGCTGATGGCGATTCTGTTCGTTCATTAACCAGCCTTTGCACCATCTATCTGGCCCATCAAGTGTTGCTCGAGTTTCGTCTGGGAACAAAACTTTAGAGAAGTCAATCTTCATATTGTCCTCGGCCCATTTCAATCGATTTTGAATGTTATTTCTCGTCAACGGAGGCTTCGATACAGGTTGGACTATTGTTGCTATTGCCCTCAGATATCGACACGGAGTACGTTTACACACAATAGGATCCCTAATGCGACTGAAAAGCTCTTGACTGGTACGTCCAGGGTTCTTCGTGGCCTCTCGTTTAAGTCGTGACATGAGACGACGTGAAATAACCCTCGGCTTGCCTTTATCTGCCCTTTTGCGTACTTGTGTAGGGTCGGCGGTGAATTTTTTCACTGTTTGATGACACTTCTTTATCATTTTAGAAATTTCTACGGTAGATTTACCTTTTGAGAGTTCTGAGATGATAGTTTTCTTTTCAGCATCACTTAAACTTATTTTACGGCTCATCTTTTCAATAAATTCTTACACTTTTATAATAATTTGGCACGGTCAAAATCACTGTGCTGATAACAAATATGGCGCCAGTTTGTTTACATTACGCAGACCAGTACGAAAATTTCAGTGATTGCGCAGTTCAGTGTTGCCAACATTGTGTGAAAATTTTGTGTGAATTCATTGGACGGTTTTTGAAATATTAGAAAGAAAGTTATCTCGATAATAATTTGGCACGCAGTGTATATATACGTGTACATATGTCTGTATGTGTGTGTGCGCATATATATAATATATATATATATATAATCTGTAAACACATTTCAACAACTTATTATTATACATATGAGTGTGTGTATGTGTATATATATATATATATATATAGGCAGATATACACATCTGTACACGTATTTATATATACATACACATCTGTACCCGTGAGTGTGTGTATATATATATATTGTACACATCTGTGTGTATGTATATCTCTATCTATATATATATATATATATAGAACTATACAGACACACACACACATATATATACACAAACACACAAAACTGTAAAACTGTGTATGTATATATATATATATATATTGATCAATATGTACATACACACACACATACATATATATATAATTGTGATGCAATTTTGGTTTCTGCGTAGGATTGATCTGGTTTTCTCACTCTCGAAAGGTCATAGTTGAATGTAATGTTTGAGTGGTTTCCATATATTATCCCATTAATACTTGTCCTTGCATAAATTTGAAGTATGACGTATTTTGCTGGCTTACAGTACGAAAAACCTGATAGACATTTGACAATATGTCTTGCC
Source organism: Acanthosepion lycidas (assembly GCA_963932145.1). Taxonomy (NCBI): domain Eukaryota; kingdom Metazoa; phylum Mollusca; class Cephalopoda; order Sepiida; family Sepiidae; genus Acanthosepion; species Acanthosepion lycidas. Next base: position 63,488,652 of record OZ010572.1, on the reverse strand, counting down.
TTTATTTACGGGTAAAATATGTAAATGAAAGCTCCATGACTAAGCTGATTTCTGTTTGCTGCACATTAAATTTACTATAAAATTTCTAGTAAAAACGCTTTTAATGAGATTTTAGGTATGACCTTTAATTCTTAAAAACATCGTCACTGAAAGTTTGATTTCTTGTTGTTCCTTAAGTTTTCGTTTTCGCGTGCTTCAAAAATCAAGAGGATTCCTCTGAAATTGTGAGTTCTCTTATCTCGCTCAAATAAAATATGCCCTTCTGTGACACAAGTATTTGCAAAGGAACACATATACACACTATCTATCAACACATACATGCATATATACAGATACAAAGATATATATATATATATATATATATATATATATATATATATATATATATATATATATAGTGGACTTCGGGCAATAGTGTAATGGTAAGCAAGCTTGTCTAGCTAGAACAATTACGACTGGGTGCACCCTACTACGTTAGAAAAATCGCTATATATATATATATATATATATTAATGGACTCTCCCATTGTATTCCTAGGAACCGACAGCCAGACACCAGCACATATGATTTGATCATAGTGATAAAAGTTTTGTTTAGATCCAAATACAGAGACCTGGTACCACAAAGGTCCCCAAACGACCCTCCTCAGGTTTTGAATTCAGAGTTTTTCTCCTAGTTTTCCATCCAAGGCTATAGAACCCAGTCTGTACTGCTAGTTAACCATAACGGTGAGGGGTAGAAGAGGATTAGCACGTAAGAATGGACTTCGAACTCGGCTCTCCGATTTCTCAATCCGAGCGGCTATCCATTACTCTACTGTGTGTGTGTGTATATATATATATATATATATATATATATATATATATATATATATATATATATATATATATATATATATATATATATATAAACAGGACTAGAACTTGCAAAACTTGGGATGACCCATGCCCTTTGTGCCTCCATGAGAAACTACACATTATTAAGCTTCTAAACAATAAAAACCTATTAAACAACCGGCAAGAATTAACGGTTTTCTGCCGACACAACCGAACTTACGCTCTGAATAACTAGCTAAAAACTCGCATACAATAAAATAAATTTTAAAATCCATAGCCCATATACATAGTTTTAATAACCTACAAAAATTGATAACCCTTTATGAAGTCGTCAAATAACAAACGTTACGGCCTTTTCATATACACAAATCCCTTTCATAAAGAGATATAATAAAAGAATAAAATAAAAATAAATAAATAAATCTCCGTAGACGCTCAAGCCAGACTATGCGAAAACTTCCTCCCTCGTAAATTTAGCCACCCCCACCTTACCGTGACCTGGCATCTATGAAAGTAACTCCCCGCCGATTCTAAACAATCCGCCCTTGATGTTACAATGGAAATTTTTGATTTCAATTCTGACCATACTATTAAAACTCGTAAATTTCAGAAATAAGTCATTCCCAAAAAATTTCGCTTGAAGATGGAACAGAGCCTACTTTAACTCAAGTTAATTCAAATATTATTTTGAAGTTTTCGGCTCTTGTTTTGAAATATGAGACCTCTTATGTAGCGAGTTGGAATCATATTTTTAAATAAATATTTATATTTATGCTCTACTTTCCTATCGAGCACTATTTTTTAAAAATAATTACAAAAATACTAAGGAACTTTGGATTATTTACGAAACCAGTTTCTTTCCTATTTTCTACAATATTTTCACATATATATATATATATATATATATATATATATATATGCCGGTGATAGTGCATTCTGAGATATATCGACAAGTAGGCCGAGAATTCAACGTAGCAATCATGAAATCATATTAGCTTAGGGTAAAACTGCGTGTCACGATGGAGTGATAATTCTATGTCAACGCTCAATTTATATATATTTTACTTATTTTTATTTATTTTAAAATTAATTAATCTTTAATTTTCGATTCATTTTAATTTATATACATTATTTCTTGTTCAAAACGAACAAAAAAAAATAAACTCAACTGAAGCAACATTACTTAAGCTGAGCTAACAACAAAGCTCTCCCTTATGATGACGTAGACTGTGAAACTTTACGTCTTTTGCCAGTTACAATTTAAATTCGGTTTGTCGATTTTCCTAATGAAATTCTTTGTCGTTTACTCATTAAGCATTTTCCCAGGACAGGAAAAAATAATTAAAATGGTGCATCATTCCAAGCATCTCAAAGAACAACATTAGTATTTTTCAGGAAAAAAAAATCTTCTGATCAGGGAAATGCATAGTGACTCATTATTCTTTATCACCATTTTGTAGAGAAGGTTTGCTGAAAATAAAATTCTCTAACGATTAAGAAATCAAAAGTGACACTTATTTATTATTTGCTTTTTAAATGCTTGAAAATGTCAAAACATTTTCGAATTTATTTATTCATAGAACTAGTGAAATTTATACACGGATTTAAAAGTACTTTTATATAACGAATGTAATTAAAAAGATCATACTGCACCAGTCTTTAATGTAAGATGGACGTATCAGCATTAAAAATCTGCATCTGAACATGATCGTCAGTCAAAGACGCCCGTGGCAATCCGGGCACTATCTCATTTGCCAGCCATGTAAATAGATATTGCAAAAGACGCTCACCGTTGCTACGTCTCTTAGGAGGACTAAAATGACGCATAAACGCTGCCCATATCTGAGGATGTGTGTAGCAGGAAACACAATTAGTTTAGTGATTTTTTGTTTTAGATCATAATTTTTTTGGGGGGGGATGGACAATTATACTGCT
>OZ010572.1:63420881-63473381 GCA_963932145.1 Acanthosepion lycidas | reverse complement strand
AAACCCATGGTTACTCGTCAAGAGTTGCAATATAATTAGCTTTCATCAGGAATCTGTGTCACTAAACGGACAATAAGCAATGAAATTCATAATAACAATCTAAGGTCACGCTCCCCCTCGTAAACCTCCACTGCTATTGAAATGACACAGAGGTCATGTTAAAATTCACTGAGAAGATTAGGATAAGGAAAAATCGTATTAGCAAAGAGTATTATGGACAGACGAACCCAAAAATTAATTTTAGAAATGGAGAAAAGTTGACGATGCCTTCAAGTAAAGGAACACAGTTCCAACAGTGAAATTTAGTGGTTTGGGGATATTTTTCTGCAAAAGGCACTGGCAACATATCAGTAATAGATGGTAGATTGAATGCCGAATCATATCTAAATATTTTGGAAGAAAATGTAATGATTTCGGTCGAAAATCTTGAACTGGATCTTCCAGCAAGGTAATGATTCTAACCACACTGCAAAATCTATGAAGTAATGGCTTGCTGAAAGTAATGTAAATATCCTGAAATGGTCAAGTCACTCCCCAGATTTAAGCCCAAACGATAATCTGTGGCGTTATTTGAAAATTCAAATCCAGTCGAGAGCTCCAATAAACATCCCGAATCTGAAGACTATATGCAAAGAAGAATGGAAGAAAATACCAACTTAAAATGGCTAAATGGGAGTTATTTCTATTAAATCAATTTTTTTCTGTTTTCTATGCATATTTAGTTATTATGCATCTATGTACAGTTAATTATATGAAAAGTATGTTTATTCATTAGTTGGAAATACAATAAATTAGAAATTTGTATGTGTACAAATACTTGTTTCCCCCCGACTAATATATATGATGCGTGAAAGCAAGCAAAGTTTAAATATAAAGGTATTACAAACTTTATTGATGTGTGAACCGACTAATATTAACCTTCTCCATTGAACATTAAATATTCGATGCCTACACTTCTTATATTTTCTTGTTTCTATATTCAGATAAATGTCTATTCAAATTTAATATACAGTGTAACCCGGATATAAGAGAGTTGTCGGGACCGGAGAACAAGTCTCTTATATCCGGGTTTGGTCTATTTTGTTTAGGTAAGTATGGCTCTAATTTGGGACCAGAGAAAATCCCTCTTATATCCGGGTTACACTGTACAAACATATACTATAAATACTTATCTACCTCACTGTTTCCACATGTACGCATTTTTGCACACAAGACGCCTACCTTTGGACGGTTTGTAATATATTAGTAGCCTGCAGAAATGCATGGGTGGGTGGCGAGGTTGATTCCTCGAGGTGGTGACCTCTTGATAATATCAGCATGGGTAGACAGGAACTAAGGTTCGTTCAGTTTAGTTGCAGCATAAACCAAAGGTTGGCTTTGTGGATTTTGAAGAAACAGAAATGTTCCCGAGCAAGCGAGCATACTCGGGAAATGAGCAGCTCTCTACTGGTAATAGTAATTAGCCGTTTTCTTATAAGGAAACATTTGGTATTCATAGACTGAGCAGAATGTACGACTGTTGATTGTAATTTCTAAAGTTTTTATCTTCAAACAATTTTTCAGGAAAATAGGTTTCTTAAGTCCATTAACTATTATCCTTCTCCTCAGTATTTGTGTGGGTTTCCTTCCTAACCTTTTAGTTGAAGTATTGTGGAATGTCAACATCTTGATCATGTCACCATTTTCTTGTCGAGTTACATGTGATATCATTTTCAGCTGTTTCTGTTGTTGAAAGTCCTCAAGTGAACTAATATATATATATATATATATATATATATATATATATATAAAATATTCCTTTTTAAACTAACATTTACAGACAGTTACCTAATAAAGTATAACTCATTGCTTCGTCTGAACAATACCTTCTATGCCAGGTTCTGGTTTTGTTGAGTGCTTAGACCTTTTCAGATACATTTTAAAGCTGCCCACAACTAAGTTCAGTTTGGTGAATATAGCTGTGGGAATTTAGTGAAATCGCCAACGTGTTCCAAACATGCTTAACGAGATTTAATTTTGTTGAGCCTGAGGGCCAGTGATGTCTATAGAAGTTGAATCCTCCATTGGCAGTCTTGTGAGAGACGATTTATTTTTCCACTCTGCAACCTGTTTCCTGGAGACGCAATGTTGCAAGCCCGTTCCTAATCTGTCGCTATTTCCTTGCCAAATGCTCAGATTAACTCTATTTATTAGTTCAACATTTTAGACCTTTTCAGCTAGGACACACCATGATACTTTCATTGAATCGAATCACTTCCATTTCCTCCGAGTTTCAAAAAAAAAAAGTTTCCAATCAGACAGTTTTTTTCCCCCAAGAACTGCCAAGTTGGGGAACAAGCTACAATTTGGTTGCTTCTTTGAAGTCTTCAATCATAGCCTCTTTAAGCAAGTCAAAGGTCAGTTTCTATCCGTCATCCTTAACGTCATAATCTTCACTTCCTTTTCCATTCATATCACGCACTTCATTCAACTTCATCATTTTAACTGTCAGCGTCTACCTTGAATGGCTTTCGAGCCTGGAACTGGAGGAAATTTGGTAACAAAAAAAAAAAAAAATTATGCTCCCATGATACGATTGGATGTTTCTGAACCAATTAACGCCGGAAAATATGGTTAGCATCAAGTGATTCAAGTAGTCCGCTACATGAGCTGAGTAAAGAGATTTTCTTAGGCAAGTCAATATTTACACAATAACATGGTATTAACAAATGTTAATAAAATTTTCAGCTATATAAACAAAAATTATCAGATTGTCAGTTTACAATATGAAATATTATTTAAATATTGAGAATAAATTTTAGAGGTGTTGACATTATTTATTATGCAAAAAAATAAAATAAAAATATAAGTGTAGCATATATAAATCCAAACGATATCGACCATGGAAACATGTCACTGAATAAATTATTATTTTAAATATTAATCTGTTTCCTTTGACATTCTATGATCTTAATTAATCTTTAATCTATTGATTTTCGTATTCCTCTACAGTTAGGAATTTAACATCGCTTACAGAAGTTTTCTTTGCTTTCCATTTTCATAAGTACTTCTTTGACAGAGTGGGTAAAAATTCTCAACACTACTCACTTTTCGAAATCAGTTTTCTGATGTGTGACCACTAGAATATTGATTCTGGAGAATGGAGCGAATCAAGAATTTCTCAGCACGCTACCTGCAAAAAAAAAAAATCTTTAAGAATTGTTAAAGAAACTTGAAAAAATATCGGCCAAAAGGTTAAATATATTGAGTTATTGATATTTTTTTACGGCTTATCAACATTTTGTAGTTATTTAAAGCCATACAATATTTTTAGATTGTGAGAATCTTTTGGAGATAATAATAATTTACTGATCCAAGTCATATTAATTTAACCCATAGCTAGAGGGAAGAAGTAGTGATTTTATACTTGTCTACAGGGTATTTGCACATAGCTGAGTATATTAGGTTGGTGCAAAAATAATATCGTTTTTGACGTAGTTTTTAACGTTAAAAAACGACATTATTTTTGCACCAACCTAATAATTAACTTGACTTAAATTGGAACTCGGCTTTGGAGTTTAAATTGCGAGTCGTTATCCATTAAATTACCCGTACATCCAAGCTTGCACAACCGTGTATTCTCAAACGATCACCCATCTAGGTACTGACCAGGCTCAACTTTGCTTAACTTATTACGAGGAACTGTTTCAACATGATATATATTGAAAATATAGAATAACATGTATATTTCATGGATGTAGGTCAGTCTTCTTAGTGGGACCATTGAAACACCGGTTCCCGTACGATCACAGAAATTAAGCAACGATGAGTCTGGTTAGTATCTAGATGGGTGACTGCTTGAGAATTCCAGGTACTGTAAGTTTGGATGTGCGGGTGTTATAATGGATCAGGGCTCGAAATTGTTAATTGGGGAGCCGAGTTCTAATCCCTGTTGGATTCGTTATATTCACTTAAATGCCCATGGAAAGGTATAAATCTCCCACAGTTATGCTTTAATTAGCAATAATTGTATCACTAAACCATTATCTCCGCCTCCCAAAAGAAAAACAATTCTTACTATAAAAAAAAAAAATTCTGGCTTGAAATAATCTGACGAGGTCTGATAATCCGTAAAACATAAATTAATAAATCAATCAATTGAGGGTACCAAGTATTTTTTTATCACAATTCCGTATGTATGTATTGAGTGTATGAGTCATCTAGAGATCGATGGTTCATAAGCAAGACTTGCTTTTCATTGCTTGTGAGTTTGATTTTCACCGTTCTCTATATAGTGATGTTGTGCCAGTTTAAGCTGAGTAAATATCTTCAATTTATTCTCATATATATCTTTCTTATATATAGTTATGAGAATTTGAGCTGTGGGTACAAACCGACTGTAGTACGGAATCATACTTAGTCTCTTTCTGAGCTGGTAGGAAAACTGTAGGCAATTTCTACTTTAAAGGAAAGGGAATAAGTGCTGTCATGATATTCTCCGACCTTTTGGGTAAGGTATCTCATATATATCACAACGAGCGGACCGTGATCGGAAATTAAAACATTCACATCTCTATATATACATAAAAAATCGACTCAGTTAAACAGAAGAAAAATCCTTGATAATGGCTAATGTATTAGCCGAAAGCAGTCTGATTTGAAGATAATTTTTATAGTTTTTACAAGAACTCACTCGTACGAATGCAAAAAATAATTAATCAAAGGCTCAATCCTTGTGCCTTATCAAGCGTATTCAATCAAACTTGTAAAAGAGAGGGATTGCTATTCAAATACACTCTACACCATTCTGACCATAACTCAATTAGATCTCATTTAAATATTCATGGAGACCTACCGGACACTATTCGTAACAGACTTGTTGACAACACAAATATAATAGCATCATTTACATGCAAAAAAGGCTAAAAATAATGGAAGCCTTATTAATAAAAACAAAAAACCCAACACTTAATATCAACTATGAACGTGGACGCAATATCTTGACTATGTTTTGAAAAATGAAAACATTATATAAATACATACATCCAACAAACTACTTAATCTTTGAAAATGGTTAAATGTATAGCCGAAAGCGCTCGGATAAAAAGAACATTCGGATAGTTTTTATATAATTTATCATTAGAAAAGAAAAAAAATTATTAGATCGCATGAGTAATTGTATAAAAAACTAAATAAAAGCACTTTGTCTGTCATATTCAATGAAATGTGCATAACAGAAATACTTCTGTCTAAATACACACACACACACACACACACATACATATATATATATATATAAAGTTGGTGCAAAATTAATGACGTACTGATGTCGTTTTTTGACGTATTTTTTACGTCAAAAAACGACATTATTACGTCATTATTTTTGCACCAACCTTATATATATATATATATATATATATATATATATATATATATATATATATATATGTGTTGTAAATCTATTTAAACTCGGTGGGTGAAAAAACCTGGATAACAGTTTTTAAACAAATTGGCATCCGAGGTAAAATTGGAAAAAGAAGAAAAAAGCCCAAACCTCCAAACAGGGTGAAAGAAATCGATCAGTGCCTTAAATTTCTCGTACAAAGAATAAAAAAAAACGCAGCGAATAAGTTAAAACGAAGAGTGCTCAATACGTTAAGTAGTGCAAAAGTAAAATAAATAAATCCTCATGAGCCAGATACTACCTACCTAGGTTTCTCCACAATTGGATCATCAGGGTGAACTGGATAAGGACGAATTAACGAGGAACAAATTTATTGATAAAAGTACGGCTAAAACCTAAAATTGGCATAAGCCTAATATGGTATAAATCACGTGTCTAAAAAAAATAAAATAAAATAAAACTTTATTTCAATAACCAGGCATTCTATGTCTGCATCTACGAAGGATTTCTGACCTCTCGTTTAATAACATTTTTGGTTTATTGAAGGTAGCTATTTCTAACTTCTCCTCCATACATAATATAAAGTACATTATACTTACGCCGACTTTATACTTACAAATATATATATATATATATATATATATATATTGAACAATAAAAAATATTCAAAAATTAAAATCTTTAGACACACTGGGTTGTTGATTAATATTCTTTCGTTTTTTTATTATTTCATTTAGATTCCTCGACTAGTTTCGGCCAACATGGCCATCATCAGGAGAAGAAATATTTCTGCCTGCTTGCAGCAGTGAACTACAGAAATGAATGCCTTGATGGAGAAAATGAACTTTTGTCTGTAGTTTTCATTTGTTTTTTTTATTATCTTTTTATCATGAATCTTTTAACATTCCTTGTGTTCGTCAAACAGTCTCTTTTAAGTTGTTATTTAAGATAAGAGCTGGATGGATCCATGCTGCTCTGAATTCCCCTGGTCAGTTTGACAGTTTTATTGGTTCCTGGAGAGGGGATGTGTCTCTGTTAAGTGTGTGTGTGTTATTTGGTTCTTAGGGAGTGAGTGAGTATGATATGTGTAAGCGTGTATATTGCTGTGGGTATGTGTTATCATTTGGCTCATTAGGGAGTGAGTGAGTGAGTATGTTTCATGGAACTCTAAAATCTTTTCAATATTATCTGCTCTGAACTTTTCTATTTTATCAATTATAGTGAATTTAGGATGGGTTTTGAAATCGTGTTTTTCTAGGCGGAAATGTTGTTCTACAGGTAATAATTTTTCATGGGGAGTCGACTTAATTCGATTGCAATAATTATTAATTCTGTAGTGAAATGGCCATTCAGATTTTCCTACATATTTTTTCTGGCATAGTGTGCATTCTAGGAGGTAAATTATGTTATGACTTTTACAGTTAGAATCGTGGTAGATTTTGAAAGTAGATTTAGTGACTGAGATATATATATGTGTGTGTGTGTGCAGGTGTGTGTGTGTGTGTGTGTGTGTGTGTGCAGGTGTGTGTGCAATGCGCTACAGCATATGAAAACATATTAATAGTTACTGAAGATATGATATTATTTTGAAAGTATGCCCTCAACAGAGAGAGTGACATCTTACGTTTAATGGTTGGACAGGCGATTTAAGAATTAACTTCTATGGAACGAATGATATCGAATCCTCAAGAGAACTGCCCGCTGGATAAACGCAAAGTAGAAAATCATGCAGAAACCAATTATAGAAATCAGACGATCCTAGCAATAGCTTGTCTGTCGCCAATCAATAAAAATCACTGTGAAACATTATGGCAAACGCAAAATAAATATATCCTCAAATATACAGGGTTATTAAAAAGAATGAAGCGATTTTATTACGCAATATTTTAATAAGGAAAAACAATAGAAAACTTCAGCCAAGTCACAAGTATTCTACTCACAATCAACTTCTATTTCCTGTCTTGTACGAGTTCAATATGGCCACCACCTGCAGCACGTGTAACATATATGCGATAAGAAAATTCCTCCTAGACACGATCCACTGAGTTATTCGATGTTTAAGGTCATTGAGGTTAGTGGGTAGCTGTGGAACATAAAAGCGACATTTTAGGTATCCCCACAAGAAAAAATCGCACACGGTGATATCTGGGGATTTCGCAGGCCAAGCACACAGTTCAAAGTCTTAGGTCCGCTTCCAACCAATCCATCACTGGAGCAGTTCTTAGCACACGTCAGAGTGAATTGAGAGATCGCAAGCTTATGGACAGCTCGATTTGTGGAATTCCGTGGACACCCCTCAGACTCAGCACGGATTCTCGCCAGTTGTTCCTCCGAAACTCGTGGTCGTCCTAGACTTTTCCTTTATATATACACCCACTCTCTTGAACATGCTTAGACTACCGTCGAATGATCTTAGGAGAGGGTGGATTGGTGTTAAACTGCCTTCGAAAAAATATGCTTCACCGTGAAAACCGAATATGTTATCGCGTACTCGAGAATGCAGAACGCCTAACAGAATATGAAGGAAATGAGGATAATTTGCACCAATCGCCATTGCAGTACAGTTCATATCTGTAAATGTTAGAACTGGTGAAATTAAAGAATGTAGCTCGTCTGAACATTTGACATGGAAATAGCAAGAGTAGCGAGAGATCACGTTTCGTCTGTAAGAAAAAAGTGTTGTAAAGTGAAAATAATTAATCACCCACAAAGCCGCGTAGACCTTTTTAAAATGTACCAAGACATGTACTAGATTGCAGTACTCCATTTTTGGTGTGATCTGCATCTTGCAAATATAGAGCCTAGCAGGGGGAGTCAGGTACTTACTGTAGGGGTACTTGAAACGTACCATTTTCACAGCATCTTTAGTGTGTGTCCAATTGAAGTTTGTGTAAGTTTCACTAGGTTAGATGAAAGAACAAATATTCATCATTATAGGTGAAATTTCAGGGTCAGCTTCGTGATGGTGGAAGGTCACTTGTTTGGGTTCGGAGCTATTGAATGTTACAAGCCAGTGCTTCTTCCACTGAGATGCCAGTGTTAGGTTTGAGAAGAGATCAGCTGCCAGGTTCTAGGCATCTAAATGATTATATGATTTGTAGCGTATATAGATGATATATGTATGCTATATATCATATATATGATATATAGCTTATATATATGATATATATATATATATATATCATATGTATGATATATATGACATATTTCATATGTATGATATATATCTATATATCATATATAGATAATGATATCTCTATTATATATATATATATATATATGTATAATAAATAATATATATTTATAAACTAAAAAATACCGCAATATAAATAGACATGTTAAAAAGACATTCAGAAGAAAACAGTTAACATCTATTTATTGTTGTATTAAAATATTTTTCCCCTACGAAAAGTCAGTCTAACATCAAAATGATGTGCCCAGATTTTCTATGCCGGCGGTTCTTTTTTAGGGATAATATCTCCGCCTGAATCTTAATTTTCCTTATATACATTGTTATGGTCCGGTTCCTTGTAGCACGGTGATAGTCCAAGGTAGAACCAATAAAGAAGAACTCGAACACGGATATGGAATAACACAGATATATTACAAACAGGAATATATACAGAGAAGTAGAAGTGTTAGTACGAACAATCAGGTTTAGTAGAGAGCACAATAAAGTCTCGACCAGTATCACTATTCCAATGTCTAGTAATAATTGTCTGAACCTCACTCTGTTTCGGACTGCCTCCGACTCGACTCTTGACTCAACTGGAACTACTGACTCTTGCCTACTCCTGAGACGCAGTATTCATTAAGTATGGAATAGTCCAATATTATTATTATCGGTAAGATCCCATAACATCCATCAATATCAAGAAATTTATTTTTGTGTTTAGTTGTAGTCATTTTCTAAGTGAAGATTACTCGTTTTACACTTTTACAAGTATCACTTATCCAATGAGATTTGTTTTCAATTGGAACGACCTTACTAAACGTTACTCTCCGACCTGTTGCTTAATCCTGTGCCATTGTAGATTTTAAAGTATTAATACCATCTTCTTTTCCGTTTCGTATATATAATATAATTTTATTTGGAAAACCATTTCGACGAAATCTTTAAGAAAGTAAAGTAAAAAAGAAACCAAAACTAGCATATTATTATTTTATTGCTTCGCGGTGTTTCTCTGGTCCATTAGATTTTGATTTTCCATTCAATGCATTCGATCAATTTATTTCGGCGGCAAATATGAAATTTTATACAAATTCTTAATATAGAAAATGGATTTAAACCAGCAGACAGATATGGACACAAATGTATTGATCGAGATGTAGATTGTATTTTGTCAGTCTTCTCAGGATAGCAATGACCTGCTTGCTTGCCTTGTAAAGTTGCATTTAGAATCTTAGCTATTAGATTTGAACTCGCTACAGTAAACAAAGAAGCTAAGAATAATTCAAAGATCCAGCATAAAATGGAAAGGTAATCAGAATGAGAATGAGAGAGAGAGTATTATTACCGATGCTTTGGAAGAAACTAGTTTACCACTGAGGGCTACCGTTGTCATAGGGTGGGGAGATGATATACAAACTCTATAAATCAGACTAATAGTGAATTGTTCAATCACAAAACGAACAATATCCTTGTTACCAGTTTCATCAAACTAAAGAATTTCTTCAGCCTAAATCTTTTTTTACCAATGGTATAAGTTTTAATACAGACAACTGATAACTTACCGCGAGTAAGATTTTTATTCAACTTTTCTTGGATTCGCACAAGTATTTTCTTTTTTTTTTTTTTTTTTTTTTGAGAAAGTGTTTAAAAAGTGTTCAAATATTCTATACATCTTGGCGATTTCGGTCATTCTATTTGTCATTATTAAGGATCTTTCTTTATTTGCTGGCCGTGTTTAAAAAAAAAATAATGATAACGGCTAGTAGAATAGCCGAAAGTGCCAAGAGTCAACTTACATATCATCACAACATACACCTCTTTTTCCCTCTGCGTACGCTCTGACAACTTCAATTAGTAACCCTCTACATTGAGGAGCTCCTAGGATTTGCATTTGGTGAACTCTAGTAAAAACAAACAAATAAACAAGCATGCTAAACACATAGATGTATGCAAACGTAAGCTTACTAATAAATGTCCAACCACGCTTGAGTTCGTTTACCAGGCTAACTTAATTTTCTTCCTACTGTGACTGTGTGCTGTTTTAAGCTGGACTTGATAAATATCAATAAACAAGTTTATGGTGGAAAAAGTACGGCTGCATACTTTTTTTTTATATAATAGAATCCAGTTCAACAAAAAAAAAAATACAAGTTGAATTGAACATGCGTTATTCGTAATTCAATGTTATCTATTCTTTGTCATTGTTATATTCACTGAATAATCATTAAGGTCACTTTCTGTCGGCTGCAAGAGTCATTTCTATACACAAAATTCCCTGTTTATGGCTGACGCCTGATATGAGCATCATTTTGTTCGTCTGGAAGAATCAACTCAGCAAATCAATTTTTTCTGTGTTGCTTTTGAACCTAAACAATCTTTGTGACGGACCTTTTGCTCCCTGACGTTATCCTAACAAATACAGATGTCCTTAAGTCAAAACCAAGAAAATTGCCACACACTTGCCTATTGTGACAAGATAAAAAAAAGCGACTTCTCATAAGGTTTCATATTCGGTGAATATAAACGATTTTCCACAAAATAATTGAGTCTGCGGAGAGAAATCGATGGTGAAAAAGAGATAAGTTTTATTTAAGAATTCTGAATGACTTTTGTTGGAGGGAAATGCGTTAAGAGAATAAGATGTCCTCGCTGTATTTCTTGCACCTGTTCACTCAATATAAACTGGTAATGTTTTTAAGCGTGGAATATTACAGACGCGACAGGGATCAATAGTGAACTTGAAGAAGAAATGAGGTGAAAGAGGGCATCAGGTACAATTACGCTAAAAACATCCATGTGACAACAATTCAACTGATATTTTTTGTCATATGTATGAGTGCTATTTTTTTCAGATTCCAGGTAAGACCTACGTAGTAACATTTTTAATAAATTTTATGAAACCTATCTTTCATTACATTAAGAATATCAATTTCCAGAAATTATACACAACACACACACACACACACATATGACAAATTGGGAGAGAGTGGGATTTAAGAGGTCGCATTCTCAAATATATAAGAAAACATATCAGACCAAGCTCACTTTACAACGCTGACTAGTTCTACGAAAATAATAATTGTTTCTACTTAACCTGATGATGACTGAAGAAAGTCGAAACATTGGTCCATATTTGTTGTACTTATATTCGGAAATGAACTTCGGGAAATTTCTGATGGAATTTCCTTCTTGCTTGAAGAGGATAATTTGTAATTTGGAAACGCTGGTCATTTAAATTAATTGGCAAAAATTTGTTGCTTTTACTAATATTTTACTAATATTTTAAGAATATTTGCTGCTTAAATACGTATACATATAGACAATGTGGATATAGCGATCAATACTTCTCTCTCTCTCCCTCCAGCTATGGGTAAATAGTAAGACAGACTAGATTCTATAGCCTTGGATAGCAACTGGTCTAGGAGAAGGGCAACTTTGAATTCAAATCCTGCGGAGGCTCGTTTGGGAACCTTGTGGCACGTAATGCTCCAGGTCTTTGCATTTAGCCCTTCAAAATGTGTGGATGGTTATTGCGCAAAACCTTCACCACTATAATCAAATCTCATGTGTTGGTATCGGGCTTTCGGTCCCTAGAAACAGATCTTCTTAACCCTCATACGTCGAATTCGACGGGAGAGTCGAGTATATATATATATATATATATATATATATATATATATATGTGTGTGTGTGTGTATGTATGTATCTATATTAAAAAAGAAGAGAGAAACCTTAAACGTTTTTGGATGTAATGTGGATTTTACAAAACAATATTATTTTTTATTTTCCATAATTTTGCTACACGTGTCATCAGGCAAAGTGTGGAGATTTTCACATATTATTAAAAATAATTAACTTTTTTCTTTGTTTTTCGATGTTAAATATTCTCGATATGAGACATTCTCTTTTTTGTGTTAGTGCTCCAAACGTCTTTCTTGAACTGGTAGTGAAAAGTTCTGCGTGAAAGGTTATAAAACAATTAAGATTGGTTCGAGAAATGATGGAGTAGTTATCGGCATGCTTGTCTTTTAATGACCTCTGTGTGTTCTTAGATCTATTTTCTATTTTCGTGTGCTTTTGTCAGCATGCGTGTATATATGTGTATATCCCCTCTCTATATATACACACTGTCTCACTACGAGGAATCAGTGAACACACACACACCGTCCCATTACAATGAATCAGTACTACATACGCACACACATACACATATACGTACATATCAGTTCCTAGGAACTGACCTGCTTGACCCCCATACGTCGAATACGACGGGAGAGTACTAATATATATATATGTGTGTGTGTGTGTGTGTGTGGTGTTTCTCCCCCCAAAAGTGTACTAATTTTTTGACTTCGTTATTAAATTAAATATCTATAAACATGCATTTAATTCAATATTTAAAGCCTTTAATCTTCTTTAAAGTTATTTATCCACCTATTGTATCTGACAATATTATGACGATTTCTAATTATTAATTGTACCAGTGACAACTCCTGACAACACGCTGTATAAACTCATTTACATAGTTTCAAGAGTTAAGAAATATCTTGGCAGGTCAGGCCGCTAAGCTACCAATACCTCGCCTTTTCCTTCTTACCCTCTTCTTCTCCAAGCCTCCCACTCTCTCTATAACTCCCTCCTATGTTCCCCTCAACTCAATGTCTCTACTGTCCATCAGACTTTCTATAATCCATACCTCTCTCCTTAATTTTGGTATTTGTTTTTGAATGTCTGTTAATTCTCCAAAGTCATTTACTGTATTCATCCATTGTATTTGACATATTATTGTGATTTCTAATTATTATTTGTATTAGTGAACACTTCATGATCTACCCACGTTATAAAACCATTTATCTAGTTCCAAAAATTAAAAAAGTATCTAAGCAGGACAGGATGCTAAAGCTACTACTGTTCCGCCTTTCCCTTCTCAATCTCCACATCCCTAGGCTTCCACTCCTGTAAATGTCTCCACTGACTATAAGACTGCGGCCAAAAAACAAATGCCTAAGATCTATTTAATTAAATTAATTTGAATCAATCTGATATAGCCTGCATAAAAACAACAAACGGTATTGGTCAAAGTAACATACAAACCAATATTAAAATCTAAAAAGTGTAGAGTAAATTCTTGGTTGAGAAAACCGACCATTACTAACCACTAATCTCTAAGCCCTATCTTTACTCAACCTCCCTCCTCTCTCTCTCTTTCCCTTCCCACTACCAAGCTAAAGTATTAGTCCAGTATACTTTCTCCGTTCGCGGAGCAGGTTTTCCTTCTGATGAGATGAACATTTACAAACGAAATGGATAATTAAAATTTCCGTCTTCCTATTATCATTACATATATATATATATATATATATATATATATATATATATATATTGAGCTCTCCCCGCATTTATATCCTCCTCGGAATTATCCCTTTCAGTCACAAATATATATGTCTGTGTTTGTGTGTTTAAATGAATTCAAAAAATGTTACAAGGAGAGAAAATCAAATCTTGCGAACACCAAATCTAAACTCAATTATTCATGAAGCAAAAGCTCTTCAAATGTCTTATGATGTGGACTCCTCTGCAAGCAAGTTGCTTGTTGATGACATGGTATGAATGGGAATCTTGTAATATTTCCGCTGTTGGCCATATTAATTGAACTTACACTCTGTCAGTATGATCTCAGCCTGAAATGATGCGAGCAGGTCAAATGAAAATAATAAGCTTCAACAGGATTTGACATTGAAGTAAAGAAAACAGGGGGAAATGAAATGAGTGCATCGTGACTGAAGCTATCATCCGTCTTAGCGGTTCCTGGTTTTTCTTCATAATCCTGACCAAGTAATGTCGATAAAACTACATCGATAGAATTGGTTACATTATTAAGAAAAATGGTTGGTTATTACTTTACACAGCCTATCTATATCTTTATCTCTCTCTCTGTTTCTTACTCTCTATCAGATTTATCCTATGTTTTTGTCAGCAGATACCTAAATATTAAATATATTTATACACAGAATGTCTGTATGCATGAATTTCAATTTACCATGATAATTTCTGTTGTATTGAAGACAGTAGGTGTATGTTTTATCTTTATCGGTATTTTTTTATGTATGATAATAATTAGATATTTCATAAGTCACTTACTGTTGTGGCTTTGTTGGGTCCAGAAATAAAGACACAAAAAGAAGAATTGTGTTTACAAATATATTCACAGAAAATAGTAATACAAAACATATACAAAAGAGCAAGAATGTTAAGTCCGACTGTCAGAGCTGACTGTTGGAAACTATACTCTCTAAAAAGGAGTACCTGCTCTTATTTGTAACTAATAGAGTCCATCTGCACATTGGTAAATTGACATAAGATTTACTGCTCTCTCTCCCTCTTTATATATACCGTTGGAGTTCTATCATATGCTACAATCTTCATGGGAAAATTTGAGGGGACCCATATTTATCCCTTCATCGTTAACGACTGCATATTCTATGCAAGATATATCGATGATATCTTCTTCATACAGACGGGCAGCGAAGAGAAATTCACTGAATTCCTTATAACTCTAAACACGGTACACGACTCAAGAAAAATCAACAAGATTGGTAAGATTTTTAGACACCCGCATCTACATCGATAAAAACAGAAAACTACAAACGACGCTATACAATAAAATGACTGACACCCACAACTATTTACACATTAAGTCTTCCCACCCAGAACACATCTAGGAGAATCTTCCCTATTCACAAGCACTCAGACTACGTTCTTGATTTTTAGAAAATATCCTTCTAATTGAACACGCTAAAAATCTAGAGCATCAATTCACAACACGTCTCTATAAACAACACTTAATCAGGGAACAAATAAATAAAGCAATTTCCATACCTAGAGAAGACACCCTAATGTATAGAATTAAAAATAAATCCAGACGCATCCCTCCAGTAACCACTTTCAACTCCACACTTCCTCCACGATCCAAGATAATCAAAAGTCGCTGGGAAATACTACATCTCAAACCAGACCTAAAAACTTTGTTTGAGGAACCCGGCTTTTCCACATATCATAGACCTAAGAACCTTAAGGAAATTATAGGTAGTATGATGATAAAGTAATGCGCAATAGACTAAAAATAAAAACAACAGGATTTTCCCAACCATGTAACAACAAAAGGAGCCTATTTTAAAACCTCATTAGACATAACAATTCTATTCCTTAGCACAGTCAGTAAATCTAGTTTCAAAATCTACTGCAACTCTAACTGTAGAAGTCATGACATAATTTACCTATTAGTATGGACAAATATATGCGAAAATCTGAATGGCCCTTTCACTACAGATTTAATAATTATCAGAATCGGATCAAGTCGGCACCTCATGAAAGATTATTACCTGAAGAATAACATTTCCGCCTAGAAAAACACGATTTTAAAAGCCATGCCAAATTCACTATAATTGAAAATATAAATAGACAGAAAATATGACCTTAGAAAAATACTAGAGGAACATGAAGACAAATGGATTTTGCGCCTCCAACATTTCGTCCAGACGGGCTTAACCACAAATTTAACAACACATAGAATTTATATATAGCCCCATAAATTCTCACCCACACAAAACAGACATGCTTGCAGAGGTGTTATGGTCTTACACTTATACACACACTCACACAAATATATACACATGATACATCACATACACTCCCCAAAACCAAAAGATACATTTAACACATACATCCCATTCCCAGCAACCGATAAAACTGTCAAAATGACCAAGGAGGGTATTCCGAGAATCAGGAATCTCCCATCCTTTTTCTTAAAAACAGGAAAGAGGCCGTTTAACAACATAAGGACAGACCAAAATTAACGATAAAAAACAAATGAAAACGACAGATGAAGTTCACTTTCTACAGAGACTGTCATTTACTTCTGTAGTTCACTGCTACTAACAAGCAGGGATTTTTCTCCTGATGATGTCCATACTAGTCGAGGAACCAAATTCAAATAATAAAACAAAAAAAAAATATTAATATACTACCCAGAGTGCATGTAAATTTTAATATTTTTTATTGTTCTATATATATATATATATATATATATATATATATATATATAAAAGAACGGGATATCAATTATTTTACAAGTATTAGTTATATATATATATTATACGCACATTTATATGTCCAATGTCACAAGTGGATTCGTTTGAATAGTAATAAGTTTCAGATTCAGATTTTTAATTTCTTTTGCATTCGTAAAACAACTGGTCAATCCTTACATATATTTTTGAATATTGAGAGAAACGCGTGCGATGGATAACAGTTACGTTTGTATAGAATTCAGTGCAACGTAGAACTTTAGAGTCATCATTTTGCAAATTCTGTGCTTAAAACAAGTTTATAGATCGATAGAAACGCGAATATTGCCACTTTTACCATCAGTATATTTGCTGTGGTTACTTTGCTTTACGCAATAAAGGCGAACCTCTCTGCAGACCAAAAAAGACAAGTTATATGGGAAAATGCCTTTATTTTTCTTCATTGCAATCACCAAGAGAAAAAAGAACCAGTGGCAATGAATATACATTTTCGTTCAGTTTATATAACCGTAAATCAAGGCAATGTATTTATACATTATTACACATCATATATTGGCTGATAAGCAAGTGTTAATCCCCGACGGACGGACACATAAACTGGTATATTCAATATTTAAACTATAATATATGAATATGTGTGCGGGGATAATAGTGGCTAAATGAATGAAAAGCTTTCTTCAGACAAACTGTTTTATCGTTAGTGTTCGTCATTTATAAAAAGGGGCAGAAAGTTTGGAGAAGAAATAAACTGTAATCTGTAATATTTCCTTTCAACATTTCTCCTCTTTTTTTTTCTCTAAAATCATCATTAGTTTGAAGAATTTCCTTCTCGGAAGGTTCACCTATCGTCCAGTTCAAACTCCTCGCTGGTCTTTTGAACAAGTGTGGGGGTTTATCCATGTTTCCGTTTTTAGATTGGGTTTCCAGCTCATTCTAAAGTCTTTTCCTTCTTTTTAACTTCCAGTAGTCCCTTGTGTCTTGGTGGCATTATCGGCTTGTTTGGGGTGAATTAAGAACAAAACGGCGCTAATAAGTTTTATGACCGTGACTTTCACACACACACACACACATATATATATATATATATATATATATATATATATATATATGCGTGTGTGTGTGTGTAAAAATTTAAAATATACTCTATCTGTAAAGGGACAATATGAATAAAGACAAAAGGAAAACGTTTCTTAGCTGACGTATTTGCCTTGATAAAGTCAATCACAGGACGAAACGCGTCGGCTAAGATGAGTTTTTCTTTTGTCTTTATTTATACACATGCACACACACACACACACACACGCGCGTGTGTGTGCAAAATGGCTATATACAACCGTTTTCTCAGATCAATGATTAGAATGTCTTGTAGGTTTTAATAAAGAAAGGTGTTCCTCAGATCTTTTTCATTAGCGTTACTGAATAACAAATTTACTAACAAAAAACATATAACATTGATACTTCCAACAGCTGGAAAAACTAAAATGTAACTTGAGAAAAAATAAAATATTCATTGCCATATTAACTTAAACAAGAGTTTAGGAAGGAAACAGAAGAGAGAATTTTCCCAATCCTCATTATGTGTTCTCGAAATTACAACCTGGTTATCTTAATTTTATGTATAAGTGACCTTTTTTCCATTTACTTATTACTTGCTTATTGCTGACATGTACCATCCATGGTATTCTTGGCATCCTTCTGTCGAACTACATCTGTTAACTCAAGTCTCCTATTCATCTCTGAGGAAAGTATCCATTATTTACAGTCGTATAATAGTATTGATCTTAAGTTCAGTACTTCATGTTTTATATTTCTAACGAAATTTTTGTCTCTTCCTACTTACTTCACTTGTTGAAAGCCTCTATCGCCATTTCAATGAGCTTTCGCAATTCCGCATCAAATTTTTCATTATCTGTTAAAAATCTTCCTAGATATTAAAACTCTTCTATTTGTTTTTTTTTTTTTTTTTTTTTTTTTTAAGGATTTCACCCCAAGCAAGGCGGGAGCCACTAAGACGCAAGGGGTTACAGAAAATTTAGAGCAAGATCAGCTAGGAGTGATAGAAGAAAAGATGAGGGTAGTGGATAGATCAAGGCAACTGGAGATGTCGATTGACATTAAACTTGAATAGCTGGAGATTATAGCTCACAGGGAAACAGGAATAGAGTTCCACAGGCGAGAGGTGCGAGACATGAAGCTATTGGAGTAGAAGAGACAACTACATTTAGGAATTTCGACAGTGAAGGGGTGAGAGCGGGATGCCAGCCTCGTATGGCGCTTGAACTCATGACGTCTGGGAACCAGCGAATGCAGCTCCTCGGAGCAATTTCCATGGAAGTATTTTTAGAACAGACAGAGGGAGGCGACGGCGCGTCTTTTAGAAAGTGACTGTAGACGAGACGACAGAGCAGGGCCAACTACATTGCATATCCGCCTCTGGAGCCTATCAAGAACCCCGAGGCAAACAGAAGGGGCACCAGACCATATATGGCAGCAATACTCCATGCAAGGGCGAATTGTTGATTTGTAGATCTGGAGGATCGACTCTGGGGAGAAAAACATCCTGGCGCGGCTCAGGGAGCCAACTTTCCTTGCGGTGGACGAAGCAATTGACTCAGGTCAGCAGTCAGCGTGAGACCGAGAAGCCGCAGAGAGTTGCTCTCGAGAAGTTGAGCGTCAGACATTCTAATGGAGGGAAGGGAAGGATCTCTGTGGTGATAAATAGAGAGCAGTTTTGTCTTAGAAGCGTTGAAGTTAACCAGCCAATTCTTGCCCCAGTTCACAATCGATTGGAAGTCCTTTTCGAGACGCACGGCCAGGTGAGTTTTGTCAGTGAGACTAGATTTGTTTTTGAGGCAGAAATAAATTGTGGTGTCATCCGCGTAGATGCCAACTTGGGAAGTTATGGCGTCAGGAAGGTCATTTATGTAGATAAGGAATAGAGTGGGGCCTAGGATGGAGCCTTGAGGAACACCTGCGTTCGTAGGATAGGAACTGGATGAGAATCCGTTGAGAACGACCTTCAGTTCACGGTTTGACAGGAATGATTGTATTAGGTTATATAATCGACCCGTAATGCCATAACCCTGGAGCTTGCGAAGGAGGCCGGCATGCCAAACCCTATCAAATGCTTTGGAGATGTTTAGTGCCACGGCACGGGCTTCGCCGTTATTTTGAGATCTCGGTAGACAGTTTCAGTGATGGCTGTAAGCACATCAGCTGTAGATCGGGCAAAGCGGAAACCATATTGCTTGTCTGAGAGCAGATTTTGGGATGTGAGGTGGTTTACCACCTCGATATTGATTTGGGCTTCAAAGACTTTGCCGAAGAGGGGAAGGAGACTGATAGGACGGTAGTTGGAAGGGTCAGAGGGGTCGCCGGAGTTTTTGAAGACATGAACGATCGAAGAGGACTTCCAGCAGTCAGCAAAACAAGATTCCTTGAGGCAGTAGTTGTATAGTTTAGAAAGGTCGGGCGCCAGTTCAGGCGCGCATTTCTTCAAGACAATAGCTGGTATCCCGTCTCCACCACTAGCCTTGTTGGGGTCTAAATTGGAGATAACCCCATCTCTGGTACTGGGCATTATGTTTAGCCCACTCAACATGGCCTCAGTTCAAAGAGGGAAGTCGGGTATGGGTACACCGGAAGAGTCGAGCGGAGAGTTGAATGAAAATTTCTGAGCAAAAGCATTCAGCCTTGTCGGTAGAGGAGGTCAGGACTTCGAACTGGTTGAATAAAGGAGGTATAGAGGGTTTGAAATTATTCAATACGCTCTTGCAGAGACGCCAATAATCTTTGGAGTCAAATTTGCGAGATGCAATACGTTCCTTCATCCGAGCCGCAAATAGTGACTTAGCATCGTTGAGGACACGCTTACACTCGTTACGGGCGGAGGCAAAGAGACGTCTATTGCAGTCAGACATGTCGCTACGGAATAGGTGGAAGTAGTGGTTTTTATGGGCGATGGCGGCTGAGCAAGCAGCGGAGAACCAGGAGGAGGAGCGCGACTTGACCCTATATTTCCTAGATGGGATGAAAGCGTCGATTCCAGCTTTAACCCAGGAAGAGACCTCAGAAGCACATTCTTGGACGGGGAGCTTGAAGACTCCATCCCAGGGGACATCGCGGAGGATATCACGAAACGCGTCCCAGTCAGCACTTAGATAGTAGAACGAATTTCTAGTGGTAGGAGGTTCTTTATAGGGGGTGGAGTTGAAGGAGATGTTAACAGATACTACCCCATGATCAGAGTTACCAAGAGGGTAGAGTTGCGAGGCGCTGCAGGATTCGAGGATGGAGGTAAAGCACAGGTCGAGAAGAGAGGCTTTACCTTCCCGGTTGAAGGCAAAACGAGTGGGGAAGTTAACTATCTGTGTGAGGGAATGAGAGATTGAAAAATTGAGCGTTTGAATGCCTGCGTGGTCAGTAGTAGCATTCTTAAGCCACAAGGTGAGATGGGCGTAAAAGTCACCAAACAAAAAAATGTGAGCAAACGGGTGGAGGGAGAGGGCCTTGTCTATGCTGTCCGAAATGCTATAGAGTATCTCACAGCCTTGAGAGGAAGGAGAGCGCTAAAGGAAGAAGAGATAGCTTACCGCATTGAGGAGAGAGAGTCGGAGACACATGTATGACTGGTCTGGTGAGAACTCTCTGGCCAGAGGGAGATGTTCCTTGACGTAGACACCAAGACCGTGCATGTGGGTTAGTCTTTTCTGAGGAGAGGAAGGTAGCCGGGGATCGAGAGATCAGAAGAGGGGATAGACGAGACAAGGTTTGTCTCACAGAGAGCCAGTATATCCGGGCCGTTTGCAGTGAGGAATGATTCCAGACTGCAGAAGTTTGTCCTAATGCCACGGATGTTGGAGAACGAAATGTTGAGGGGTTTAAGTGATTTTTGAGAGGCTGGTTTAGGGTTGATCTTTCGGTTTTTGTAACTCATGTTGACTTTTGTTTGTAAGAGGAGAAGGCCCGAAGTAAAAGAAACAGACAGTTTCGACCGTGACGTGCGCAGAGAGGAGTTGGCACAACCTGCATCATTATGTGGCCTCAGGGCATCCCACCAGAGGTGACTGCAGGGACACCTTTCCATGCGCGACATGGCACTACAAACACCCCGGTATTATACAACTGTTGATCAGAGCGGCCGCTCAAGACGCTACGCAAGAGTTAGGGCTCCTAACTACCAGTCGGAAACAGCAACCAGAGAACTGTCAGCCATGTACCCTCAGAATGAAGAGGTGATGCCATAGACTGCACACATCACGGGAGAAACAGAGCTGCACTAATACAGATGCCGGAGTACCGGGAAGCCCTTCCTAGACAAGAAACAAGGCGTAATCCTCTACTCACGTCCAATAGAAGGGGGAGGAGTGTTGACCCGGCGGTAGAAGAGACTACCTACTCCTATTACAGATAACACGAAAGAGGACGACAAAAACAGAGGGAAGGATGCGGGGGAGATAACAAGCAAGGAGTTCTGGTTCACACTTGGCAATACCCTATCACATTAAGTTTTAAATTAGTATAAGTCCCATTGTCTATTCAAAAAAGAAATTGAAAATAAGGTTATCCGGATTTATTATCGTATGTAGCCAAAGATATACAATTTACCATTTTTCCTGTTTTTTCTTACGAACCGGGATTTCTTACTAAACTATCGAATAAGGGAGAATCATTGCGACAAAATGTCTTACTATGGTAGAGCACATTTGGCAAGTGGGTGGGTGGGGGAAGAAAAAATTAACAAATAAAGGAAAAAAAAAAGAAAGAAAAATGTAAATGGGTTTCAGCTGGAGCGAAACTATACTCACACGAGGCAGCAAGTGTCTGCTTTCTTCCTCATGATGGTAACTGAATGTACGGCTTACCTTATGTCCAAGCGTCGACCCGGTGGGGTGGGGATCAACGACCAATCCTCCGCCCTTAACAAATAGGGGTTTGGGAGATATACTTTCAATAAAATTTAGAACAGGAGAAAGAAACGGCGAGAACAATTCCTAGTCCAGACAATATATCAAGCAAAAAGATACAGTCACAACATCATTAGAATACTGACGAGACACCTTCGCATCTAGCCAGAGACATTCAATATTCCATTTTTCCTGATTTTTCTTACGAACCGGGATTTCTTACTAAACTATCGAATAAGGGAGAATCATTGCGACAAAATGTCTTACTATGGTAGAGCGCATTTGGCAAGTGGGGGGGGGGAGAGAAAAAAATTAACAAATAAAGGAAAAAAAAAAAAAGAAAAAATGTAAATGGGTTTCAGCTGGAGCGAAACTATACTCGTTTGATTTTATCATCTACAATTAGTAGTTCCCCCACCTGAACTTCCAAAAAAAAAAAAAAGAATACATTTTATTACAGAATTTTCTAAAATTCAATGTGTATATGCGTGTACATTTATTTGCGCGAGCGTATTAATGTGGTTGTGAATATATATGTATGGCAGATTCGGTAATTTTTTAAAAATACCGTATTCCTTCAAAACGTTAGTCATCATGGCGGTTTCCAGTTTTCATTTTTTTATTATCTATGAATTACCATGAATGCTTGGACAGCTAGGGGAGTAGCTTCCTGTTGCCTCCGAGTAATCCTTTTCACTAGACTATCACCAAAGTCTAGACAGCTCAGAATGCACTGCTAGTCAACATCTTGTTAGTGGGGAAGAGATCGATTCACACTTTCCGCAAGTGGAGTATTTGCACCAAAGTGAGCCCAATAGACGAAGAGGAAATTTGAGCTAGTTTTGCTGATTCTACGTTCCGCGCTGATAAACGTTAGGCAATTTACATATCGTGATGTGATTTGTTTATAAATGTTTGTTCGGCATACCGATCTCTCATGATTGAGAGAGAGAGAGAGAGAGAGTCAGGGATTCGGAGAGAGAGAGAGAGAGATTCAGGGATTTGGAGAGTATGTGTGTGAGAGAGAGGGATTCGGAGAGAGAAAGATGTTCGGAGAGTGTGTGTGTGTGAGAGAGAGAGCGTCAGGGATTCAGAGAGAATGTGTGGAAGTGGGAGAGTCAGAGATTTGGAGAGAGAGAGAGAAGTGTAAATAAGTGTGAATGACAAAATATTATTGGAATGCTTACGCATTTGAATGCAGTTAAAAGCATAAAAGGACCCTGAGTCAACACGATGTTCTGTTGTCGGACAGCCACTTTCGGTGAGGAGGAGCACTCTGAGACCAAAATAAAAAAAAATACCGACTAGTTTGATAAGGTAGCGAGTGAAAATATAGAAGCCTCAAAAGTCACTTATAGGTCGAAACAGGTAAAGGATGGAACTCGTCTGGCATCTGATACGGAAACAGCAATAGAGGAGCAACAAACTTTCGACGCTGGGACTATCGGAAA
Source organism: Acanthosepion lycidas (assembly GCA_963932145.1). NCBI lineage: Eukaryota > Metazoa > Mollusca > Cephalopoda > Sepiida > Sepiidae > Acanthosepion > Acanthosepion lycidas. The sequence goes on along the minus strand of OZ010572.1, from coordinate 63,449,382 downwards.
GGGGCTGTAGGGCGAAAAGTAAGTTATCCTCCACAAGGCCGCCTTGACGATTTTGAACTCTCTGCATAGTGAGGATTGGTCACCTCCAGTCCTAATATGGCAAGTGGTTGTTTTTGTTTAGCGGTATATAAACGTTTATAGGCTATTTAATACCCAAATCTAAATATTACATACGCAATTTCGTTTTCATTTCTATTTTTTAGATAATAAATTTTTTAGTGATAAAGTCTTACTAATTAACTCATAGCTGGGGAAGAAGTGGATTCATACATTCCCCAACGGTATTTGCATGTAAGTGAATATAAGGAACTCAACATGAATTGGAACACCGCTCTCCGATTAACAAATCCGAAACATTATCTATTACATTACCCGCACAGCGTCTGGCATTTCCAAGCAATCATTCATCTAGATACTGACCAGTGTCGACATTGCTTAACTTCGCTGTTTGTACGGGAACCGGTTTTTCAGCCTAATGTGGCCATAAGCCCAGGTATGGAAGTGATATTCCATTTTAAATTTAAATTTACCGATAGCAAAATAAATTTAGGAAAAAGAACATTTAGCTATAGTAAAGAAATTTTTTGACTCTACGTTTTTTTTTGTAATGTCAACAAGACCTTTGCAGACAATATCTTTTTTCGATGGTCCACTATTAAAATATCTCAGATTATGAATCATTGATCACGCCATTAAAGCCAATATTTCCAATATACGAATCAATGTTTGCTTCGTTAACTAATTAACAAACATTAACATTGTAAACTAGAAAAGTGCTTGCGAGATCTAGCAGGAGAAAGACATCTTTGAAAGCATTCACAAAGTTATTAAATCAACCATGATAAATATCAACTATCAAAGAATTTTTTGTTGGACCGGGAGTCATTCGATTAAAGAATTAAGGTTCACAAGGGAATATTGAAATGGTTAAAACGTCGAAATTGTTATTTTCCGCCATATTTTATAGCTTCTTTTTTTCACATTACCTTCCTTTAAATTTCAATTCAGCCGCGTTATAATTTTTTTAATCTAAAATTTCGGTTTTATTTGACCAGACACGGCCTTTCTTTAAGTTTTCTCCTATCAAACAGTTTAATGAAAAGTAAAAAAAAAAAATATATATATATATATAAGGCATTGTTGACACACGCGTAACAGCACACGCAAACATTTCGTTAAAAAGTGCATAAAATCAATATTTACTCTCTGTCTTCTCATACTCTTCTGTCAAGCAAATATATATTTTGTTATTTTGTCGAACGTTAGAGCAAATGACGGTGAGTAGAGAAATAGATGTGACGACTAGAGTTCAAATTCTAACCAGAGCCATTTGAGCAATTCGACATGTAATGATTAGCAAGCTTGTCTCTCTAGATTAATTACGACTGAGTTGCGTGTTCGATTATCAGTTGGTGCTTTATACTTGTGACTTTGTTCCACGTCTTAGATATGCTTAGTAAATCGTCTTTGAGGTATGCTTATTCCTGGAGGTTCCAATTATGCGGTAGTACCTACATAATTGTTCTAAAGAAGGAGGAGGATTGGTGTCTACCAACGCCAATGTGACGGTGGCTGTGGAAACTGAGTAATTTTTGGTCTTAGCCCATATGCGCACGTATGGGAACTCCACATTAAAAATGACTTTGTGTCAGATCTCGCCACCGTAGTGGTTAGTAAATACCGAACTGTGCATGCAATTTGAAGTTGTTCGAGAAATGCAGGAGTCTAATTTGCTCTTCTGACTGAGAGGTAGCTATTTTTTAAAAAATTTAAGCTTATTGGACAGCATAGTGGGAACACGGGCACTTAAAATAGACGTGAATATGAAATTAAGAATTCGTCTTATTTCTATAAATGACGTAACAATGTAATTTCTAATGAAACTGCAAGTTCATTTGAGCTTTTTGCAACAATACTGTATTTTAAAATTGTTTGTTCAAACAACCGATTCCAGTTTTCTTTTCAGGTAAGAATAACATTTGATTATTTTTGCCAAATTAAGCCATAAATAGCGAACTGGGTGATGTGTAAAAGCTCAGTGATTTTTACATTATGAATTCTTCTTTAGTCTTTGTTGGTCGAGCTTCCTTGCGCTCTCATCCAAACCTCAAGTGGCAAAAACGAGTTTAGTAGCCGAATCTAGTAAACCTAGTATTCATTTTAAATTGAAAAGTGTGTTAATATTTTTTCTCTATATTTTTTTTGATTCTTAGTCGATTAAAAATCTTTATATTGATTACGTGTGATTGACTTGTTTGCAATTTCTTTCTTTGTTTCAGAATACAATATTCATAACTGTAGCCAATTTTATATTATTGACTGTATTTTTGTAATTCCAGTAATGTGCAAAATATCTGGGTCTATAGTACCAAAATGATATTTGATAGAATTACACTTTTAGCTCCAAACTGAGAGCGAATTTGATCTATTTTCCGTTTGAGTTGGAATTTCATTGACTACTTTGAGCTTGTTTTTAATCCGATGAACAACGTAGATTTACTATATTTCCATGTCCAACCATAGCCGGATTTTGGCAATTTAAGAATGTTTGATTCTTCCGTTGTTCTTGGGAATAGCTTAGATATTTTGTTATTTCCCAATAGGAATCCACAAAGGAAAAGAGACATCTGAATGGGACTTCCGTGATTGCATCCAGTTGAATTTTCTCACATATGCTAATATGGCCTGCAAATGACATAACAAACGTTTCCTCTTTAGTCGATATGAATGTCGGACTGTTCCCTCAAACGCATGTCACAAGATCTTGTTTAAAACGCGTACATAGTTTTAGTAACAAAAAATGCCCAATTACCTCGACACGCACCTGTTAGAAAACCTTATGCATGAAGGACTGATTGCGACTCTTCCTTTTAATAGAAGTATTCTACTTGGATTATTGACTTTGAAGTTAAGCGGTTTCTTTTTTGTTTTGTTTTTTACTTTATATCGCATCCACAAATGGTTGGTCAAATTGATAGCTTTTTGCTTTTAGTTGTTTTAAAACAGGTGCATCTGTCATTGAATAATCAATGTTTACATATTTGACTGGAGTTTTCAAACGAAATTTTGTTTGGCTTCCTGGGCAATGTTGAAGGTTTCTGTGGAAACCAAATTGCATAATATTTTGTTCTGTCCCCCACAAATTCTATACGGAAGCAATCTTACACTCATTAAAAATTTGCAACTGTAAATTATTTTTGCCGTGAATTATACTTGAACCTGCAATTTGTTGACTGAAGTTTTCTGGCGATCAAGCGGAACACTTGACACCGTGTAAAATTTTATGTGTTAACACCTGAAATATATATATATTTTTTTTAACTGGAAGCGACTCCTAGAAAATTAGCAGTGGGTGGGGACTGGTACTTTCATCGATATATAAAACATATATATATCAACATATATATTTTACTAATGAATTGTCAAAGTTTTTACAATGATTATTTTTTTACAATTTGTGTATTAAAAATATTTTTTTTACTAATATAACCTTCATTGAATAATAATCAACTGTCGATAATAAACAATTACAAATAATTTTAATCAATATAAACTGAAGAATGTACGGAGTTGCTTTATTCTATTTTTTATTTTCAATCTTATCTTCTTCATTATTTGTATACGTCAACACGTAAACGTTTCTTGACCTTGGCTTGTATTTTCAATATGCTTTACTTGGTCGAATCGTACAATTCTTAATATTGGCTTGCACATACTGGAACAGGAAGCTGTATTAATTACTGGCTAAGTTGAAATTAGTTGTGGCATAAGGCGACAAGTTAGCATACGGTGAGAATGGAAGTTATGACTTAAATTTATCTGCAAAACTTGTTTAACCATTCATCATATGGATATTTTTTTTTAATTCACCTCGAATAATGTAAAGCTACTTAACGTAAATATTATTTTACTCCAAAGAATTATAAATTTTAAATCAATTTCTTTGGGTTTTTTAATTGAATTTTTGGTACATTTTCGAAACTTTAAATCAAAATTTCTTTAGCTTGCCTCGCAACAATTCCAACCTTCAGAATAAAAAAAAAAAAACAATAAAAAAAAAATACTGGGAATTATTCGCATCACGTAAGTGAAGATGATATTCGAGGAACTTACAAAGAATGCTTTCCAATTAAAAAAAAAAAAGAAAATAACAAAAATCAGATTTGGCTTGTTTATCGAGGTGAGCACGAACGTAGACCCCTGAAATAGTGCAGTTGAGTCGCCTACATTTGGGGCAATCGCTAAGGTCAACCCAAACAGAGTGTAATAGGCTTCGCTCTGGAAGAATTTGGTGTGAATTTTAGTAAATATACGTTTTTATTTTGCGGCGAATTAACAAAAAAGGTCTATCACAACGAAATGACTAACCAGAAACTTTAAAATATTTTCTTTAATTTTAAAACTTAACTTTGATTTTCGTGTTTGATCTCACTAGCAGAGCTTAATTCTATGATGGAGGAATACGTATCCGGCATTTTCTGTATGAATAACAATGACTCGTAATCTAAATAAAAATTATGAAAATTATGTTTTTAGTCACTAAAATTCAATTCGTATTGCATGAAATGATTATCAAATACATGAAGAAATTGATGCTCCGTTGACTACTGATACATCATTATAATTGATATCGTAATTGTTTTTGACTACCATAGGCTCCAAACAACTAATTTTGCCACTTTAGCAGTCATGAAATTCACTACCCAAAGACTGGAATCGAACTACAATCGCTAGTGTTTAATTAAAACTTTTCATTGATATCTGGACAACAGCTCGTCTTTACACCTACTTTAATTTAAAATTTTCTAAGGTAGACACAAGCTTATGCATTCTGTGTCATGAGCAAGCGAAGCCCGTACACGTTGTTCAATACAATGGATGAATTGTTAGCCTGTCAATATCGCTAAAGATGGCGAGATGATATGACTGTGAACCTGAAAGATTGTTCACGTTCTGACAAATCTCATTTGATTACTAAAAGCGAAACACATAGAAAAAGCCGTTCGATTAATAGAATTATTAGGTAAGTTGATTAGCATAGCTGTCAGAAACCTCGCCAATTGCATAGTTCGTTTAAAACACACTTTGTAAACTACATCTCCACAAGAAGTATTTTCCTTAAACAAACAGAACATCGTATTTCTTTGCAGCCTATGCTTATAAATTAACTGATTTACGAACTCAAACCAACAATGTATTTGCAGTTTAATCCGCTTTGCCAATGGGAATAGGGACAGCGCTTGGCAGAATTTTTTTAGAATAATATGTGAATGTGACTGTTAAATACCGATGGCTGACATGTAGAAGAGTAAAAATAAGGCTTGTTTAACAGGATTCTTGAGCAGAGTAAGCACTAGTTCAAAGCAAGAAAACCCAATAAAAAAAAATGCAACCTCTTTTTTCAAAAGTGGCCAAAATCACATATAAAATAAGATTAGTTGTAAAGGCCATTCGCGTGTTAATCATATTAAGATAACGTATGCATATATTCACTGTCATGCATTCGTGATCATTCATAATTATGTATACATAAATGGAGCATGAATTGTGAGTATGAAATTAGTGTGTATATTGTATAGTGTACATATATGTGTATATATTGGATGTTAATATTGTCTCGAATTGACAGTAAAATTTTAATTAAAAGTCTCTTGAATTTTCAACGTAAAATTTGCTTCTTTTTACAAATGAGACCTTTATTTATGAGATTAGGATTTCATCAGGTTACGATCAAATACAGCGTTTTGTAGCAAGAGCAGCGAGATTAGAGGAAATGTCCTCCATGGTGTAAAATGATCCAGAAGAATTTGGATCGGTCAAAGCCCAAATACTAACTTGTGTCTCACAAGATAGTGAGTAAAAGAGAAATCAACATTTTCCTGCTTGTCATGGGGAGAAAAATGGATGCTAAAGGTGAAAATATATTTAAGTAGTTTTAGTTAAAATATTTAAATATCAATTTTCTTTTTAATATTATAATAACGAGGAAAAAATCAATTTCTGTATGTTGACATTCTTTTTCAATAATTACAGTTTTACATTTTATCTATACTTTGGATTTTTACTTTGTCTCTATTATTCGAACTAATCCCTTCCATTGTTTTCTTAAACTCTATGCAAGAATAAAACGCCAAACTGTGCAGCGTAGCCAGTTTGTTATGTAATTTCAAGATATTCGCGATACAAGCAATATTTGAACTTGCTTTTTTTCTGCTGCTTGGAGTGGGTCAAACTCTGAATATGATAAAGAGGTTTTTGCCCTTCACGAATTGAATAGAAATTATTTTGCATATTAATTTAATGCAAGCATAAAGCAATGTTCTTTACAAAATAATGATATTTTAAAGAAAATTATGCAAATTCACAACTATATTTAACTTGAAAAGTGCTTTACCTAAAACTACTTAATATATTTTTACATTAGTTAGTAGAGGGGAAATAGATTTTTTTTTCTTAAAAAATTCTACCTGGCATCATCAACAGATTATTAGAACAAAAGCACCGAAAATCATTGAAGTGGAAAGAAAAGAAATGCTGAAATTTTTTTAAAATATGTGTTTTGGTCATATAGTCTAGCCGATTTCATTTAGTGTCTTTATCTTTTTGTTTGTTTCTATCACTTTTGCTAATATATATCCCTCGTTGTCTTTATATAAGATCTAAGAAAGCTGAAATTACAATTAGTTCTAGTTACCAAATCTATCAAAACTACAATTGAAGGAGGGATTTACTCGACCACCGGTAATAAATGCCATAAGGAATTCTCACGTGCAAAACTCAAGGAATTTAAATAAAAGATTGTATGATCACAAAACGGATCTTTTACAAAACAACACCCACTCTCCATTGGTTGCTGACCATAATGATTTTGGCCATGATTTTGATTAAATGAAAAGGGCAATTTTATGTGACGAAAATATATAAAAAAGGAATTGCTTAATCACTCAAGATGCGTTTGCGAGCAGGTTCTTAAAGTATTTCACTCGGGTGGGAGTATGGAGAAATATTGATAGGGAAAGTCAAATGAGGAAAAACATCGTCTGAAGAAGTTACTGACTTAGGAAATTTTCCTATATTTTCATTGTGACTCTGAGTACGGAGCTCCAATTCTAGTTGGTTTCTTTATATACATTTACATGCAAATACTATTGAGAAAGGTATGAATACTGAAAATACCCTGGACCAAACGTGTGCAACGACACAATTCTAGGGACGATGGAAACAAAAATGAAACTTTTACTTAACATCAGGAAGAAATAGTTTCAATTTCTGGGGGAACATATGAGGAATGGACTCGTAAGGTTTGATACTCATAGGACAGATTGAAGGTAAGAGAGACAGAGCAAAGCAATCCATGACCTATCTGGCGAAGTTGAGTGAATGGATGGCGGATCTGGATTTAGGTGAGATAGCAAAAAGACAATTTATTAAGAGCTATAAAAGACAGGAAATTGTGGAGAGCCATGATTGCCAACATCCTGAAGGAACACGATACATAGAAAAATAATCATGCGTAGAAAAAATGTGACAAAACAAAATGTAACGTAAAACAATATTATTTCTATGTTAAAACAATATCGAAATGAAAATAAAAAAAAACTTGGGCTCTCTGAGCTTCATAAACACATCCTCACACAATACAAGCTTAATGTTTGCGATAACAAAAGATATTGCCAAGAATCGTTTTCCTAAATCGTATTCCTCTCAAAACATTTCCTTTGAATGTGCGCACTTTTACATAGACAATGCATAGATATTTATCTTACTTAATATTGTTTAACGAATGTTTCGATTTTCTTTTTCGTTGTTGTTACTGTTAATACATTCGGTAAAATAATTGTGTGTATCTTTTTACACTTGTTTACGATAATTTTCGCATCTTTTCCTTTCGCTTTTTTCCCCTTTTATGATATCGTGCTATATGTTAAATCAATTTGACTTTCCAATAATTTTTTTTATCTATTTGCATTTTATAATAAGAAAGAACATTATTCCGTGTAGAATTTACACCCAGGTTTTATTTTTTTCTAATTTCATTTCTTACGTTTGGAAAACATTTAAAACACACAATTGCTTCGAGATAATTTGATTTTTCATTTTATGAACAAATATCTAAAAACTTCAGATGCATTTACATATTCTTGTTTTAATAAACAAGTGTGCATCTTTATATCAAACATTTAGGCAAACACACAGGCATCTGTAGTAGATTATAAAGCGACATGAATTAGTAAAAGAAGACTTGAAACTATTTTCCAAATAAGTCTTCTAAGAGATTTTCAATAATTATCTATATAAAGAATACATGAAAATGATAGATAAAAATAGTGAAAATATAAATACATAAGTATCAGACGTAGACATTAAAGGAATTTTGATCAGAATTTCGATTTAAGCTAATTCATATATTCACTGAATTATGCACATTGATAAGAAAGATTGTTGGAAATATTTATATAAAATAAATGGTTTCGTTTTTTTTTTTTTTTTTTTTTTTTTTTCGTACTTTTTCGGTGGAGTAATGGATAGCGGCTCGGATTGAGGAATCGGAGAGCCGAGTTCGAATTCCAGTCGAATCTACTACATTCACTTACGTGCTAATACCCTTCGGAAAGGTATGAATCTTCTCCCTCCCCACCACCACGGGTAAATAACAATATATTCGGGTTCTTATATTTACTCGTTTCATTTAACCAGAATTTGTCTTCCTTTCTCGAACGCTTTTTTTATTTTTGTTTTCTAATTGATTAGTTCTGTAAAACTCAACGATCCTACCATTGATACGATATTTCAATTTAATCCCCTTCACTTCATCTGTTGTCCAAATTTTATAAATTGTAGCAAATTTATGGCGCCCAATTGCTGGTTTCATTAGCCACAGAACGAATATCGGATCCCTATTATGATTTTGTCTTCTAACTGTCCGATCAGAATAACATTAGCCGAAAAAAAAAATCAACGGGGAACTTAATAAACAAGGATTAAAAAGACAATCATTTGTTTCGGCAGATTAAGTGTCAGAAAAATTAATTCTGAAAAAGAATAAAATATACATAACTATTTATATTGTTCCGACTGTTGTCATCATCTTTATTGTGATATTCGTGACGCTCCGGCCGTTGTACGTTCCGGCCTTCTTCAGGTGATATTTGTAGGCATAAAGCTTTGGTTGATTGTTCCAAAAAGGGATTTGAACTAAAGGGTTGTGAGTTGAATCTCTTGCCTCAGCGGAGAGAACAGAAACTTGGAGAGTTATCAAGACGAACTAACTAAAACTGAGATATACAAAGGCAAGGTACGTGGAATTAGAATAATCTAACTCCGGGGACTAAATAAACAGTTCGAGTCGAACTTCTAACAAATCTCACCTGAAAAAGGCCGGAGCGTACAACGGCCAAAACGTTGCGAAATATGAGGCAAATAGTCGGAACAATGTAAATAGCTATAATATATCTCATTTCAGAAATATAGAGAGATGCACATGAATATAGTGCATGCCTCGACATTTAATGGCTATAAAAGGTAAAAGGATGAATGTGGAAGAAAATAAAGGAGAAAACGGCGAAAGAAGTTGAAGGTAACGATTGAAAAAGGGGAATTTCTCTCAATCGGAATAGAAAGAAAAAAAAAAATAAGAGCCTAACATGTGAAAGGGATAAAAGGGGAAAACTGGGAAACAAGGATGAAAAAATGAATGAAGAAAAGAAGAATTTAGAAAAACGAAACACAAAGGTGGGAAGAAAGTAAATTGGAAAAGAAATGAGAAAGAAAGTGTGCAATATTTAAGCCCCAAAAAGAAATCTGAAAACGCGCACACATATCTGTGTGTGTATTTATGTATATTAGCCAATATATCACTAGTTTTACGGGTAGAAATTAGATATTACAGTCACTTTAACATCTCTCTCTCTCTGTCTCTCTCTCTCTCTCTCTATATATATATATATATATATATATATATATATATATATATATAACCCTGTTTCACATCTGTTCAGTGATCCGATTGCTTCAAGCCGGGATCGAAACTCGACCGATTTGTCATGAGCCAGGGACTCTAGCCTAAGCTATCGGCGCACGGCAGAGAAAGGGACTCTTTTAACATATTTTATGCGTGACGTATATATATATATATATATATATATATCTCATCAGTGTCTCAGTGCCAAGGTCGACAAAGCCTATATGATAATGATATTAATAAAATATCAAATCAGCTACTCAGAGTTTCATGCAATAACAATCATCAGCCGGATATATATACATATATATATATATATATATATTACACATAAAAACAGAAATAAGATATGAAACACCGCTAATGCAGTAAAGTTTCAATTAAAAGAAACACCTCCACAAAAAAGTAAAAAAATAAAACTTACCGAGATTTGCAATTTTTTTCACCAGGAAATTGTTTGTTTTATCTTTCAATTAAATACATTTCTCTCTATTTTCTCTCTATTTTTCTCCCTATTCATTCACTGTTTTTTTTTCCCATAAGAAAAAAAAAAATGAAAATGGAGAGCATTCACATATTCTTTGAGAGTAAAAGAGATCTTCATTGATAGCAAAAATCGTTTAATTCTTTACTTCTCTCGAACTTTCAATACTTCCCTAACATCGGACCTGTTTTTTGTTTTTTTTTTTGTTGTTTTTTTTTTGTTGTTTTTTTTTTTGTTTTTTTTTTTGCCATTGTAAATCAACATTTTTTTCCCTCAATTTACCGAGAACACCTTTGATACTCAATTTTCATTGAATCCCATGATTAAAATAATAAAGTCGTTTGAATTTCTCATTAGGGCCTTCGATAACATCTTGTCTGTTTCTTAATGTAGTTTTCATTTCCTCCAGAAGAATGACGAAGTTTAGTTTTTTTTCTCTAATGCTGGATGACGAACTCGATTGTGATAATTATTAAAAACATTAATATATGAAAATGAAAGAAAATATTACTGCTAATTCTCTAATATTTATTAATGTTTACCTACCTGAATCCAATATAATAGTCACTTAAAAATATTTTTCTTCTAAATCCATAATCCGCTATAGAAATAAATAATAAACATTACATTTTGAAATTGAAGGAAAATATATATGTTGAGATGCTTATTTTGAATGTTTTGTTATTGCTTTTTTTTTCTTTTTTTTTTTTTTTTTTTTTTTGTTGCTTACGGTCAAATCACGCAAAAAACACCGATTCTCGCTCGATCTCCGAAGATAAGCAGCGACGAGTCCGATCAATACTTAGATGGTGAACTGATTGGAAACACCGGGTACTGTAAGCAATCTCATGTAATCCCAAATATGTTTCAGCTTTAAATAACTATTGGAGGAGTGATAAGGCGTAAAAAAAACAAATGGATCAATTGATTGTGTTTGTAGCGTGTTTAAATATAATTTAGGTGTACAAACCTCGACAGAGAGATATACATGCACACACACAAGTCAACACCCAGAGAGAGAGAGAGAGAGAGAGAGAGAGAGCATGTATTGCCAACGTTGTGTGAAAATTTTGTGTGAAATGATTGGACGGTTTTTGAAATATTAAAAAAAAGTTAACTCGATAATAATTTGGCACGCAGTATATATATATATATATATATATATATATATATATATATTGCCAAATTATTATCGTGATTAGCACGGTGATTTGAACGTGCCAAATTATTAGAAAGGTTTAGCAAAATTCCCAGAATTGAGCAAACAAAATGTTTATTAATGTTGCATGTGAATTTTCATGATCAAAAGAAGCTAATAAATAAGATAATCAAACAAATAATAACCTACAAACAAAGGCACAGTTTCAAACAAATTAATAGGAATGTGCTTTCCCTGTTTTGAAATTACTTGAAGAAATTGACAATCCATAGAATTTGTTAATTGTAGGATGCCATCTGCTGTAATGCCGCGAGATATGTCAAGAATTGCTTCTCACAACTCAGCGTTGCGACTGAATTGTCGTCCGTTGGCTTACAGTATTCGCTTCATGATGCTCCAAAGGTTTTCGATTGGGTTCAAATCCGGAGAATTTGCTGGCCACTTCATTGTTCGAGGTCCATCGAAGCGTAACGGTTTCAAATATTCAGTAGTCTTGTGAGCATTATCAATGGCTCTTCTGAAGCCAACTCTTTGCCTTTTCATCCACGATTCAAGATGCTCCTTCATAAATGCTATGTATACATCAGCAGTTATTTTGATGCCATCTGGTCCTCTCACAAATGTTTTTCCAATAATACCACCCCAGATCATTATGCCTCTACCGCCTTGTTGGCGTCTCAAACGCTGATGGCGATTCTGTCCGTTCATTACCCAGCCATTGTGCCATCTATCTGGCCCATCAAGTTAGAGAAGTCAATCTTCATATTGTCCCCGGCCCATTTCAATCGATTTTGAATGTGATTTCTCGTCAACGGAGGCTTCGATACAGGTTTGACTGTTGTTGCTATTTCCCTCAGATACCGACACCGAGTACTTTTAGACAGAGTAGGATCCCCAATGCGACTGAAAAGCTCTTGACTGGTAAGTCCAGGGTTCTTCGTGGCCTCTCGTTTAAGTCGTGGCATGAGACGACGTGAAATAACCTTCGGCTTGCCTTTATCTGCCCTTTTGCGTACTTGTGTAGGGTCGGCGGTGAACTTTTTTTTTATGACACCTCCCTATCATTTTAGAAATTTCTAGTGTAGATTTACCTTTTGAGAGTTCTGAGGTGATAGTTTTCTTTTCAGCATCATAAATTCTTACACTTTTCTAATAATTTGGCACTCTCAAATCACCGTGCTGATAACAAATACGGTGCCAGTTTGTTTACATTGCGCATATCAGTACGAAACTTTCAGTGATTGCGCAGGTCTGTGTGGCCAAAATTGTGTGAAAATTTTGTGGGAATTGATTGGAGGGTTTTTGAAATATTAGAATAAAAATTATATCGATAACAATTTGGCACGCAGTGTGTGTGTGTATATATATATATATATATATATATATTCTTGCTCTGTACCGGACATTGAGCTCTACCTGGATATATATAGAGAGAGATAGAGAAAGAGAGCAGAAACACAACGCGCATCACCTGACGATTGCGTTTAGCATGAAACGCTGTCGCCTCTTGGTGTTGACTTCAATGTTCATTTTTATATTTATATACGCTCTATCCCTGATATTGAGCACTTTAACCCATAAATATAGCATACCTTAAAACTATATTTTATCATATAAATCTTTAAAAGTTATATTTTAGTGAATATATAAGTCTGAATAGACGCCCGTTTAAAAAAGATATTAATTATAGTAATAGAAATAATGTCAGGTAAAAAATAAAATTAATTCATTCCTTGTATAGTGATCAACATTACAAGAAAATAATCGGACTTATACACACCGATGATTACTTGTGGCCTGAAAACTGCCATTAATCTTGCAGTTTTGATTTCCATGTCCACACTTATTATAGATATAAACGCTCTATCCATCACCATGTTTATTGAGCACTCTTCGTCTTATCAATATAACAAATGTTTATAAAATTATATACAAAAATGTAAATCAGTAATTCGGTATTATAATTCTTCTCTAATCTGTGTATTATTTTGCGTTGTTTGAATTTCTAAGACGAAGCCTCATTTTTTAAAAAAATTACATTTTAGAATTTCAGACAACTTAAACGGTATTATGTTTACGATAACTATTACTGTTATTATATAGCAAAACCACGGGAAATGATATCGATAAAAGGATGAGAAAAAGATGTAATTATATGACTAGGTTTGCCGTCACCAAATCGATAATGTCAGATATGCTCTCAGGGATATAATATGTTAGGTAAAATTACGTCTGACACAATTTTATTACTCATTCATACTGCCTACTTAGCAGTCGTAGAATGTAAAACAAACTATAAAATCATCATTGCCATAAAAATCAATAAAACTAACATAAATATGTCAATCTAATACTGAAAATGATTCATCTAAGAAATTCTACTGCTACTATGACTATTATTCTACTGGTTACTATGATTACTAATACTATAACGGAATAAGTTTCAATACTTTTATTCAGAATTTCATATCTGGAATCATTGCATTGCTTAGTTAAGCGCCTCGAAATATCTGTTTAGTTTCTAAAATTCATGATTATTTGGTGTTATAAATATCACTCACACTTGTTTATTCAAAATGTAAAAGAAAAAAGAATTTCAAAACACGGCATTCAGAAGAATGTATCCAAACGTTAAATGCTTTGCAATGTAGGTTATGAATTTGAATTCTTACGATTGCAGACAAAGATGTTCTTTCTGGCTTTTTAATTTTAAAACGCCTTCACGTGAACTCGAAGCATAAATTATATTATGCGAAATAAAAATAGGAATATATGTTTTGTTTTCATTCTGTTTGAATTTTTCACAAAGAATCGAGATAACATTGTTTTGCAGTTCTTACATTCTAATACTGCTTTTCTCTAGAATGGTTTTAATCTTAAGAACAATGCAGGTGTTTCTAAATAATATGAATGTTATCAATCTAGACTAAACATTTTCACGTAGAGTTAATCTGAATTCTATTTGGCTCTGTACTATTAGCTTCCGAACTTTGTGAAAACCGAATCACATGATAGCCTATTTGAAATTGTTTTGTTACTAACATTTTAATTCTGATTTCATATTTCTTGGATCAGCTTTCAATATGACTATTATACCTTGAAACTTAGACTATATATACACTTGGAAAATTACTATATAGTCATAAATCCTCAGAAAGATGAAATATACAAATATCCATCTCCTTACCTATGTCTGTCTATCCATCTCCCTATCTATCGCCACCTAAAAAATAAAAGCCTATCATATGTATAAGAAATTTACTTGTTTCCACCAACTTAAAAAAATGTTAAAAAAAATGAATTCTTAGAATAATTCAAAAATGTCAAATGAGGCAGCAGAATCTTACTCTTCAAAATTAAGTACATAAGTATACTTTTAAAATCTACAAAATTTTCATTTTATATATATATATATATATATATATATATATATATGATTATTTATTCCAAATTTTAACATAAACTATCATAAAATGGTGGTGTTGATTCAACACCATCACTTGACAAGACACCAGAAGTTTTGAAACAAAATGGCTATTTTTGTAGTGATGTTATAACGTGTTTATGTTATAATTTTGGAATAAATAATATTTGCTCTACTCTGTATTGGACACTCTTTTAAGAATAACATTTTTGGTTATTGGAATTTTATTCCGGTTATAGGAATCCTATACGTGGATATAATATATATGTGTGTGTGTGTGTGTACAGATTTTCTATAATGTTGGAAATAGAGTATTTTTAGTTTAAAATGAATTATTTCCTCGCATCAATCAACTTCGACTTAAATTGTGTTGTGGAGTGATTTCGCAGTGGAGGCTTGTATTTGTAATAAGTCGGTCCTAAAATAGGTTCGATGTACAAAACGTTAGGAACTTGGTATTACGCAAAGTAATCTGGTCGTGTTAGCTGATACTTTCGTATTCAGCTAACTGTTGTCCGACATCGACTGACCGACTGATTGACGATATTCAGTTACACCCCCACTGGGGCATCATGTGGCACAAAGCCGGTTATTTAATGTGGGATCTCCGAGCCCGTGGGCTCGGCCAAAAATATGCCCATTGAACCCGTATAAACGGGTTCAGGGCCGGTCTACCTCCCCGAAGCAGATTCCGCCCTTTGGCGTAGCCTCCTTCGGGGTCCTCCCGTCCGTAGGATGAGAGTATAACCGAACAGTCGGTCAAAACTTGAACGACTGACGATATTCAGTCACCCCCCCACGAGGGTGTCATGTGGCCCAAGGCCTTTTTAACGTGGGCATTCCGAGCCCGTGGGCTCGGCCAAAAATATGCCCATTGAACCCGTATAAACGGGTTCAGGGCCGGTCTACTTCCCCGAAGGAGAGTCCGCCCTTCGGCGTAGCCTCCTTCGGGTTCCTCCTGTCTGTAGGAAGAGAGTATAACCGAACAGTTGGTCAAAACTTGAGCGACTGACTGACTCGTTACTCTTGCTACTCCTACTTATTATAGGCGCTAGACTCTATTAACTATAGAATAGTTCCACTATAACAAATTTTCACCGCAGATCTAGAAATGGTCTTGAATATTGGGAATCGAGTGCAACATAATATAATATAAACAAACGTACAATGTCCAAGTAAATAAATATTAATAGAAAAAATGAAACTAACCGTTAATAAGAATGCAGGTATGCAGACTAAAGAAGTTGAGATTATTTTAAAGCATAAGTTGGCACACAAAGTAGAAAAATTGGCATGACAGGTTAGGAAGCGTATTCTATTAGGAATTATGCAAACGAATTAGATTTGACCACCAGTAAAAAAAAAAAAGAATACAATTCTTTGGGATTTCCAAACAGATCTTTCATTTCAGGATCATCGATTAACCATCCGAGAGAGAGAGAGAGCGAGAGAATGTTGTTAGATTAGAATTCGATATTATTGCCAGCTAGAGAGTAAAACTGGACCTGAACAAATATCTAGATGTTGCCATTATAAAAATTGGGAAATAAAAAATATATACACACTTCATTAGTCGTGTATTCCTGATTGTCTCCAAACGTTTTCCAAAATAAACGAATTAAGCATCTGAAGAAAGGAAATTATTCTCCAGACAGTCTTGCGAAAAAAAATGGGTCTGTACAATTTCCTATCAGGCGAAGAGAAGACGAGTATGTAGTTTGACAGAAGGATGCTAAGAATACTATGGATGGCGCGTTTAAGCAACGATGAAGTTCGAAGGAAAATAGAAACGAAAAAGGACACTTAGGATTAGAAAAAGACAGCTGAAATTTCTTGGAGAAATGAGGGAGGGTTTGGAAAACCTGAAAATCCCAGGATATATCGAAGGGGAAAGATACAGTGGGAGACAATGGGCTATCTACTCCACAAGCTTATATGAATTGATAAGAGAACAGAGAGTGAGGGATGGTAAAACGACAAATATTAAGAACGACAAAGAATAGGAAGTTATAGAGAGCCATGATCCCCCACATTCTGAATGCATACGCCACATAGAAGAAAATTGGAGTTTTGAGGAGACTTGATCTCTAGTGAAAACCACCGAATCCATTTGGAATAAAAATACAAAGATGGCAAAATAGAATCATACAACGATATCATCCGTACAAATCAGAAGCCGTCTCTGTGCATACAGAAATAAAGAATACGTGAGGATTATAAGAGGCAAACGAACGGTCCTATCCTTGCCAGGAAACCAAATCTAGTTATTTTCAATGCAGAAATAGGATTTGTCGAAGAGTTGATGTGTCTGTCCGCACATATAGGGTATAATTGAAATAGAAATAAAGAAACAAATATCCCAGGACCTTACTCGAGAACTGAAGGAACCAAAGCCTGTTTTAAAACACTTGGAACTATCGTAAAAGAAAATGCAGGAAGGTTGAAATAATCAAGTCTGAGTAAGACCTGGAAATTATTGAAATGACAGTAGAATTGAAATTGACAAGTATATGACGCTAAGAAAAATATATAAAGAATATGAAGATGTTAAAAATAAGCTTTGAAGTTTGGTTTGGCTTATCGGCATATCAATTCCGATGTGAGATTTTTAATGTCGGAATTACTTAGTATTAGAAATCAAGAGTTGGAATATGAATCCGAAGAAAGAAAAAAAGACTTCAGGGTTTAAGTCACAGTTTGGGGAGAACGTTTTACAAATAGGAAAATAATGTTTAAGGTTTAGAGATTTTATTTTCATCTAAAATCTGGATTTCAGAAATTTTAGATGAATTGACTTTAATAAAGAGCTAGGTTGTTTAATCAATAATACTGTGTTCGAATTGGATTTAGAGTTCCATTTTAAAATTTGAAGAGCTTTACTCTCACTCGATTATAAACGATAATAATCAAACTACGACTACTGATAATAATAAAACGAGTCGCACGGGTGGGGGCTTCATGAGTTAACAGTAGGATCTCGATCGCCACCATGCGACTGCTCAAGAAAATGACATACCAGTTTATTTTATTAAGAGAGGTGATCTGTAAATGAACCTCTTACGAGCAGCTAGCATCACATAGAGGAATGGAAGTGAAATAATAATAATAATAATAATAATAATAATAATAACCACGTCTGTACTGACGAACCGTACTTATTCCTTTTTCGGAACAAACAGCAGTCTTCCGCTGGAACAGAAGGGATGCAGAAGAGGTTCATATGGCTGCAAAGATAACTACTGATAAAGAAAATGATCCTGGAAAATTGCAGGAGACGACTTAGAAATCTTAGTGCGGCGTGGATTGATTATCGTAAAGCCTTTGATAGTGTTCCACATTCATGGATCCTTAAGACTTTGGAAATGTACAAACTCTCCCTTGTGGTATTAAATTTCCTTAAGCACAGCATGGGAATGTGGAACACCAAACTATACCTTAGTCACACTGGGGCACTGCCATATCCAACCGTCTGAATATCCGACGTGGAATCTTTCAAGGAGTCTCTCTGTCACCGCTTCTGTTTTGTTTATCCTTAATCCCTCTTGCACATGAACTGAGCAACAGTAGCTATGGTTACAAAATAAATAAGAAAATATTCAATCACCTACTCTACATGGATGATCTCAAACTCTTTGCCAAAGACGACAATGAGGTGAATGGCCTCCTCAATATTGTAAAATACTTCAGTGACGACATAGGTATGGACTTTGGATTAGATAAATGTGCAAAAGTAACATCCAAGAAGGTAGAATTACAGAAACATCCTTAATAGATAGAGATTTTGTCACAAAGATTAGGGAACTGGAGCATGATGAAGCTTATAAGTACCTAGGAATTAGCGAAGGAGATGGCATACAACACCCCCAAATGAAGGAAAAAATAAGAAAAGAGTACTACAGGCGTGTACGTCTGGTACTAAAAGAGAATATCAGCCATAAACACATTGACTGTCCCTGTGGTGCAATACAGCTTTAATGTCCTTAACTGGACCATAGCTGAAATTAAGCGAATGGACGCCAAAACGAGAAAGCTTCTCACTTGCTACCGCATGCATCATCCCAAAGCTGACTACAACAATTGGCCTCCAAAGATACTTGGAAACTACAGAAGACTGGATGGTGGTATGCGTCAAGAAACATGAAAGTAGTAAGCGTCTTTACTCCGTGATAAAAGAAGCCAACAAATTCAAAATGGAGTTTCAAATGGGTGTAGAGACGCAAGTACAGCACAATACACCGGCTGAAACTGCAAAATACTTTAAAAAAAAAAAAAAAAAAAAGGCAGCAAAGACGAATGCAACCGACCAGATAGAGAAGCGATGGCAAGATAAACCGCTTCATGGCCAATACTCTGCCCGTACCAAACAAGCTGACTACGTAGTGCAGGGTTGAAAGCTGAAACTGAAGGTTTTATCCTTGCTGCACAAGACTAATGCTTGCTAACTAGGAATTATCAAGCACATATACTAAAATATTGTGTCAGCCCAAAATGCAGATTCTGTGATAAATATCCAGAAACGATTGATCATCTTGTATCAGGTTGCACGATATTGGCACCCACTGAATATAAAACCCGGCATGACAGAGTGGGCCAATATCTGCACCGGAAAATCTGCAACTTCTGCGGGAAGGAAACTGAAAGAAAATGGTATGAACACCACCCAGACCCGGTCACGGAGATAGGACCTATTACAGTTCTATGGGACTACACAATACACACTGACAGAACAATCAAAGCCAACCGCCCAGATATTGTTATTAAAGACCACAAACAAAAAAGTGTCTCCTTATTGATATGTCAGTCCCTGCTGACTGCAATCTATCTTTGAAGATATTCAAAAAGCTGTCAAAATACAAGGACCTTGAAATAGAAATCTCGAAAATGTGGCATATGGGAACATCAACAATCCCTGTTGTAGTTGGAGCCCTAGGACTGGTTGGAAAAGATTGAAGTAGACTAATTGAAGAGATTCCTGGAAGTCCATGCCTCAAGGAGATACAAAAAATTGTTCTGACAAGTACAGCCCACACTTTACGAAGGGCTTTATCTATGTAATATTTTATTTTATTTTTTTTTTGTCAGTGGAAAGTGTCATGATGCCATTTCTAACTTTAGGCCCCTGGGCGGGACCCGGAAAGAAATGTGTAAACGCCAAACAGTCAAAGAAAATAAAAATAATAATAATAAAATAATCGAATCCTTTTTGGTGGTGAAATTCAAAATTAACTATTAGGTTGGTGCAAAAATAATGTCGTTTTTCTTTTGAAGTTGAACGTCAAAAGACGGGATTACTTTTGCACCAACCTAATAAATGAAATACCTGAAAGTGAACGCCAGAAGATCAGAGTTAATTAGTAAGAGAACTGTCGTTCAAGGATCCTATTATTTATCATAGTTAGGATACTACTAAAATCTAATTAAAAAAGAAAGAAAGAAAGGATACTAGCTTTCTAAAACAAGGTAAAAATCCAAGTAACGTATGTATAATTAGAACAATCTTTTTTCGGAATAAGATAAAAACTCAAAATATTAATCAGCAAAGTTAAAAATTAGAGCGATTACGTCGGAATTGAATTTTGAATAAAGAAATGCGCAATATTAATGCAGAGGTGAAGGCATGTGACAATAAAAGGAATCGACATATCAGATAAGACAATGAAGCTGTTAATGACACATACGCGCAATAAATAGCTTGGAGGACTGCAATGTTACTTTACTGAAGAAATGAAAAAAATATATAAGCAAAGAATATCTCAGAAGTCTAAGAAAAATACTTGATAACTAACCAAACAGCAGAAAGCTAATAAAATGACTGAACCACTGAGCAGTGTCGACAGTGAGACATACAAGACAATTCATGAGAAAGAGAAAGGGGGAAGTCAAATCGACGCATCGTCTTACTAGGGAAATCATAACCTAACATAGACGTAAAGCTTTAGCTTTCCGTCTCTATGATGACACAGATCATATGTAAAAGGGAAAGTAGAAGTCGTCTTATTCTTGAAGACTCCAGACAGCTAAAATGAAACTGGATAAATATATATAACAACGCAAAGAACATTTTAAAACATCTTGAAAAAGTCCGACAAGAAATAAAACAACGACCGATGGAAGAGTGACGCAATGAAGTTGCCGAAGAAAAAGCTGAAGGTAGAATTTGAGACATTATGGACATGGCTACGCGGAGGACATCTGAAGACAAGTGCATCAGGAAAAAACCCACGTTGAAGTGAAGATTGACAGTCAAAACGCAAATGTAGGTAAAGTGATGAAACAAGACGGCGTAAAATAATTAAGAAATTATTAAAAATAATATTACACATAATAAGAAAATCACAATAAATCACTTTGTCTCGAATAGAGTAAGATTTGTGTAATTCCCGAAGCAAAGCTCACATGTATATCCTGGACACACTATATATATCTACTGATATAGTCAGTCCACATAGGCAATAGGGAGAGTGGGGCATTCCATTTCAACTCCTACCCGCAAGCTAATTTTCCCACGAAATTTTGCACAATACCTCTTCTTTTTAGGTTCAGGACAAAATTGTTTGACTTTTTTCCTCTTTCTAGTACTTCTTCGTCTCCCCCCAAACAAATGGTCAATGTGTTCATCGGTTTTCACCTGAATATGTGAGGAAAATATCTCGTATACTCTGCCATATATTATATAGCAGTTCAGCCCGCTTTTCTTTGTTTTCACGATATTTTCCTATGCAATAATCCTTTGCTTAATTTCTGGATGGCATATTTCGTTATTCTAGCGTGTCTTCAGATTTATGTTACATTTTCCGTCATATGTTGCTACACTATACAGGCAATCTAATTTCTGCACCTCCTACGTAGCTCAATCCTCACTCCATCTTTTTTTTTTTTTTTTTTTTTTTTTGCTGATGCCCATGCATTCTGTTTTCTTGTAGTCAATAGTTAGACCTGGTTTGTTGCTTTACGTTACTACCTTGTCTAAGAGTTCTTTCGGTGTCCTTTGTAAGTCTGCTATCAATGTAATGTCATCGGCGTATGTTGCCGATAGTATGTCCATCAATAATAACTACTAGCCTTCTAGTCCTTTTACGATCGTTTCCCTGTATAGATTAAATGAATCCGGTAAGAATAACATCTTGTCTTACTCTTTTATTTTGTGTACCTTCGTTAAACTCCTTACTTATCTTCATTTAAGCTGTTTCCATAGAGATTACGGGTTACACTGACGTCTTTCCCAAGTAAATATTTTTCTTATATTTTAAGCAGTTCTTTGCATCGTACCTTATTAAATGCTTTTATGTAATCTTTTAAACATAGGTGTACGTCTTTCTACAATTGTACTGCTCGCTCGGATAGTATTCTGGGAATCGAAATTGAATTTCTTAATCTTAGCACCTTGAACAAAGCCACACTATTCTTGTCTTATATCCGGCCTAATTCTACTACAAACTCTATTCATAAAATCTTGATAAGCTTACTTATGTCATTAAGTAAGGTGATTATCATCAGAGATGGTTCAACTTGAAGGTACACTGCAAATCATTCTGCTTTCACATCTTCAGAATGCTGTTCGTTTCGGTGAATACCCATCTGCTTAGGCCTATTTGTATTTCTTCCATAGGCATAATCAACCTCTGGTTTATACTGCAATTGCGCTGAACGTACCTTAGTTATATTTAAAATAAATGCCACATAAGTTGATTGCAAGATGAAATTTGCATTCAATTTCACATTTATTCTTTGGCGTCACTCTGAAGATATCTATCTATCTCTTTTCCCCTCGTTCTTTAGCCTTTCCTCTCGTTCTTTAACCTTTCCCTCTCTATATATATTCTTTCTTTTTGTATCATTTTTTTTTCTCTTTGTATCATTTTTCTGCCTCTCTTTATCTTTTTTCTGTCTCTATCTTTTTTTCTCTCGATGTCATTTATCAGAAATAATAATGATTTTCTATTGCAAGCATCATTTCCTCTATCTTGAAGCCTCATTTCTAAAACATTATTTCAATGATACTTTCTTGATTGTCATATATAATCAACGGTTTTTTTTATTCAATATTATTTCCTATTACTCCAAACATTATTTTGTGGATACCCTTTTTTTTTAACAATATGCACCATGTCTACTGCATTGTCAAGTCGAGAACCTTAATTAAGAAAATTTGTTCTCCGGCAAGTTCAAACTGGTGTCACCCAACCCCTCAAGAAGATCGTCGTATCCTAGACCGCTCGGCCATAGCAAGACACACCGGATTAAACTGCAATTTCTTCTTCAGTGGCAAGGGAGGGTTGCAGGTTTGAATTCTACTGGGGTGCACGTTTTAGTAGTAGTGAAAGCATTATGTATGGCAATCTACGCTCTAAAACAGTTTTCTTGAAAATAAATAGGAGGCACTAGTTTCGGTGCGTCCCGTGTGTACACGCACGCGCGCATGTCTGTATACATATATATATATATATATATATATATATACAGACATAAATGCCTTTAAAACCAGATGGAGGCAGCATAAAAGCTCTTTCAACAATATAAACTTTAGACATTAGACCTCTCTATCTAAATATTTTTGGCACCTGAAAGAAAAAATAGGACACCTAAAGTAAAATGGAAAATCATTAACAGGACTAGAACTTGCAAAACTTGGGATGACCCATGCCCTTTGTGCCTCCATGAGAAACTACACATTATTAAGCTCCTAAACAATAAAAACCTATTAAACAACCGGCAAGAATTAACGGTTTTCTGCCGACACAACCGAACTTACGCACTGAATAACTAGCCTAAAACACGCATACAAAAAAAAATAAATTTTAAAATCCATAGCCCATATACATAGTTTTAATCACCTACAAAAATTGATAACCCTTTATGAAGTCGTCAAATAACAAACGTTACGGCCTTTTCATATACACAAATCCCTTTCATAAAGAGATATAATAAAAGAATAAAATAAAAATAAATAAATAAATCTCCGTAGACGCTCAAGCCAGACTATGCGAAAACTTCCTCCGTCGTAAATTTAGCCACCCCCACCTTACCGTGACCCGACATCTATGAAAGTAACTCTATACTGATACAAATTATTAACACCCCACCCCTGCCGATTCTAAACAATCCGCCCTTGAAGTTACCATGGAAATTTTTGATTTCAATTCTGACCATACTATTAAAACTCGTAAATTTCAGAAATAAGTCATTCCCAAAAAATTTCGCTTGAAGATGGAACAGAGCCTACTTTAACTCAAGTTAATTCAAATATTATTTAGAAGTTTTCGGCTCTTGTTTTGAAACATGAGACCTCTTATGTAGCGAGTTGGAATCATATTTTTAAATAAATAATTATATATATATATATATATATATATATATATATATATATATATTCTCCCACGCAGATAAATTCATTCGCTTATTGACAGACGAATTCACAAAAGCGCACACGCTTTCTTGAGAAATCATTTATTTTTCTTATTAATTTATTTTACGACTTCCTACCACGGGCTGAATAGAAAAGGATTCGTTCGCTGCTGACAGCTGTGATCCGAGCTCGAGATTTGAAGCCAATAGGAACTGAAAGATTAGAATGTATTTGTCAAAAAGGAAACCTTAGTAATGAATGGATCAGCTCAATTTTGTTTTGTCCCATTTCGACGTCCAAGCCGACGAGAATAGACTGATTTGTTCCGGGCAACTGTGCGCTTAATGAATAGACCAGCTTGTGCTTTTTGGCTAGGATCTTATCGAAATCAGTAGTTTTCAATAAAATTACTTAAGTAACCCCATATAGCCAGAAGAAAGTAGCACAAATCCCAACAAATCAATTTATATTATATTTTTACGCGTGTGCGTAAATACACCACATTTTAGTAGTCGCGAAAGTGGCATTTATCAGTTAAAAATGTTCGAAATTGATGTAAAAATAACGTAAATGGAAAAGTTTCTATAAAAACTCTTTATTAAATCAAAGAAGTGAATTAACGGTAAATTGTAACATAGTCTACCTTTTACCTTGCAATTTAGTTAAACTTTGGTATTTGATAATTCTTTTTATTATATTTTTGCTAGACAAACTGCGATGCACCTGATATGGCTTATTTTCTATTTGAAAGATTAATTTAGATTTAATACAGTTCTGTATTAATCTTCTGTTAGTATTATTAACATCTTATATGGATGTAATGGTCTTTAGTTTGTATTTTTAACACCTTGCATTGATTGGTTGGTATTATTAACATCTTTTATGGATGATCTTTATTTAACGCTTGCTTATTAATTTGCCAAATAATTCTATACGTTTAAATTATTTACTAGTCTCTTATTTATCAACAACAAAAAATTTATGTAGGAAACTCACAATGCAAGTAACTAGTTAGCATCAGGTTTACCTCCCTAACCCATTTTATTTCTTGAGAAACTTGACTGTCTGATTTGTATATACTTTTCGAATTAACGTAACCATCTGTATCAGTTTTAATCTAATGTCTGTAATCTGTTTGTCGACAAGTTCTTGTCCTGAACCATTTCTAAAAAAATATTTTTCGCTTAGTTTGAATTTAACGTCGGTCATTTTCGATTAGGTGATCAAAGTAAAGCCCTCAAAGCTATATTTTTTCTCGAAAAAAGAAGATGCATTTTGCTTTTGAAATTAAATTAATTATATACTCGCCAGTAATTTACAATCGTCTGAGGAAACGTACTGATATGCATCGAAACACGATCGCAATTATGTAGCCATTTTTAATAAGTTTTTGATTTAATATCGTAATATATATATATATATATATATATATATATATATATATATATATATATAGCTGTTTATACAGCCATTAATATTAATATTATAATGTGCTACTGGTAGAACGGTTAGTGTCAAATAAAGTGAAATAAACGAGCGCGGCTCAGTTTCCGGATTTGTTGCATTTACTTGCAAAAATTCACTTGGGAAATACCTGAATCCATATATTCTCCCCCATTTATGGGTTAAATAGTATGATAGACTAGGCTCCCGAGACTTGGTAGTAATCAATCTAGGAGAAGGGTGATTCTGACCTCAGAACCATGGAGAAGGTAACAGGAAATCTCTAAACTATATATCTTAATGTCATGGCAATTCACAGTTACAAGGAAGAAGCAATCTCTACAAAATCCTGCTTGTCTCGAAGCGACATAGCATTAGACATAAATTAAGACTGATGAAACAAATACGTCGAAGTTTTCATTGTGACCATCACATTTATAGACAAAGAAATGCTGGTGGCATAGAAAAAGAAACTGAAGCATGAATCATGGTAGTATTTCGGCGTCGATAACATTTAAATGATTTGAGTAATCTCACTACTACCATTCTCGTTTTGAAAGTGGAACTCGAAGTCGTTGTGAACAAGAGTGATAAACGCAAGTCGTTCGGGAGCAACACATAGTAAACTGGACGTTTGGATCATAATATAACCAGATATATTTGGTACTTGGTGTAACTGAAGAATACTGGGGATGCAAATATATGTATTAGGTTGGTGCAAAAATAATGACGTAATAATGTCGTTTTTTGACGTATAACGTCAAAAAACGACATTATTGCGTCATTATTTTTGCACCAACCTAATAACAATCGGCTTATTAGGATTGTGCTGATAAAATATGAGTGACAAGTAAAGCAGCAGATACAAGAAAAAACTGCAATGTTTGGGTTGTTTCTTTTTCTTTTATTGTTGCCCACTAAATTGACAACTACATTACCATTTTCCCCACTGAGCTTTAGTTTTTGTCTTCTTTAACAAGACAATATTTCTGAGGGCAGGGTAAAACTATTTTATTAAACACCGAAATTTAGCAATTTTTTTTTTTTTTTTAGCTCAATCTTAATTTTACATTTTCGTTGAAAATAATAGGGAATAAAAGTCTGTCACTGGATAGAATAAGAAACACACAGATTATTTAAAATTTGCTATATTTATTGAGGAAGTGTGTTAAATATTGTCAAATGGGTGTGTAGATATAAACAACGTCAACATAAAAATAACGTCCTGGGTAAGATGATAAATTACATCCAGCAGCAAGGCCTTTGATCAGGTTTTGAGTGTAGAACCATCTCTTAATTGCTGGTGTCCCCAGATTCACCCTGACTTGGGGTGGTAGCACCTGTTAGGGTCCCAGCTATGGGCAAATAGTTAACCCTGAAACGGATAAAAACACTATGAAAGTGTAAAAATGTTTTAATACCGCAAATACTTTGTAAAAAATTTATTACCAGTAATACATTTTTGAAAAAAAAATACCAGGTATACATTTTTGGAAAAAATATTATCAGGAATAAAAATCTTGTCGGCCTTAAATAACCCATTGAGGTTGATATGCCGTAAACCAAAGCAAGCCAAACCATAAAAATAAACTTTGTGTGGTTTCTATGTCAACGCTGTTCATATATCTTGTCCCAAAAAGGACGAGAAAAATCAACCTGAATTTATAGCTGTAGGAAATAATCTTAACACAAGATACATGGATACCAGGGTTAGTGACAGTAACAAACAAAAGTGAAGGGACTCTAAGATAAGAACAATAAGAGAGCTAGAATAAGGGACTATTAACTGTATGAAGATGCTGCATGTCTGTGAGAAGAAACGACAAACATTTGATTGGAGTCTTTAAAATCACGAGGATACAGAAATATAACCACTCGTTTCGTCTGTCTATATTTCTGAGATTAGGTATTGTATCCAATTAAACTATATACATTGTTCGGACTTTGTTAATCTTTGTCATATTTACGACGTTTAGGCCCTTGTAAGCCCCGGCCTTTTTTAGGGGTTATTAGTTGGAATTTCGAACCGAACCATTTATTTAGTTCACAAGGTTAGATTTTTCTAGTTCCACGTGTCATGCCTCTTCCGGATATCTCAGTTTTCAGTTAATTCCCTTTATTAACGCAACTCTCCAAGTTTTTGTTCACCTCTTCTCGGGCCAGGTTTTGAACTTGTCAAGTCACCTTTGGTTATCACCCGACGAAGGCCAGAGTATACAACATACAATATGACAATAAATATGAGGACAACAGTCCGAATAATGTAAATAGTTGTTTCGTGTAGTAACATACGTCGGAAAATGGGGCATAGAAATCCGATGGTCGATGGAAATAACGGAAGATGTTCTTCAAAGACTAAGCAACGAATAAAATATCGTTATAAGCAAAGAAAAAAGTTTAGAGCTGCTTTGTAATATGTCATCTCTGGCATAGCAGAACAATCACCTTTCAGATGAAAAAGGGAATTGAAGCGACAGAGCTGGTTCTATCTATGGATGCTGAGAAGATGGACAGGAAATTTGAGCAATGAAGAAGATTGTTGAAATTTCTGGGACACTCTAGACTAAAGAGGGCCTAAAGAATTTAACACGCAAAAGACATTTTGAAAGCAAGATAAGCAAAGAGATAAAGTAAGCAACCGACTTAACGAGTTTGTTTAAATAAATGGCGACACAATGGAAAAA
>OZ010572.1:63338381-63408381 GCA_963932145.1 Acanthosepion lycidas | reverse complement strand
ATATGTCAAGTTGGGAGGAAAATGGCGTTGATGAGAATTGCCTTGGTGCTCATGAAAATGCTAGGATGTTTTACAAGAGGAGCAAGTTGGTAACTGACTGTGCTGGCTTTCTGATATCTATTCTCGATTTCTCTGTCTAGTTTGCCGTTTTGAGTAATTATGCTTCCCATATATC
Organism: Acanthosepion lycidas; assembly: GCA_963932145.1. NCBI lineage: Eukaryota > Metazoa > Mollusca > Cephalopoda > Sepiida > Sepiidae > Acanthosepion > Acanthosepion lycidas. The sequence goes on along the minus strand of OZ010572.1, from coordinate 63,408,206 downwards.
TGAATTTACTGGTTTCCTTTAGCTGGGTCCCATTGATGTTAATGTCTAGTTTTTCTGGTCTCTTGACGGTCATGACCTCGATCTTACTGACACTGATCTTCATGTCGTATTTCTTGCAGCTTGAGTTGAATTGGTCAATGTGTTCCTACAGCTGGACCCTGTCGTTGTTCATCACTGCCTCATCGTCGGCGAACATGAGTTCGTTGAGTGCCTCAGGATCTGGATTGACATTTTTCTTAATCTGATCCATGTAGATCACAAACAGTAGAGGAGAGAGATTGCAGCCTTGCCTAACCACAGATGTTACTGGAAATCAGTCAGACGTTTCACTTGCCGTGCGGACCGCGCTCCTGCTGTTAGCGTACATGGCCCGAATGTTGTATCGCAGCTGCCCCTTAAACTCGTACTGCTAGAGGACCTCCCATAGCTTATCTCTGTTGACTCGTTCGAAGTTTTTTCCTGATCCACAAATACTTGATGGATATCTTGGTCGTATCTAATCGCCCTCTCACACAATTGTCGGAGTGCAAAGATTGCATCGTTGCACCTCCTTCCCTTCCTGAAGCCAAACTGGGCGTCACTGAGATGATGTTCTGTTTTTACTCGAGTGCGCTGCTCAAGAATCTTTGCATATAATTTCCCTACATGGCTGAGTTGGGATATGCCTCTATAGGTATTGCTACCCTTCTTCGTCCATATTGGCACCACTATTGAATTTTGCCAGTTTCCTGGTACTTTTCTCTCCTCCCAAGCTTTCTGTAAGATGATGTTGAGTCATTGTATTCCTGGTTCACAACGAGCAAGAATAGCTTAATTTGTAATGCCATCATTTCTTGCTGCCTTGCCCTTGGAGTTGGTTTTCACTGCTTACCTCACTTCACTCTCCAGGGTGCAAGGTTCTGAGTGATCTGGATGGCTGGGGGCAAACCGAGACTGTATTTCATGCCCTTTTACTTTCAGGATTCAGTAAATCTTTAAAATATTCTTCCCATTACTTAATTATCTTTCCCTCCTCATGCAAAGCTTTTTATCATTGATGACTGGTGTGGTCATAAGGTTCCGCTCTCACCCTCATTGCTTTCCCACTCTTGTAGAATTACAGTGCATTAGCCTTAAATAAATGCGGAAAATGATAGCCATATTTGAATTTTCTGGGTTAGATTCAAATACCGATTTAAATTAATGTCTTTCGAAATTCCTGGGCGCAACTTCAGTTTCTAATATCCAATGCGCACCAGATGGACTGTAAAAAAAGAAAATAGCTTTAGAAAATTTAACATCAATCGTTTTTCTTGTATTAGAATAATTCTTTGATCCGTCTCAAGATGTTTGAAGTCGACCGTTACCCAGAATAAAGTTATATTATCTGTGTATTCTTTTTTTTATGCAAACTGAGTTTAATGTAAGAAACGTGAAAACGTTTTTAAGTGTACACAAATTAAAGTAAAAACGTTAAGAACTCTTGAATTACATCGATTCTTGAAAACAAATCCTCTCAAAATTTCGATTGTAGTATTTCCTTCACTGAAAATAAAGTCCAAGATCTCTGAAAGCGAGAGGGGAAAAAATAAATTGTAAGCCGGATTATATATGAGGATGAGCTGAAATTTCCTCAGTCCAATTTACGTCAGAAGTAAAGTAAGCGTAAGAAAAATTACGGGATTATTTAGCATGCTTTGGCACATTCTCCGAGCTTCCGAGAAGCTGTACGCTTTGGTTACAAATAAATTATCGCTCTTCACCTCTATGCTTAGAATCCTTGTCGTATTTTATGCTCCTCCCACCACTATCTTAGTATTTACAAGTTCATTTTACCGAGCGCTTCAAGCAGCGGGTCGGCAACGTACTAAACACGTTATTTGCATTGTGCTTACCTTCCGGTTGGCTGTCCAAATTACAGTAGGATTCATATTTACGTTTGGCTAGTGCTGAAATTACAGAAACAAAAACATCGTCAGTCCACACCTTATATATATATATATATATATATATATATATATATATATATATATATATATCTTTGTTGAAGGTGACATGATCGCTAAACTTATGCATGACTAGGTGACTTCAGTTTATCGTCTTTTCTTAAGAAATAAATGCTGAAACAGAAATATAAAAGCAAGTTAAAATCTATTTCTAAAGGGTGCGATGGGTAAATTGTCATCTAAATTAAGCAAAGATGAAAATAACGCTGATATCTCTTTTTAACATATACATTTACCAAAATGACACAAAAATATCTTGAAATCTGAAAGAGAAAATTTATTCAATAAAATCACCACGGCCTCCAGACGACTTCGGAATCTCCTGCAACTCTTTTGCACAGTCTCTTTGTTTAAGTTGGTGAATGTGGTCATAATCCTTGACTTCCTTACATCTTTAGTGTTATAAGGCGTTTTGTTGGTCTCTCGCTCAACTGCGCCTCACTCATAATAATCAATGGCGTTGCAGTCTGGGGAGTTTGGTCGCCAGATGTAAGGGGTGATGTAGTTATGAAAATTGTTTAACAGCCATGATTTGTTTCTCCTGCTTGTATGTCATGGTTCAGAGTTCTTTTGCCAGATATAGGGTCTTCTGACAGCCACCCTCTTGACGCTGGATCCGCTGCACTATCCTCAGGTTGACACCCAAACACACTGAAATATTTGTATTGGAGATTCCGGTGCGAATGCCAAGCAGTACAGCATGTCATTTCGAAATTTCTGGCGGAGTGAATTGCGTTATGGTACTCTTTTTCTCACAGACGGCGCCCAACTGACTCTACGATAAAAATCAAAAACAAACAACGAAATTAAAATATAAAATGGCGGCAGTTTACCTATTGCACTCTGTATAACGATACAGTAAAAGCAAAATAACAAGGGTTCAACTGCTTAAAGTGAATCACGCTTGGTCTCGCTACTGTCGATTTCGTTCTGCTGAAATTCATTTGGTTTCTACAGATTCGAATTCTGTTCACCAAATTTCTCACTCCGAGCCGCTATCATTTGTGAAATTGTTTTTTTCTGATGACACCAGCTCATCGGTGAAAAAATGTTAAAGTAGATGTTTTCTACACACACACACACACACACACACACACACACACACGAGGAGAGGAGAACAGAAGGCCCGAAGGTTTGCCCCGGGTAGAAGCGTGCTTGACGGAAAGAAAACAACATGGCGAAATCGGTACATTCACTGCAATCGAGACTGCCACTCCCGTGTTGGCTTGTACACCCTTAACAGATGCACAATCGCCATCAGCATCTGAGGCATAACTTTTGGGGCGCAGATCCAAGGTTTCTCGAGACCGACGGATGTCGCACACACACACACACACACACATATATATATATATATATATATATATATATATATATATATATATATATATATCAGTAATTATAATATATATATTATAATTATTTAAAAAAAAATATGTATTCATTGCGACACAGAAATTACCATGTTTCGAAACCTAAAGCTTAAACTTAAAATTTCAAATTCACTTCTATTTTCAAGCAATGTAGTAATTCACTATGTAATTTTAAAACGATCAGCATCTATGATCCAAATTTGTGTCCCAAAGCAAATATTTTATAGACATGACATAAAAATACCAAAATTTCTACTAAATCTGATTTGGATCTGATCGATCTTTACTATTCAATCTTCAAGAGTTCAAATCGTTTCCATAGTCTTGTGATCATTACTTGTTTTCTGTCTTGTAACTTCTTCCCACAAGATGCAATGTTGCAAGTCTATCGTTATTTCCATGGAAAATATTTAGATGAGATCCAGTCATTATTCTCAAACGTTTACAGTTACTTTCACGGACTCGAATCAATCCTGATTTCCTCCGTATTTCCAAATGTAAGAAGAAAGTTAGTTTCAAAGAGATTTTATCAAATAAATGCTTCTTTGTTTCCTTGAATAATACAGTTTTAACGTCTTTAAATCACTGATCAGTTTTTATCTATATTCTCTTTATCATCTTTAGTTCTTATCATCTTTTTCAATGGGCGAATTTTAGTATAGAATATTGTTTATAATGGTCAAAATAGTCGATCCGAAACTCCTGAAAACTTTTTAGGTTCACTGATTGGTGGTCTACTTTGATTCGTACGGAAACCAGACAAGTTTTAGTAAAAAAATTCCTTATACAAAATGGTTTTGCCGACCGGTCATAGATTCATCCGTTGTGGGCTCGCTAGACAGAAATATTTTTTAACACGTAGGGCTAATAATACGGTACGAGGCGCGGTTTTCACTTCTCCGCTCTAAGTATATGTATCGATTCGGTGGTTTTATGAAGCTACTTATTCTTGTTTCTCTTTTCTAATTTACAATGTTTTATTTGCAAATAGATTCATTAATATCCATTTATCAAGGAACGGAAAATAAAATAGAAAAATAAAAAAGCAACAAAATTTTGGAAATTATGACTTGTCCATCTCATTCTCCAGACTTATCTCCCCTTGAATTAGTATGGGATGAATTGGATAGGAGAGTTCAAAGACAATTTCCAAAGAATGAAAGTAAGCTTAAGAATGCTTCGGAATGTATGCCATCTACTTTTTTCAAAACGTGTTGGAAAGGATGCCAAGAATTTTTAAAGCAGTAATTAAGGCTTAAGTGTTAGTTTTATTGACGAAAACAAAACATGTTGCTGTTGTGTGATAACTTTTTATAGTTATGTACTTTTTTGTCAAAATAAAAGCAAATATATTGTAGTTTTTGAAATTCGGTCTTTTATTTTAAAAAAATACAAAATATCTCATTTTAAGGTGTTTTGTAAAGAAATGCAGTGTTCTCAAATCAGTGAATTTTTCATGTGATATGGATAACCTTGATCTTTAAGGAGAAATTATTCAAGTTTAATTGTCATGACAGCTCACAAACAAATGCATTTTTTTACGTAAAGCGGCCGCTGAAAAATTCTCGACCCAACATACTTCCCAGAAACCATCCAACTTAGAAAAATAACACAATGTTTGTCCTCTTTTTAGTCGGGATAATAGCATTTCGGTATCCGCTTGTTTCTGTGTATTATATTAGTATGTGAGAAAAAACAAGTGTTAAATATTTGGAATGTTTGTGTAGATACCACCATGATAAAAAAAAGACCATAGCATGATGAAAGAGACGCCAAACTTGACGAAAACAAAATTGTATTGTCTGAATGTTTGTTATTATTAAGAATTAAGAGGAAAGACCAAAGTTTTTTTTAATTATTTAAAAAAAAAGTTTCCTTTTTAGAATGTTTTTGTATGACAGACATTAATTTGGAAAATCTTGCAAAAATAATTGTCGGATGTTAATGAAACTTTCAAAAACTATTCACAATTGATGGAAATTATTATAAATATTTTTTTTATTAAAGTCATGGCAGAAATATTTTTTTTTATATTTATTACCTCCTCATAACTACTTTTATGAAAACTCTAGAAATTCAATTGAATGATTATATTAGTTAAAAGCACAAGGCTTTGAGGAAAGCAAATCATGTTGTTGTTTTTAATTGCCACCCACCTCTGTCTAAATATCAGTCCTGAATTGTAACATACAAAAATCAATAAAACAAAAATATTATTTAATTTCAAATGCTTTTATCTGCTTTTATGAACATGGACAATATTTTCTGAAAGCAAAAGATTTTTTCGATGAAAAATGAATTTTTAATACAATTATTTGTTATTTCTTTAATTATTTTAGATTTTTACATTTAAGTTGTTTAAAATATTATAAAATTTGTTGAAAGCCGCATTCACTTTCGTAAATGTCCTTATGAGATAGATCATTTTTAGCGCTTTGTAAATTTTATCGCTTCGTCCAATCAGAAGAACCACAGTAATTAATAAGTACAGAAGGTCTCAAGCAATAAAACGTCATGTAGCTTGAGTGTAAGCGTTCTCCGTTGAACGTCCATCTCATTATTGCAAATTCCTCGTGCAAAACACGTGAGCATTTTCATTTAGAGTTTTTACTAATTAAAAAAAATTGAACACCATCCTCAGCCATTTTACATTTTTAAAAGTATCATTTATTTCATTTACATATTTCATTAAAATTTTAATTTTATGAAGTTGTTTTAGAGTTTCAGTGAGTTGTCTTATTCCAATTTTATGAAACTTAATCTCACTCTCAACAGTCTTATTTTAATTTCTTTATAATATATTTTCCATAAAGCATCGTAAACGTAAAGGTGAAAGCTAAGTACCAAAAAAAAAAAAAAAAAAAAAAAAATAGAGCGTTGAAAGTTTTCCTTAAAAATAACGAGGTAAATAATTTGTTCACTTAAATCTAAATAATTTCACTTCTCTTCTTCAGTAGAATAAATTATTCTCACGTAAGCTATCGATACGTCATGAAAATTCCTTTCGTCACCAGTCATGTGACATGAAATGTTATGACCTGCTTTGTTTTATTTTCAAACTATATCTTTTCGGCGCAGAAACTAAGATAAGCTTATTTCAAAATATTTTAAATAAACATTATAATTTCTGATTTTCTTCAAAAATGTTTCGAAAACATTATAATTGATTTTTAAAAATTCCAAACTGAGATTTTCATTATTTTTTAAAATGGAAAAAAAAATGGTGGACATGATTGATTATTTGTCAGTTTTTTGACTAAAAAAAAAAAAAGATATTCAACGAAAATTTTGAACATGCTAGGAACGATTAAAAAATGTTAAAAAATACCCCCAAAATACTTTGATCATTCCTCTTAATAATAACATAAACATTTAGACGATAAAGTTTTTTTTTCGTCAAGTTTTTTCGTCATGCTATGCTCTTTTTTAGTGATCTCATGGAGGTACCTATGTTTGTGGGATCGATTTGAGAACAAAAGGTGACACTAATCAAGTGACAAATACCAAATATGGCTTGAGAATTTTGATTTTAACAAACTGATTAAACATAATTTTCAGTACGAATATCATTAAAATAATAAACAATCAACTTAAGGAAACAAAAGGACTCTTAAAAATCTTTGTAGCAATCAACTCTTTGGGTCATTAAAACAGAAATATTAAATGTCTACCTTAAGATATGGATGAAAACACAGGAACGTTCTTTTAAGTTTTAATGATTGTTGCATTTCGAATTATTTTTATCAAAGTTAACATCCTTGCTATCAATAAATAGAATTTTTGTTTCCCATTTTTTAGAGTCACCAGAATACCTTATATACGCAAGTTTTTATGATCATTCTTTTACACAAATATGTAGGTGGCTGCACTAGATGCATATAATGTTTTTGAACAGGCTTCGGTGAACGAGTGCATTATTTTCAGGTGATTCTTTCTGGAGGGGTCAAAAATCATGCAAAAAAAAAAAAAAGTCATGTGTCGCACTATACATGAAGTCGGCTTATATACGAGTATATACGGCAAACATTTTTCCCCATTGTCTCTTGATCTAGAAATCGCTATATCGTCAAATATTTTATTAAGGGAGAGGTTAAAATTGTTGAGATAATAAAAATCCAAGGCGAAAACCAATATGCAAGTAAATGATCACACACACAAGAACGATAAAAATATGAAAGGAAAAAAGATATTGATTGTGTTTAAATGCAAAATGTCTAAAATGTTATCGGAATTCGATCATTAGATACATTTTCTGACAAAAATCACCTTCGCTAAGTTATTTCTGTTTACATTTGATTCTTTTAATCCATATGACAGGGGTCGGTCGATTGTTTTTAATAGAGTGTCTGAGGATCAAACATACCATATAGACGCAAAATGTGTTTTTAAACAGCCGTTTAGTGTAGGTAAATTCGCATATTCTTGTATTAATACACACATATATATATATATACATACACTTGGCTAAAAATGAATTAGTGAAATGAGACATTTCAACAAAATACATTTGAGAACATCTGTTAAACTAAAATGAAGTTGGCAAATTTCAAGCAGCACAGCTAAAAAATTGATCCTCTGTTGGTCATTGGGAAACACATTTTAATATTAATGGTAGTAAATTTTTACATCAGTATTTCTACATATTCTGCAAAATCAATGTTCTATTTTTTTTCATTTGAGTTTTAACTATTATAAATCTTATAGTTTTAACTATTATAAATCTTATAGTTTTAACTATTATAGATCTTATAGTTTTAACTATTATAAATCTTATAGTTTTAACTATTATAGATCTTATATTTGCAGTAACAAAAGTTTTACTTGTTACATGATAATGTGTTACATGATAATGCATTTTGAATTATCGTTCGTGCTTGTGTTACAGTAGTTTCACTTTGAATTTGATTGTTGTCATAATTCTAAGAAGATTCTTTCAATTTCCTGAAATCTTTTGATTTATATTGTTTATAATTTTGACAAGTGTTATTAACATCCAACATTGTTTGGACGCTCAAATCTCTTCTTTGTATAGCTGCATTTAATATAACGTTCCGTCCAATTCATTCTTTATAATTTTCGAATTATGACAGGTTTCCTTTTTCTCAGATGTGCATGTAGCGTAATGGATAACGCCTCGAAATGAGAAATCGGAGAGCCGAGTTCGAATTTTAGTTGGGTCCCTTACATTCATTTACGCGCAAATACCCTTCCACAAGCTATGGGTTAAATAGTAAGACATATCTGGAAGAAATTTTTAATACAATATTTACTCACAACAAATGAATTGTTCTTACATTCCAAAATATTTCGGCTTTAAATAATCCATAAAGTGTTGATAAGCCGTAAAAAAACCCATACCAACCCTTTTCTCCATGCATTACATCTAGAAAGGTCTGAAGAATGTATTGTTGAAACGTTGTGGTGACTAGAGATAATATTAATGGAAAAGATTTTGAGCGTCTGATGTTGGTTATTTTAATGATACTTATCAAATGAGAGTTGAGCGTGTGTCTCGGTATTGAGCTGTTGGAATAACCATTTGGATCACCGGACTTCAATCCGGGAGAGAATTTACTCAAGATTATGAAATGTAAGTCACCTCTGCCGATCTTCTAAAAGAAGTAATAAAGACAATATAAATGCAAGAGATCAACAATGATCAGTGATATCACTTTGCTTCATCAATCACTTTCATAGTCAATCAGTGATGAAAGCAAAACAAGTGTTTTCTTTGAAATTACTAACTTTTCAAATGTTAATATTATTTTTATGTAATGAGTTTTTGCACACAATTCCAAAACTAAACTGCACTCCGTTAATCACCTGAGAGACCCCCTTTTCTGTCTTCCATCAACATAGCTGATGCTGTCCCCCAAGAAAGGGAATCTTTGCGCCTTCTCAGGCTAACATTCTCAGCTGACATGAGGTGGAAAGACTACACTGAATCCATCGCTAGATCAGCTCCCAAGAAAGTTACTTTACTGTATCGAGCGAGATATTTTTTTCTCTTGAATCTATCTTGTATATTTATGTCTACCATTAGCCCATGCTATTGCAGCCATATATGATCCGGTGCCCCTGCTATTTTCCTGCAGCTTCCTCGATAAGGTCCAAAGAAGCAGCGACATTATTGGGCTTGATCTCGCGGCTCAGTTTAAGTCTGTTTGGGTGAGATCTTCGCTATGGTACCTTGACTGTATGACTGTAAGCACAATACTAGATTGGCAGTGAGATCATATCAATTTACAGTTGAGCTATTTAGATGTCGCCAGAACTTCTATGTTGACAGTTTCTTATCCCGCACTTGAGGAACTTCCTCTCAGTCACATGTTTTGCAACCATCTTTAATCTGCATAAATTTAAATGCAATGTCAATGGCTGTCTACTATTCTCCTGATTGCTCTTTTCTTTCCCTTCATTACTAATGTTTCTGTTTCTAATTCCTCCAAACCCTATAATTCCTTGCGTGTTAGTAGCTATACTACCTTGCATACGGTGATACCAATTAAAAAATACCTTTAAATAAAAAAATATTAATGGCATCGTTTAAATTGTCATTATGACGTTTCGACCGTAATGGCCTCTCGTTCTCATTTTGCTATTGCCCAGTTATTGCCAACTCCGTTCCCACTGACAGTGTTCTTCCGGCTGGTAAAAAAAAGGTTAGCCATAACTGAGCAATGATAAAAAAAAATGGCATTGTAATTGTGAGATCAATCCCTGTACTTGGTGAGTAATAACTGGGCAATACTAAAAAGAGAATATAAGGATATCGTTCGGAATTCTCTGGAAGTTACATGAATTAACACTCCAACTGAAGGAGGCCGGAGCCCACAATGGCTGAAATATTATGATAAGAACAAAGACGAAGACAACAATTTGAATGTAACTAACTATCCCAGAATTTGAGACGGAAAAATTATTTTCGGGATATTTATGTAGGTTTAATCTAAGCTCTTGCAAAAATGATGGGTTGTTTCTACTCTGATTTGTAATTGATATATTTTCAACAGAATTTAGTAAGATTAATTTATCACTGTAAAAAATAAAATTTATACAGAATATCAAATGTTTATTTTAGTCAGTACCTGCCTATATTTGATTAAATACAATTGATCAGAGATGAAAACATTTTATAATTATATGAATGAAGATTATTTGAATGAATGTTTTTTACATCTAGATTGAAATTCCTCTAAACAATACATGAAATTTTATTGCAATAAATTTTGAATATTACAGAAATTGTTTAATAAATTTAATATCTGTTAATTACAGTAGTTTGTGCAGAATAATACCAACAGAGTTAACTAAATTAATTTTATGTTCGCCACATTTTAAAATTAAACACACACACACACATATATATATATATATATATATATATATATATAGTTTTAAGGTATGCTATTTTATAGGGTAAATATCAAGGATAGAACGTGCGTAAATATAAATTGTGTGGGGAGTGATATCGCTACCCAGTACTGACAATCGGTTCTATGCTTGAACATAATTTTCAGCCCAATATATATATATATATATATATATATATATATATATACACATACAGTGATGGCTAAATTGTCTAAATTAAGCAAAGTGAAAATAACACTGATATCTCATTCGAACATATTTACGAGAATTACACAAAAATAACTTGAAATAGTCACGATTAAATTTATTCAATAAAATCGCCATTACCATCAACCACTGCCTCCAGACAACTTCAGAATCTTCTGCAACTCTTCTAGATGGTCTCCTTGTTGGTGAATGGTACCATAGTTCTTGTCTTCTGTTCCTCTTTGGTGTTACAAGGAGTGTTGTTGGTCTTTCGCTCAGCTGAGCCCCATACATAATAATCATGGGGTTGTAGTCTGGGAGTTACGAGGCCAGATGTTAGGGGTAATGTGGTTGTAGAAATTATCTGACAGCCATGACTGGGTTCTTCTGCTTGTGTGGCATGGTACAGAGTCCTGTTGTCAGACATATGATCTTCCATCAAATCTTGTCTCAGGGCTGCACTATCTCCTCAAGTCATTTGATATAGGCATGTATATGGAGTCCTGGGTCCTGTGGGAAGATGAATGGAGCCACAACGTCGCTATCACTAGTGATTACTCCAAACACCTTCATAATCACCATCAGACGAATCCAACAATTTCCGAAACCTCTGCAATGTTCTCAAATTAACACTCAAACACTCTGAAATGTTCGTATTGGAGCTTGCGAGTGATAAGCAGTACAGCATGCCATTTCCAAGTTTCTGGCGGAGTGAATTGTGTCATGGTGTTCTTTTTCTCACAGACGATGCCCAACTGATTCTACTATACTGTACAGTCGACAAAATAAAAAAAACAACGTGCATGCGCGAAATTACAAATATAAAATGTCGACAATTTACCCATCTCTGTAGATGGACTCTCCTGTTCCTTTCAACGTATTAGTTTCCAGTAGCATGTTCCACCTTCGACGACTTTTAAGGTCAGCTTATGACCGACACAGCTTTCCGCATACAGTTCAATGAACATCACACCTTGTGTGGGTTGCAGGAAGTTAGAGGTTTGTTCTAGCTTCTATTAAGTTGTTCAATGGATGACCTGTTTTTTTTTTATGCATTTGGTTTGATCAGACCAACTTCAAATTATGTGAGAGGAGCAGCAATATAATTTAAGTTTTCCTTGATCTTAAAATAGAATTTAAATGATATATGTTAAGTAATGCTGATGTTACTTGTAACACATGATTTTACTCACCGAGGCTTCTCTCTTTTTTTCCATTCTGCCTGTTGCTGTTGAGGACTTGCTGTCATTTATATTGTCCTTTTTTATTAAGGGCTCCCATCTTGTATTTATTTCTTGGGTCCTAAATGAGTCGGACAATACTAAATAAGAACTAGACGACGTATACCTAGACAGGGTAAGCGGGTTGAGAACACCCTATCCCGTAGATTAAATAAAGAGCTCAGTTCGAAATTCCTTGAAGGTTACCCGGATGATAAATCACCTGATGAAGGCTGGACTTCACAACAGCCAAAAAGTTGTGATAACACCAATATGAAGATGACAATATTCCGGTTGTAAATAATGCAAGTTCTGATGGAAACTGTTCAGTCTAATTAGTTTTTTATGGAATCACACACACACACACACACACACATATATATATATATATATATATATATATATATATAACATGGGTAGGGTAGTGTTTTGGGAAGAAATGCAAAAAAATCTTTAAGCATATATAAATTTTAAAAACTTTTGAATATTTCGTCAAGGCGGAAATGTATTGAAAGTGTACTAATTTCATAATCGTCTCCGGTAAATTTAACTTCAAGTTAGTAACCTATCCCACTTTCACACAAAATTATTGTTAATATAAGGAGGTAAAATTAAAGAAAATAATGACTACCCCAACAACACCGGTAAAAGGCTGAAGAAGTTAAGGTCAGTTAACATCTAGATATATTGTACGTTAACATGTAAATTTGAATACTGAGCTACTTTTCTTCCGTTGATGTAAACTGGAAGCAGTATACTTTCCTTCCCTCTTCGCATTTTTAATCCTATTTATATATTAATTCCATCAATAAAACCGTTATTATTTGGAAGACACGCGTTCCCGAATCGAAAAGCGTAGCACAGAATGTTTTAAACATGTATGTCTATAAGAATTAAACCTTTATATGAAGATATATTTTATCCTTCTTAATAAAAAACAAAATTACATAAAAGAAAATTTGTCCTCAACCATATGTATCTGTTTTTTTTATTTGCAAGTGGATATAGTTATATTTACATAAAAAAATTCCTAAATAGTTATCTTTTTCTTAAGTTAAATCCCAACTAATCCTACTCGAAGACAAATGGACAAGTAATCCTTCATACTATACACTGCCACTCAAGGCTCCGATTTGTAATTTATATATTTTCAATAGTATTTATTAAGATTAATTCATCACTGCAACAAACAAGCTTTATCCAGAATATCAAATCTGTATATAAAGCACTAGCTTAAAAGCCGCCCTATCAGGCGGCATTTAAGATAGCTCCTGTGGAGGGCTTTGATTGGGCCCTAGTCCCAGTAGGTGTAGATGCGATAGGCAACAATAAACTACAGAACTCAAATTTGATCGCTGCATTTAAGCTTGTCTTTAACGATGATTATTCTGGCGTCACTTAATTGAAAATCAATTTGATGTACGCAGGACCTTTTCGTACAAACAAGGGTTTTTATTTCGTGGGTGACTTACGATGGATTTCGAAATTAATTTGGATTATTCCCAAATTTATTTCTAATTCATAAAAATTGTTATCGTACCAAAAAATTCGTCGTAAAAAAATCATAAAACGATCGCCGAAAACAATCGCAGTAATGAAAACATAGGAATCCCTAATTTCAGGATTGCGGTTTCGGATCCGACCCGGAATGTTCACGGAGTTGGCCTGAGTCCAAAATGATATGTTGGGCTATGGCCACTGGGAGTAAAGTTGAAAAAGGGTGACATTCCCGTTTATTAGATAGATTATTGCTTTCAAAAGAAAATTATTTATTTCCTGAAAACATTACTTATTTCATGAAGATTACTTATTCGTGAAACATTAACGCAAAGTCCATTTCAGTAGTTCACAGAAGATATTTAACTTTATTCGTTCAAAAAGAAAATTATTATTTAATAAAATTTACATGTTACAAGTGTTTTGGAGAATTGCAGGAAATAGGAGTAAAGTGTACTTGAAAATGAGTATTTGGGGAAGTAATGTATTCTTCTGCATAAAAAATAATATGCAATAACAATATAAAACAGGTTGTTAATAAAAAGACAACAGAAATTACATCCGTTCGTAAATTACGGAATGGATTAAAGTTTATTGGTTTAATCCTAAGCTCTAGCTATTTATTAATCCTAGTTTAGCACAGGGATTAAATATTGTTGCAACCAGACAAGGTCAAAATCCTCTCACTACCTATGGTATATTAGACTAAATTGTAAACAATCATTTTATCGCAAGATCCTAAGATATTGTGTAAACTTGTGTTAATTTGTCAGTCAGTAATAAAAGCCCCGGATGGAAGCGTTTGCCAAATTTTCGATATAATTTACGTCCACCCTCAATGGCGCATATCGTATAAACTCGTCTATAAGTCGACTTCATATATAGTGCGATCCCTGAACTTTTGCATGGATTTTAACCCCTCCAGAAAAAAAAAGTTGACCTGTGAATAGTGCAAGGGGTAACCTAAAATGCATGCTTTTTCCCTCTTCAAAATAAATAGTATAAATTGTATAGTGCGGCCTCCTTCTTTTTGCGTAAAAACTCGTACAATACAAGAGTATATACAACGTTTATCGATTGGGGCATCTCAAGGCAGTGTAATGGTTAGCAAGCTTATCTCGCTAAAACGATTAAGACTGAGTAGTGAGTTCGATCCTCACTGGGTGCCCTCTACTTCCGGCCTTTTGCCACATCTAAGCTACGCTTGTATTTGTATATGTATGTTAATATTGTTGTTAAAAAAGTGACTCGCGTGTGTGGATATAAAAATCAACACTGCATGGTGACTGGCAGTTTCACACCTTAACTGATAACATGCAGAGCGAATTTTCATGTCTGCACTACTCATACTAACAAACGCTCTATGCCCAACGATGAGCGCGATTCTCCATAAATATAGCACAGTCTTAATATATCTATCTCGTATATTATACATATCTTTTTATACGTATCTGTGTGTATGCCTATACATACATCTTCATAAAGCCATTAATGTTCAAAATATTGTAAGTTAATTTATAAGTATGTATGGACGATGCAAACACACGCATACATTACAATGTACAAAACTGTATATTATTTTCCAGGTGAGTCTGTGTTAAAAGCCGCCTTCTAAAGACTTTGACAAGGACAAAAAAAAATATTTTTTCCTGTTTCAAAAGCCATTAATTAGACGTTTGGGTTATAACTGACAGCAAATCCAGAAATAATTTACAAATGAAAGAAGAAAAGTTCTCGATTGATTTAAACAAGACAGTTGTAAATTTAGTATTCAATGCGCATACGAAATGCGTTCATTGAATGTGTCTGAGAAACTAACAAAAGAAACAGAAACTCCGACAAGAGGCAACAGACTAAATCGCACAGGTTTCAAACCCTACTACAACAAACGAACAACAAAATATTCGCATAAAAACAAAAACGACCTTGTGTGAAACGGTAACCATTGATAATACAACTCAGTTCTCCTGAGTCCTTTCATGATGTCATTTCTAAGGGTTTGGCGTTCATGGCTCTCTAAATAATTGGTGACCCTTTACCAACCCTTTTGTCACTGTTTTGTCATCCAGTAACATAAACTTATTCGCTATTTCTCCTTGGTTCCCTTGCTTTCAGTACGTCCCGTGAGTGTTACATTCCCTATACTGTCATTCCATATTGCTATTTTCCTTCACATGTTCTGTCCATGGTATTCTTAGCATTCATCAGTAGAACGTTCTCTCTTGCTTCAAGTCTGTGAAGAGATTGCCCAGTACTCACTGACAAACAGGAGATTAGATATTACATAGTAGTTTATCACTCTTTTATTTCTCTAACGATATTTTACTTTGTCTTAATACTTTGCTTGTCTTCTAGAAGACATATTTCACTATTTTCTATACGCGGTCACTCACATTTTCCGTCGCCACTTACGGCAATGCTCATTCAAATTTTTCCTTGATTTTGAAGTCCCAATTTTTAGCTCACAATTTGGGTCTTCTAATATCTAATAGTCCCTTGTTCTTGTTTTCCATTGCCATCTTGTCTGTTAGTCTTTCAGTTTCCTTTCTTAGTCTGCCATCAAAACAGTATCATCCGCATATATTAGGTGAAACCTACTGTAGTTGAGAAATGAAAGCGAAATTAACTTTCTAAACACAATTTCATGATTAGGCTTTGATAAATATAGTTAAACTAGTTATGTGAATAATTGCTGTTCAGGTGATTTTTTTTCTATTAGTAGTATTATAGCAAGCTAGTAAGATGAGATATTCTGTCAACATATATGGTGATAGACCAAGCAAAGGTGGATGCATGCCTTTCTCAAGATTTTAGTGTCAAGGTAACCATCACAGGTAGAAATTCGAACCCTGTTCTCTGATACCATATTTCATAGCATCAAATCATTACACGCCAGCCAGACACGTGTATCTACATGTTGCGATGGATAAGTTGTCGTCTAAATTGCACAAAAATGAAAATAACACTGACATCTCATTTTAACAGATATAGTTACCAAAATTACACACAGACATCGTGAAATTCTAAAGAGTAAATTTATTTAAAAAATTACCATGAACTTCAACCACGACCTCCAGACGAGTTCTGAAAATCCTGTATTGAGTTTGAGTCTCTGTAGGACGATGAATGGAGGCATGACGTCACTATCACAAGTGATCACTCTAAACACCTTCATAATCACCATTTGACAAATCCATTTTTTTCGAATCCTCTGCACTGTCCTCACATTGACACCAAACACTCTGAAATGTTATCATTGGAGTTTTCCGCACGAATGCCAAGCAGTACAGGATGCTGTTTCTAAATTTCTGGCGGACTGAATTATGTCACATACGCTGCGCAACTGACCCTACTATACCGTGCAGTCGACAAAATAAAAAATAAAAAAACGCCCCCACCCAACGCGAAATTAAAAATAAAAAAAATGTCGACAATTTACCTGTCTCACGCTGTACATTAATACTGGATTATTTTCATGTTAATGATTAAAACTTGATTAGTACATATAAAAATATACACATGTTACTATGTACAGTGTAACCCGGATAAAAGAGAGTTGTCGGGACCGGACAAGAAGTATCTTATATCCGGGTTTTTCTTATATCCGAGTTTCTCTTATATCCGGGTTTGGTCTATTTTGTTTAGGTAAGTATGGCTCTAATTTGGGACCAGAGAAAATCTCTCTTATATCCGGATTTCTCTTATATCCGGGTCTCTTATATCCGGGTTGCACTGTACATTGTTCGGACTGTTGTCCTCATCTTTATTGTCATATTCATACACCTGTTACTCTTTGTTTGGTTTTTAACCATTCTAGTTTGCTTTGTTAGATATTTAATATTTTTGGTTTTTCCATTACAGGAGGAGACGAGTGAGGATAGCATTTAATTAGAAGGGCTTTCAAGATTTTTAATCCTTTTTTTTTAGAGTTGGTGTGACAAAATTTTTCTGTTGTCGACATAAATCTACCAGGAATTGGAAGAAGCACAGTGAAGTATATATATATATATATATATGCGTGCGTGTCTATTCTTTAGTCTTAGAATTATGGATGTTTAAATGTTTAGGTCAATACATACATATCTAAGCATACACACACACCCCGCATATATATATATATATATATATATATATATATATATATATATGTGTGTGTGGTTAAGTAACGAAATCTTGGTAATCCGTATGGATAATCACAAGGAGGATGAAATCCTGAGAGCTCAATGTTAAGTCAGAGCGAATAATTTAATTTAAAGAAAAACAGACCACTTTAAGGCTCCATTAGTTATAATTTATTTCAACAGAGAATTTTATTTTTCTCTGGATCTTCAGACTTCACTTTCAAAGATGAAAAGAAAATATATACATGACGATATGTAAAATAATTATTCGCACTTTCGCCATAGCATATCTTTAGTGTGGATAATTTTTTACTTTCCCTCGCATATATAAACACAGCTATACGTATATTTATGTATATCTATATATTGTGCGTGTACATCCATACATTTATAAACTTTCAAATATGTCACCGATATATCAACATGCGTGGTTGTTTTTTTTTCTTGTACGCATGAACAAATCAATGAATGATTGCAGTTTCATTTTAATTAGCTCGCTGCTTGCTGATGTTACGAGTAAACTCAATCAAACGATTTATTTAAATAGTTTTCACGGAGTGTGTTTATTGTTTTGTGCTTATTTAGCACCACCCACCCAACCACAACGTAGGCTCTATCCCAGGCAACGCTCATACAATTTGCTTCAAAACTTCATCGAATTTCTTAATTTTCATTCTCTTTCAAAATATTCAGAAACAATCACCTGCATTGTCCGACATTCTACCAATAAAATTTCTAGAAATGACCGAGACACTGTTGAATAAAAGCCAAAAAATCAAAGCTTTACGAAGATAACATTTTATGCATATGCACAAAACATAATACTTAAACATGTCTGGCACTCCTACACGATTTCTTGGAAGATTGTACCGCAACTGTTTCATTGATAGTGGAAATTGATTGCGTTTTTTTACAGCTTATTAACCCAGTGTCGGTTAAAACGGAAACATATTTCGGATTATAAGAACAAATTGCGGGGTGGTAGCATCTGTTATGGTCCCTGCTATGGGCAAATAGTTACCCACCCATAAACTGGTGAACAAAACACTATGAAAGTATAAAAATAGTAAAAGTACCAGCAATACATTTTTGGAAAAAATATTACCACCAATACATTGACTCTCGACAAAAATCATCCTTACAAAAATAACTCAATAAAACCTGATCTGATTTCACACAAGCAATGCATATTCTATTCATACAAAGCTATCCAAAAGTCTTCTCGGGATTAAATAACCCATTGAGATTGATATGCCGTAAAACAAAATAAACTCAAACCCATGAAGCCAACAACAAATCCTTTTTCTTTTTTTTTTCGCTTAGTTTTTTTTCTCTGTGTTTTTTTTTTTATTTTTGTTTTTGAGTTAATTTTTTGAGAAAATCAGTGTTTTTCCAGATACAAGTCCTATTATTTCAACGAGACAGATTAATAACTTTCCTGGCGGCATTTGCGCGTAACTGAATGTAACATACTCGACTAGAATTCGAACTCGGCTCTCATTCCATTACATCACCCGCAGATGCCAACTGGAGTAAAAAGTACCAACGATTAAATTGTTTTTTTGAAAGTAACGCCTAAATACTAATTATTTTTCTTTGTTTTTCTTGGCGCCATGTCTCTCCAGGACAAGAGTGTATGTGGCTCTTCACAGCTTCTTGTGTTTTTGCTGTTTTTAGCAATATTTGTTACTTTAAGACTTTGTGGTTTTCGTAATCGATCCTCCATACATTTATTCAAACTTGTCGAGTAGTGCTTTTCTTTGCTTCGTTTGCTTTCGATTCGTCCTTTGAATGTTACATTCACTTAGCCTTTTTTCATATTTTCCCAAATATAAACTATATCATATCTTTAATCATAATTTATATTTATTTTATATTTTTCTTAGAACTTTCTCTTTTTTTCACATAATTTGTTTATGTTCTCGACATTCGTCGGTAGAATCGCATCTCAGTCCCTTCAACTCTTTCCATCGTCTGCATCGTCATTTAATGTAATATAGAAGATTAGACATTACGTAGTAGCCAACAAAACAATCTGCCAATGTGACTTGAGAATAATGTTATACTCACATAACATAGGATATAGGCGTATAATTGAAAAATTCGACTTCTGTTAAAAGGAAACGTAGTTATGCTGCCAGCTGGTCATTCTGTCTAGACATTGTCACTGTTTTAGTTAATATTTCATTTCTTTGCTTGAATTTGAATGTAATGCTATTTCCCCAACTCTTCTGAGTAATTCTTTTAGAATTTAATAAAAGTGAAGTAATTTGGGTTGAATTAACAAGTTCATTACAAGTTCTTTCACTGGCTAAGAACACCTATAATTCGTCACAAACAAACAACTCAATAAGTATATGAAATTTTTAAATAAACATTTCTCGAATCTCATGCGTTAAAATGTAATATATTGTTATACAAATTAATAGGATTTTGCTTTTGATCGTAATATAAAATACTATTTACACTATTTACATTCCGGCCACTGTCTTCATCTTTGTCACTGAGGACTATAGTCTGAATGAAAATTGTGCAAATAATGATAACTCCTCATCCTAGAAATTCAAACGTAAAATATAAAACATCTTTTTAAAATTGAATAATTGTTCATGTCGAATGCTCTTTAGGTTTATTATTATTATCAAAACAATGTCTGCAGCATGGGAATTCTCTTTGGGAACAATTATCTCAGCGCAATAAAGACATTGTGCAACCTGAACACTAGTTATTTTTTTTCCGTCATTCAATCAAAAACAACAACAACAAAAAAAAACAAAAAAAAGGAACATTTTTTCTTCAAAACTATATGCAACAAAACAAATTTTTCCGATATTACAGGATGATTAAACTTTACGTTTTTCGTTATCTTTTACTCTTTTTTTTTTACTCACGTATGTAAACGATTATCGAAAAAAACGAAAAACCTGAAAAGCAAAAGTAATTCTTTAATGAAAATTAAGTCTTTTACATTAATGTTTGAGGAAAAAAAAAACACTTAATCTGGAGTGCAAAGAAAATGTTGGTATATGCCGACTCGTAAGAACAAAATTTGATTTTATTATTGTCCAGTATTAAAATAAAAGCCTGATCCTTGTCAACGGATAAGAATTATGCAAATGATTAAAAGAAAATAAAACAAAACAAATAAGTTTTTTTTATAAAAAGTCTATCCTTATGTCATGTCACGCCACCAGTCTACCACATGTACTGCAGCTATATAAGCAGTGGTGCGTCTAGGGCAAGATAATCAGACGATGTCCTTTCTTCTTCATTATGATTTTGAATTCAATTTTCCTTCTCTTAGACTGTTTGTTATCTTAACACAAGAGGGCGCAGCATGAGCTCCTATTTAAACCATTTAAAGAAGATATGGATTGATACTTTTCTCAAGCGTATTTGTGTGAAAGTAAATGCAAGAAACTCTGCCTGAATTTAATTTCGCCTAGCACATTTTTCTTTCATTCGCTAACCGCTACACTGTAAACATTACGAAAATGTATAAGTCAGACATTCCGAACTAGCTTTTATTTCTACTGTAAATATCGATATTTTGTTTAAATCTTCTAAACAAATATATAATAGTTCCGTTAAATGTGAGATTTTTCGATCAGTTTTACTCAGTAATTACTTACTGTTTTGACACCAAGAAAATGTACGTAATACTTGAAAAATAAGATAACATCAAAGTTTTTATGTCTTTTTTTTATGCGTTGGTGTTTTGTCGTAAGGAACTAATCACAGGTTCATTACCATTTTTTTTTCGTTCAACAATCCTGTCGGATTTTCCGTTTTGATGGACAGACAGCAGTCACCTAATAAAAATTCAATACTACAACCCTAGCCCAGTAATTATGCATTTCTCGTATATCTAAAGCACGGTTAGAAAATTATATTAAACTCGCCTACGCAAGACAGCAAATGTGGAAGTTCTGTGATTTACTCTGACAATCGCGTAATATTCATTTGTTTCCCCTTCATTTTGTCCGGATTAAAACATGTCACGGACAACTGCCGGAAAATCAGTGGTGTAGCAGTACTAGTAGTTGGCTATGGTAACACCTTTGAGTACTCGTATGTCTATTTCTTCAACCAATGAAATTCTTCACAAAATATTCATCAGCCCGAAAAATGTTCGTCGCTATCAAACAATAGTAAGATTCATAGGGTGTTCATACCTACCTACCTACTTACCTCTTCGACGTGGTGTAATGGATAACAAGCTTGTCATGCAAGATCAATTATGAACGAATAGTAAGTTCGATTCTCACTGGGTGCTCTCTATATGTTTCACACCTAAACTACGCTTAGTAAATCATACCTATCTATCTTGTTATATTTATATCTTCTCTATTTCTTACTACTTTTATGTGCCATGTCCTTTCATGTTGTAGGTGCTCAGGCCCTCCATGGTCTTGTTAACTTCTGGCCATTTATCATCCATCTTTTTTCTATCCCTTTTCTCGGTTTCTCACCTTTTGTTTTCACTGTATCCTCTAAGCGTTAGATTTTTGAAGCCCTCTTTCCTCATTAAGTGTCCTAGAAATGTCAGATTGTATCTGTTTTCCTCTTCATCATTCTCACTTTTTTTGTTCATGATATTCTCAACATCGGTCTATACGTATAAACACGTCTCTGTCGTTGTGTTTTCATTCATGAAGAAATTGTTCAGCATTCACTGTCGCATAGGAGATTAAATGTTTTCATATGAATCCGCATCGTTTCTCTTGTATCTAAGGACATTTTCTCACGTCTTAATAGTTTGCTTAGTTTCTGAAAGCATCTTTAGATCTTCCCATGCACGGATTTCTGTGATACATTTTCTGTCATCTGCTACTACACCATCCAGACAGTTAAATTTCGGTACCGGTTTAAGTTTATCCTTTCTTTTTGGTGAGAGAAATGCATTTTGTCTTCTGCCTTCTCTTCTCTTCGTTTTACTTCGCTTATTTATCTCGGAGTTCTTTCGGTTTTCTCACTAAATCTGCTGGCCACACGGTCTCATCTACATATCTTAAATTGCCGATAGAAATATTGTGTTGAGTTAATATTCTAAGCTGCCTGCCTTGAAAATCAGCATAAGAGATCTAAAATATTTTTAACCGGAGTTTTAACGCCACCATTTGCACTACTTACAAGCACGTAACTTAATTCAGCCGGCGCAAAAGAGAGAAATAAGTTTGTGTTACGCCAAACATTTACCTAAACAAAATTATATATAAATTTTTAGTTCCGCGTCACTTTATATAACACTGATAGAAAAGAAGTTAAACTTATTTTGGGAAGGGTTCCAGAACTCTCCACTTTATTTGAAGAATTTCATTGGGGTTGGAAGCCATATTCTGTTCCAAATCTCGTATTTGGATGTTAATTTATACGCGGAAATCTAAAAGATTATTTTCACAGTGAATAGAAATGACTTCATAAAAACAAAGAAAATATAGAATCCTAATGTGATGAGCGAAAATAAAAATTGATATTAACTACTAATCTTAATTTAATGATTTTCTTTAATGTTTTAAAACGACATAATACTTTCTAATTTCAGTTATTTCCTTTTAAAGCTTTCCATACATTTTGAATCGACTTCAATTAATGACTTGTTTGTTTATTTAATTTTAGGATCACTAGAAAAGGACTCACAATAAAGAAGCTTTTTAAAAATGTTTTTAAGGGGATTTTATATGTGAGGAAGATATTAAATAGAATATTTAATGAAAATTTATAATCCTATTCCTAAACGACAAACATGTTAGAATCTTTAATAAAGTTAGAGCGAGAATTGGCGAGAAAAAAGCAAAAGAAAACAGATTGAAAATTATTTTAAAATTTGATCTCTAAATTTATAAGTGATAATGCTGCTGCTGATTCTATTACTACTACTAAATAATAATAATAATCTAATGCTGTACCAAGCATGACTCTCATAGCATCTGATCTAAATTGATTGGTGGCGTTAATATTTAGATCGATTGTGTTGGTGAACTAAGAATGTGGTCCAGTAAATGTTCCGTTCAGTACCACAGATTTACTCGTCTGTTGCTTGTCCATAAAGAGTTGGGTATATTCCGGAAGGGCTGATGCAATCTGCATATCTGTCCATGAGCAGGAATACTAGAGTAACATTGTGGTCTTGTGTTGAGAGGGTTGATTCATATTCACGTTTGAAGAACCCAAGAATATTTAGGAGTCTCTTCTTGGTACTCGGAAACTCCGTCGATCGGTGACCGTCCGATCGAACTGGGTTACCTGATGAGAAGGGAATTCTAACCGGGCTCCACCTTGAAGCCTATGAACTGCTTTTATCAGAACCTCTCATCATATTGCGCACATTTTGCTCTGACATGCGTTAATATACCCTTATCAGAGTGGGTTTTATGCTGAGTATGCTGGGCGTTGTATATTTTTACCCTAGAATCACTGTCTTGGCGTATCTTTCTCACTAGCGAAAACCTTTCAGATCTTTGTGTTCTGCCAAAACATCGATGTCAAAGTGAAAAGGAATAACTATAATACGAAACCTTGCTCGAGAGCTGAAAAAATATGGAAAAAGTTAATATCTTGCACATCACGGAATGTACGCTTGGTATCGTGGCAAATACACTGGAATTGCAATTGGATGAATTGGAATTCCAATGATTGAAACTCTCCAAATCACCATGTTGTTACGGTTGTGGACAATACTGAGAAAAGTGCTGGAAATCTGAAGGAGTTTGCTCTCTTTACGGATGACAACCAGATATCTGATGGGAAGTTGCAAATATAATAATAATATTAATAATGATAATAATAATAATAGTAAAAGAAGTCGGCTGACAAGAGATTTAATTTAACTGTCTTATAAAACAATTCGGCTATTACCTCCAAAAGAGCGCTAGAAATATTTTCAAATACTAAAATGTAACGCTGTAAATCAGGTGAAAACGAAGGAGATTACAAGAATGGAATATCTTTGCAAAATAAGGAAGATATGAGAAAGCAAAGACACAGGAGAAGATTTATAAAAGAAAGGAATGTGGCTAGTATCCTCCTAGCGTCAGTTTAAAATGACAGATTCTTTTTTTTATGTTACCATTTTGCTTAAATATTTTTTCGAATTTCGTAATGTGAAAAGAAATGGCAGAAGGAAAGATCTCATCAGTATGATGACGACTGTACAGAGTCAAAAATGATGTGGAAAATACGCAAAACGAAGCTGTAATAATACACACACACGTGTGTGTGGTACAGGTAAGAGATCCGTTGCTATATAATCCAGGTGGATCCTAGTAATAACAAACATTAGAACTGATCCACAGAATGCTCAATATATTTATTATAACAGAGCATATATAATTTTACAGCCACAACTAAAATTATCTCACGTAGAGGCAATTTTTGTTTTGCTGTTATATATATATATACTAATCTCACGCAAAACGTCCTCAAATGAACATTTAACTGAATTGAAAACACCCAGAACATAAATAAAAAATGTTTACTAGACACACACCATCCTAATCCCGCAAACAAACAAGAATTGTGACACTTGCACACAGGCGCTACTTGACAAGACGAATCCACGGTAAGTCTGCTAAACCAATGTAAAACAAACGCAAAAAGTAATAATACTAGAATTTTTCTCTTTCTTTTTTCTCCATATCTCCTTCTCTGCAGAGGATTTAATAAAAGTGAAACCGGTTAGTATTATAAACGTTTCCTATTTGAACCTCATGTCACATACTAACCAATAGATTAGGCTCCAGTTCAGAAAAAAAAGGATTTCCTTTCCTCTCCACCGCCTGAAGACTGTGCTTGTACCTGAAACTGACAGCTACAGAAAAATCCGAGAATCTGTAAGGTTCATCTTGTATATATTGCATACACGTAAACAAGTACTCTCTGCTTTGTTGAGCAGTATATCAACCTCTATGGTTTCTTTACTGAAGAAATATAAATATTTTGTAAATAATATTATGCCTTCACCTACTAATATTTTGTACATAAATTTATACTTTCAAGGTATGCATAACTTTTAGATATATAGTTTGTAGATCATAAAATATATTGTTAATATTTTTTAATGTATTT
This sequence comes from Acanthosepion lycidas, assembly GCA_963932145.1. Taxonomy (NCBI): domain Eukaryota; kingdom Metazoa; phylum Mollusca; class Cephalopoda; order Sepiida; family Sepiidae; genus Acanthosepion; species Acanthosepion lycidas. Next base: position 63,382,383 of record OZ010572.1, on the reverse strand, counting down.
CTGATAATTTTATTATAAAATGTATTTTATACCTTTTAGTGCTGTTTGGTCATTTTGCTATTTAGGGTGGACTTTGGAACAGCCGCAATCAAGAGGTGGTTCCATGCTTCTCAAAACCTGAGATCAGAATCCTTGCTGCTGGATGTACTTTATCGCCACATTCAGTCAACGTAAACAATTAAGTCTTCTGATACTAAAGAACCTACTAGGTTAGAAAAGTAATATAATTAAAAATAGCTAAGAGATAGTACTATGTTGTGATTAAAAGTTTCACACAGTGAATACATTGATAGATATTTCTGGCATATCTTTCTAAGTCTGTGTGTGCGTGTATATATTTTTTTAAAATCGATTTCACTTCAGTAACCCCTTGTATGTTAGTGGCAGTAAAGCGACTAACATACAAGGGGGCCCACTGGGTATTGAAAAATTAGGAACAGAAACATTACTAATGAGCGGAAAGAGAAAAGAGTAGATAGCTATTGATAATTAATTGAAACTTTTGAAGAGCAAAGCTGACTGGAAAGCATGGAACTGAAATGGAGTTCCACAAGCAAGAAGTGCGAGAAAAGAAACTGATGGCATAAAATTTACGGCTACATTTTAACCTGTGAAGCTGTAAATTGGTGAGATCTTATCGCCAGTATAGTTTTGCGCTTAAATTTTTAAAAAAGTCTAGGTATCATAGCAAAGAGTGATATTTATTCGGAAATGTGGCACAAAGCCAAAGTAGAGAAAAGGATGGTCGTTTTCTCTCTTAACATTAAAAATAGCTAGCCACGATCAATGTCTCAAACATATTACAATATTCCTTACACCCAAAACAACGCATTCTTACAGTTCTTACATCTACCATAATATTTCAAAATGTCCCTGAAGTTCTAACTAGACCCCATATGTATAATTCATTGTTTGTTGGGTGGGGGGGGAAGAAACAATTTAAAATCTAGCGAAGAGCACACCCGAAAAGTTACCATGAAAGTATTTATATAAAAGTCACAAGGAGGCAACCTTAAGATGGCGGGAAAGTGAGTAAAGCCGAGCCGCCAAATCAGGACCAATAATACCGCTGGTACTTCTTTGGATTTTATCAAGGAGCTCACGGTAAATAACAGGGGCATCGAACCATATATGGCAGCAATATTCTAAACATGGACGAATAGTAAACTTATAGATATGCATGATAAATTCTGGAGAGAAAAATTATCTAGTCTGACATTGTGAACCAACTTTCTTAGCAGTCTACCTAGCAATGAATATAGTCTTTCCACTTCATATCACCTGAGAAAGTGCAACGAGTCTTCTTTCCTGGAGGTTAACATCAACCCATAAAATTTAAATTATACACTCTTTATAACAATGATTATTACACCATCTTTAATAATATCGGAAACGAAAATATACACATATTATACATAATGATAAAATAATGAAATATGCACACATAATACTTAAAAGATTTCATACAACATTAACAGTTACTAGTTGTACTATCTTTAAATTTAGTTGAATGCAATGTAAAGTAACAAGGCTGCAATGTCTCAGAAGGTGCCAGTAATACAAATATTAACTGTTTCTAAGGAAATAAACAACATTCATTGACAGAGCAGCTACGACTTTAGGATGATCTTTATAAAATCTTCCCCTTAAAACAGTTTTTCAGGAAAATAGGTTTCTCAAGCATAGTAGCTGTTACCCATCTTTCTAGCATTGATGGGGTGGATGATAACCTTTTATTTGAAGTTGTGTGAAATGGCAACATATTGTCTATTCCATTGTTTTTCTTTGAGTGATATCCGTTTTAGCTGTTGCTACTGTTGGAAGTTCTTAAGTAATGTGGTTTCTGTTATTTGTTACAGTTCATTGTTTGTGAATCTATAGCGCCAGTTCACAAAGTTCGAACAAGAGTGGGCCTCACCAAGACCCACGTGATTCACTCGATGCCATTTTTAACCATTGATCTACGAAAGCTGTTTTATACAGTTTAGATATTCCTGATCGGGTTTGCCAATTCGAATTCTACCGAGTTCATTTTTATCAATTTTACACAAACGCTGGCAATTAGAAATAAACACTGTAATCTAATTTGTAAGTCATTCTCACGCCAGTTTTCTTGAATCAATCCGCGTTTCTGACAAAGGCAAGTTGATCGATGAACCTTGGATTTTTTGAGCTTATTTTGTAATGTTTCGAAGCTTCAAGGAAGTGACTGTCCGCCAGAGAAATATTTTTTTGAGTTAGCAACAGAATCATAAAACTTACTCGTTGTCTGTACAAGTAATGGCATTGTTAAAAAACAGAGATTGTCATGAGGCTGTCAGCTGAGAAACATGATCAATAAATAAAACAAAATGAAACAGCAGAAAGTCTGTTGCAACGCAGTAAGAAAATCTGATTGAAAAATACAACAAAGAAAAAGAAATAAGATTTAATCTTTTTCTGACAAATATAAATTATTTGTATCAATATTTTTTTTGATAGCAGTAGTTTTTATTTATTTTCTTTCTCTTCTAAATCTTATCGTATTGCAGTCATTAGTTTATTTTGGTTTCATTTTACGTATTTCGAATTTCGTTTTTTTTTTTTTTTAATATCATCATTTAATTTTTACTTCGTTCCATGTAATTTTTCCAGTTCTTTGTAAGAATATTGAAACTGGATAATTTCCGGCAATGCGCTATCTGGAATTGTCTTTTATACTTCGTAAGGAATTCGAAAATCTGTGCCGTATATTTTTTCAAGTCTGATTCAAGTTTTTTTTTATTTGTATTTTTACTCTATACAAATCCGTTAAGCAAATCTGTTTCGTGATGAAACCAATCCACAGATTCCGATATTCAGCTGACACAATTATCATCCGTATTGTTCGTAGGTTTTTACTAACCAGAAAAGAACTGGCCGTCGTCTTGATTGGGTAGTCATAGTAATATGGATTAAAATTAGAAAATTAGATTGAGAGGACATAGCAGATTCAAAAGTGTGATTCAGTTTTATTGTCTTGTTGAGTTAATCCATTGCAAAATTGTTTTTATTCCTTCTCATTTTTCAGGATTTTCTTTTTTTCCTTTCAGTTTCCTAGCACTAAAAAATTGTTAAAATTTTACAGCGACTTCTACGGGTTTAGTATAAAAAAAAAAGGCCTGGAACTAAGTTTTAAGCATATGATATTGGGTAAGTTTAAGATTGGGTTAAGACAGACGAGTCGATAAAAGAGATATCTGATCCGCTTCGTGTCTGATGTGTTAAAATTCTAGAATTTTGAACACGAGGCATGTTTTATACACTTGAAAGTTTGGCACACAATAATCTTTCCACGTTAATTCGCTTTCCGTTCAGACATGTACTGTATTCGGCTAAGTTTAGTAAAAATTGTGCAAGATTCCTTGTTAACTCTTACCAACCTGATTATTAGGTGACTCTACTGACTGTAGCATTTACTGTTTTAGCTCCACTGGATCTAAAAAGGTGAAGGTCTTAGTGACTTTTTCCAGTGACGTTGAATTAGCCTATAATTTAACCCATAGAAGATGGAATGGGTTGTCAGAGCCGACACATGTTGTTTAATCTCTAATTCTTCACTATTGGCTAATGGCACACATTGTTGTCGCAACTACTGAAAAGTATTATCCCCCACCCTTCGTGCTCACATCTATGATTTGATTTCCGTAAACGTTTAGCAAGTGCCAATGACAGATTTTTACATATGGTAGAATTGAAGGTCATACTTCTATTTCTTATGTACTTTCATGTCAGACCACATTTTGTCTGACTGCTGCTCAATTGAGAAAATTATGAATTTATTGCTATTGGTATGGAGGTTTACTCTGAACCTGACTTACTACCGACATTGACCTTTGATGTTATGCACCAAAATTATAAAATAAATCATTCCTTCAGGATAACCTTTTTCACCCAATACAAGGCCCAAGGGCCACTCAAGGTAGAGGGATAATAAACTGTTTTTACCGAGGAATCAAAAAAGTAGAACTATTTGCTTTGGAAAGCGGCCTAGACACCAAGAAAAATTCTCTCGGTTGAGAGGAGTGAAGGACTCATCGTAAGACGGTGTAAGTAACAAAGGCTACACGGGGCTGAGCTGACATCCGTACACATATTTTCTATAAGATTACTGTAACACTATATTAATAAGGAAATAAGAGTAGGTAGATTAATTGTGACCATATAAATACGATTAAAGGATTAGGCATTAAACTAAATGAGTGTTATATTGAAATCTTAACTTTAATAAAGTCGAAATGGCTTCTAAGTCAGAAAAGGCATTTAAATTAGCAGCAGAAGACAATAAAATAACATAAGCATTAAAATTAATCTTTAGCTAAAGTAGCTTGCTTCTAAATACAATAGTAGAAGGTTCCGTTTAACTTACTTGTTACAGTTCCTTTCCTTTTTCTTTTACAAAAAATAGCTTTTCTTACTTCTAAGACAATAGAACTTCATTTATAAACAATCAGTGAAATAAAACATGTCGGCACAGATACGACAACTGATAGTTCATTTTTTGTCAGAAAAAACGTTTGGTTGCAAAAGACCTTTTTATGTCAGTAGCAGAAGGCAACAAAAATAATTAAAAATAAAAAAAGCAAACTTTTACCCTGTTCAAAAGAAAATGCGTCTATGCCAGAGGGTTTTGTTTTTTGAGAAGCTTTATAAAAGCCATGTCAAGGAACTAAACGCTTTCGTATAAAGTGTTTCCATTTATTTACATTTTCTTTACGAATATATTTTATATCTGGAATTTTACACACCCATATATATATATATATATATATATATATATATATATATATATATATATATATATGCAACTAGTAACTGTTAATGTATGAAATCTTTTAAGTATTATGTGTGCATATTTCATTATTTTATCATTATGCATATTATGTGTATATTTTCATTTCCGATATTATTAAAGATGGTGTAATAATCATTGTTATAAAGAGCGTATAATTTAAATTTTATAGATTGATGCTAACCTCCAGAAAAGAGACTCGTTGCACTTTCACATATAAATAAAACATAATACTGAGTCAGTTTAATTTTTTAATTCACTGGAAATAATTACAAAGGTAATTGAATGGCAATAATTTTCCTGAAAATGAGTAATTATATATATGAGTTCATTATATCTAGAAACATTTAATATTTAATTATGAATAATTATATACAAAGGAAAACGCGATCAAACTTAATGTCATGCGAAAATTAATAATATATTGTAATTTTTTTAGTTATAACTTATATTATTTTTTCCGAAAACCTTAGATTAGCACAAACATCTACAAATATATTTTCCCCTTTTTATAACCTTCAAGTTATTGCAGATTATCCGTTGTTATTGCTATAAGACGTCTTTTCAATTTAATCCAGTCAATTTTCGATCAGATTCAGATCGGTACTCTATGAAGGTAAAACTTTCATATTCTTATCCTGAATATATTTCTAAATTAGAAGTAAGTTTTAGATCTTTATAATGGATGAAGTCTTATCGACGCTTCAGTTTCAGATTTCTAACAAACATCTAAATTTATGACCAATATTTAACAATAAACCTTTTTTTTTATCTTAAACCAAGCTTCTAAATTCTTTTAAAAAGAAAAGCTCCCAAAGGCTGATATCCTCGCGTTTTATTGTAAGGATTTTGGTCTTTATATTTAAAACCTCATTTTGACGTCTCCAAACAAATTTCTTGTTATAACGGCTCAAAGGTTTATCTCATCTGACAATAGTATATTCGCCCAGAATGAGATAGTCTCATCAATATATTATAAAATATTAAATGACATTTTAAATAAATAACCATAAGTGGTCCTGTGGTGTTTTCATGTTCATAATATCTTTATAAGGAAAATGTTATATCATTGAATATTGAGGCCAACTCCGAGAGGCGACAGTCTGTTTCATACTTGAGCGCAGTCTTTATGGCCTGAAGATTGTGCTCAAGCATGAAACAGACTGTTGCTTCTTTATGTTGAGCTCTGCGTCTATTCTAATATTTACATACGCTCTATCTCTAATACTGAGCACTCTTACTCATAAATATAGTATAACTGAAAACTATATTTTTATCATAAATATTTGTGTGCGCGTAATAGATTTCAAACAATGCTGAAATATTACATCGAATGTCCAAGAATCTTATTCGTTTAGTAGTATGAGGTATGCAAATGACTTCATAGTTTTATTTTAGACCAAGCCAGTAAGTTTTTTTTTTTAAATTAACCTGTTTACGAATGTAATTTTCTACACTGTCTTTGTCTTTTCTTTTTCGAATACTTGTCTATTTATATTTTAATATATTTGAATGTTGTCTTTTTCATCCTGTGTAATTTACGCGTAGGCCGATGATTAGAATTCCTTCATTTATATTATGGACCAGTAGAAGAACCATTTCTTTAGAACTCTTGAAGCAATGACAAAATTGTGTTCCGTACCAAGACATTGTACGCAAGTATAGGCTTTTAAAAAAGTTTTATTCAACTGAGAATACAGGGTTAGCGTATAGTGCGCTTTTATAGTCCCAGTAAACAGAAAAAGCTCTCTCAAAGAGGAGAGTAACGAAACAAGCGGGAGATAACTCTTGGTTATTCATAAGTCATCTGGCTGAAAGTTGCATATCTTCTTCCTTGTCATAAATCAGTGTTCAAACTCAAGGATTTGAAAATCGAAATTTTGAGGCCAGTCGAGACGTCATCCGTTGGAACACTGGCACACTATAATCTTTCTGTCTTTGTTACATCTGGCTTTGATTAGTACCAAGTTTAATAAAAATCACGAAAAGGGGAAATGCTTTTACTCTTGGAGCGGCACTGATAACAGATATTTTTATGACTTTTAAGTCTGAAGTAATTAATTGGATTAAAAACTGTAAAGAATGTAAGAGAGAAGTGGACCCGAAGGAAAGAGAAATCATTGAAGAAGCGAAGGAATGAAATAGGAAAAGAGAGAGAGAGAGAAAAGGAGTGAGAAAAGGAGTGAGAAATCAAGAAATAGACAGAAATCAAAAGGACAAAAATGTAAGCGCCAAGAAGAAGCAATTAGAAAGAATAACAACATTATCTTCCACCGTCGAACATGGCGGTTAAATATTAGCGCATTCACACCGACTCACGTAATTGGATAGGCATGAAATAACTAACCCTGCACCCTGTCTAAACTCTTATCCTAATAATGTCTACAATATTGATTGCAGGTTTTAGAACCAAAAGAGAATAGCTGTCATAGAATAAATGATAGTTTATACGAAATTTGTATTTACTGATATTAAATTAAACCGACAGCTGTGGGAGTTAATAGCTAGTCTCTGTTCAACCTCGGAGAACTCTTTTCCTCCAGTGAAACACTTGCTTTGTATATGCCTCGGGTGATATTTTCGAGCTAATCAAACCTGTTTAATAGGAACGTAATTTCTTTAGGAAAGCAATTATTTTCGGAATCGCAACAAATATTGAATGAATATCTGAATGAAACTGCCAATCACAGTTGGCAGGAAAATTAATCTTACCTGCCGAAACAAAATAGATGACCAAGGAAACGATATATTTTGAAAGGAAAAAATGAAAATGCGGAAAATTTAAATTTTTTCTCCATTTTTTTTTTTTTTTTTTTTTTCAAAGTTTCATCCCTTAAATTGTTCCGTATGAGTTATATTATGTTTAAATTAATATAACATATTTTATTAAAGTTTTTAATAAGTTCCGTTTGGTTGGTTCGTTTTCTTCTTGACTTTAATTTTATTCAAATCAATTTATTTCTTAATTCTTTACTCGATATTTTTAATTTCTATATTGGAATTTTTTTTTTATTTTACTATTTTTTGTAAACTATTATCAAAATAACTTTAAAATTATCAGTTTTTTTTTAAATTATAACTTTCAGATAAATTTTAATTTTGCATTTTCTTGCATTTCACACTCTTTTTTTTAATTTTAAATTTAGTCGATTAGAATTACAGTTTTTTGTTACACATGATATTTACTAACGAGATATTTGGTTATTTGTACCGAGTAATGCCTCATCTTACCACAATATAGGAATATTGAATTACTAAGAAGAGTAAGATCAAATAAAAAAACTATTAAATATATAAAATAACATTTTAGATCAGAGAATATTTTATATACACACACACACACACACATATATATATATATTAAAACACTTTTATATTTATTCATTCTTTTTATTTAATTGTCGGACTTTGTCCATTTCATAATATATATATATATATATATATATATATAATAAAGTAGTCTTTCAAAGAATAAATCAATAGAGTTAAGGTAATTAATGGCGAATTCATTTCGCTAACGGATTAAGAAAGCATTATCTTATCGACCACTCGCTGAACAACACGATCCTTGTTTTTATTAATTGTACTATGAATTAGATGTTCGGTCCATATAATTTGCAAGCGCTTTCGATGCATACAAGCACCACCTTCAAGCAGAGATGTTATTTGTTCCCTCAATTTCAGGAAATTTTAAGTAAAAAATTCCAAGACGAAAATGAATGATCCGTCGAAAGTGGTTTTATTAAAAAAATGTGCCTTTATTGACAGTTAAGAATATTTTTGAACGTGCAAATATGCAACGCTAGATTTTGAATATTGTAGCAATTCACAATTTTTATTATTGTTGTTGCGTTTTTTCGTTGATGTGACATGGACTATTGGTTCAATAATAAATTAATAGTTAATTAAACTGCATTATTTCTTTATATATATATATATATATATATATATATATATATAGTTATGGTCCAGGTTAGGACCAAGGAAGAACAACACGAACACAAGAGTAGAAATAACGAAGGTATATTACACGAAATAATAATACAAGACGTGGAAGGTGTTAGTATGACTGTCAGTCTGCTTTGGAGTGAACTACTATCGACTCGACTCGATTCGACCCTCTCTCTCTTGAGAGGCTTAGTATATATAGTGTTAGGAAGAGTTCATTCTGTAGTTATAGGTAAGGACCCATATATATATATATGCCTTATTCGTGTTTCCACTTTTTAGGATGACCTTTGGAGTAGATGTATGTCAGTGTCTCTATAATCTTATTTCGGAAGATTGAAACCAAGTAAAATAGTAACTATTTATATTAGTTTTAACGAAGTGCATTGATGAAATCTGGTGTTCTTTTCTTATATCTGCCGTGTCCCATAATTTCCTTTTTTTTGTGTGTGTGTGTGCTATTTTATCATCTCTCTTCGTCCCTGTTCAGCCATCCATTCACAGTAACTTGTTAAGTTAATCGTATTTCCCGCTGCTTTGATTAACTTCGTTGTGTGCTGTGTATAGGAAATTCTCCAGACCGTCTTTCATAATTAAAAGATACAGAAATGTCTACAGCCTCGTTCTGAATTTATGTACAAACTTCCTTGTAGTTTCTGTTTTCCTTAAATCATGTTTCTTGCTCAATGTTTCGTTCCTTCATATTTTTAGTATTTGTTGATAGAACCAGATTTCTGACACTTTTCTTTTCAAGTTTCTTCATATCTGAAGATATTGTTCAACATTCACTGCCTAGTCTCTAGAAGGGATCTTTTGCTAATCCTATATGTCTTCGATTTCTGTGTCTAGATTTCCGTCATACGTTGCTACACTACCCAGATAATAAAATTCCTGTACCTGTTTGATTTTGGCGTTCATGATACGTAGCTCGGATCATGAACTTTTCTTGAACGCATTCTGTTTACGTATAGTTAGGTGAGTCCTTTCTTCTTGCCTTCCTTCACCAACTTAACTGGTTTTCTTTCTGACTCTGCTAGCAAAACTGACATCTGTGTATCTTGTCAATATTATGCCCCTTCACCACCACCCTCAATAATAAATCCTGGTAAGTTTTCTACATCTCTGTATTGATTAAATAGATCCGGAGAGAAAATTCGTTTGTGTCATATGCCGCTACTTATTTTTGTATATTCATTGAACTCGTTCTCCACCCGTATGTTTGATCCTATTAAAGTTTGCCCTGATATCTTTTCTTTATAAATCAAGCTTTCCTAGTATTTCAAGTGGCTCTTTATGTCGTTACCACACTTATTTCTAAGTCTGAAAGCTATAATTTTAAAACTAAAGTTTGTTGATGAGGTTATCAATAAATCTCATAGAGAGATTTATTCAATCTAATCCAAATTGCCCGGCTTCTTTTAAACAAAATATTTTGTTACATCTATTTGTTTAAATTTGATGGCATTTTGTCAGTTGCAGCACGGTGTCCCCTTTTCCACATTCCCAGTATTTAAAAAGATCCCTGGTAGATGCATTGCTATGACATTTTACAGCTTTTATTAGATTCTATTTTTCATTAAATTGCCCCAAGTTAGGTGGATTAAATTGGTCACCTGCGCTTTTATAAACTACATAACAACGAGGTTATCTCTTCTTCTGTACGAATTGAAAGACAGCAAAAAAAAAAAAATAAAAAATAATAACAAAAAAATAAAATAAATAAATAAAAATAAAAAAATAAAACGAGGAAGAACGAGAACAGAAACAAGAGAATTATATATAAAATGCAATTGGTTTTCTTCCCGTCAAATGAAAAATTGCCAATTTATTATTATTATTATTCCGATCAGTAAAATATTTCCATTTTCGTAAAAGAATAATTAATAATAATAATAATCATCCATATAACGAGTGACTGTAGCAAACTCGTACAGGAAACAGAAGATTATACACGACTGCCTGGGAAAGGCTATACATTTGGAACTGTGCAAGCGACTGCATTTTGACCATGGCAGGCCAATGGTACATGCACATAACGTCATCTATCCTAAATAATGAAAAGGATAAAATACTCTGTACCATTGAAATTAAAACATATCGTCTAATCCAGGCCAGGACAACAGATCTGGAACTTGTAAAGAAAAATAATATGCCAGATTTTGAGGCTCGTTGTTCCGTTCGACTACAGAAAATATATGAAAGAAACTGAAATTATCGTGAAACCTAGTGATCTTGCCAAGGAATGGAGGAAATTGGAAAGCATGAAGGTAGTTTGTGCCGGTTGTTATCGGAAAGCTAGTAATGCTTCTGAATAATCTGGAAATGAAGAATTAGGAATCAAAGTGAAAACAGCTCCAAATACTAAATGGTACTGGCGCGGTCTTATCATCACTTAAATGTCAGTGAAAATCATCAATTACGGCGAGTAATTCTCACTAAATACAATAATAATAGTAACAGTTTCCATAGGAATATTGCATGTAATAGGAATCCAGTAGGCATGGCGAAAATCATCCAAAGAAGTAAGCGATGAAATTCATCCAATAACAACTGCGACTGTTTTGGTTTGCTGCATTGTAAAGAGAGAAACATATTGGCATTTGTGAGAGTAATCGGTGTTCGATACCAGATAACAGCTGGGTTGGGTTAAGCTGATTTTCAAATTAGGTAGATCCAAATTTTCTGGAGATAATCTTCATGACTTTTGCGTCATAATAGGCTGAACTTATTGAATATTATCAAGTTCTTATGAAAAACAGTACGCACACTGAAATTCACTCGAGCTTCAATGGGATTTGGAAACCGGATTTCATATCTGAATGACACAATCTATATTACGACAATAGCAACAATGATTAATGCATACATGCTTATATATATATATATATATATATATTTACACGGCTATCATCAGCCATTAGGGGCTGATGATAGCCGCATAAAAACGGCTTGAAATAGACTATCCTCTATGTATATATATATATATTGTTTTGCTGTAAAAATATATATGCTGTGTTATAATAAATATATCGAGCTCTCTGTGGATCAGTTTTAATAACTAATATTACTAGGATCCACCCGGATTATATAGCAACGGATCGATCATCTGTACTATATATATATATATATATATATATATATATATATATATATATATGTGACTGTGGTGGCAGATCCCAGAACGAAGGACTTCAAAAAAAGAAAAAAATATATATATATCAAGAATCTGTCAGCTGAGAAATCTATAGAGATGAAGACTGGAGTCAAACCGATAAAAAACTGGTTTAGTTAGAAATGGATTAAAGACACGACAAGCAAGATTAGATGAATTAAATATTTGAGGAAGAAAAGTCTCTGCAGACTGTAGGGTTTTTGGGTTCGTTTAGATACTGAGAAATATATTAGTAAAGTGAGGATATTTCTTATCACACAGTCTCCAGCAATAACCAATAGACACCTTATGAAATGCATGAAATAATAGCAAACGCCAGTAACAAAAAAGATGGCCGAAAATAAGGAGAGGGGCAAAGATGCTACTTGAATGTACATGGTTGAGTTATAACAGAGCATAAAGCAAAGGATATGAATCTACAAAATCGAAGAAAAAAGACCCTTATCTATAGAAAACTAAACACTTCTTTCTAAAAATAAAAAGTAATTGAAAGTCCTGATATAAGCGGTGAGAATCCTTAGCCAGGGCATTAGAATGGATTTCGGAATCGAGAAATATGCAATGCTGGGGATGTACAAAGACACAGAAACAGAATGAATTGGACCAAGAAATCGAAAGAGAAAGAGAACACCAATTGTCGATGTATATTAAGAAAGGATTCAATAAAGCCGAAAGAAATGAAGGAAAACAAAACAGTAACAAGAAAACTAACTTAGGACAGCAAAGGAAATATTAGAAACTCTACTCAAAAAAAGAAGCATAACCAGCAGAATGGACAGCAGCCATTGTGATATGTGCAGGACGCTTTCAAAAGAATAACAGAAAGAAATATAAATCAATGATAAAGACTAATGCAAAAAAAGTAATACTCCCGAGAAGTAAGTTCGACAGATCACATGGAAAATGGGCAAAAGGGAGAAATTGTCTCATCAGTATTGAGGATTGCATTAACTCTGCTGTTAGAAGTTGACTAGTAAGACATTAATTATAAAAATGTCTAACAGTAAGTTAAAGACAATATCTGAGAACTTTAAAAGAAGAATCTAAAAATGGGAAGAAAAGCAACATGAGGGAATGTAGATAAGATGACCTGGGCATGATTGTGAAGAGGACATTTGAAGAGAGAGATTGAATCCCTATGAAAGGCAGCTCAGAACAAGTTTTTACTCTAACACAAGTTAGGGAAGAACCGAATGTATTAGGGTCCAGATTGATATGATACATAAAATAGGGAATGTAATCTATATGGTGTGAAAGGTCAAGACCGGTGATCATATATTAAACTCATACAATAGATAAGCCCAGAAGTACTAAAAGAGACATTGGTTATTAAAACCGATCGCTTGAAAATGCGGTAAATAATAATATTGCTTTCGTTACATACATCAATGACATATGCAAAATCTTAAGCTAGTCGAGATAAAAAAAAAATCAACAATCTATTTGACATTGAAATTCAAATGGATTACCCAGAAGACCAGATCAAATGAAGAAGAAAATTTATTAAGTAGTCAGTGATGTTATCACGGCTTATCATAGAGTGGAATTGGAAAGGAGACTGGTAGAAATGATATCAGGGTCTTTTGAGTACTGGACAAATGCTTTTACAGACGGATGCTGAGAATCCCATAAACTGAGCATGTAAACAACTACGAAGTTTAGGGGGAAAATGAAAACAAAAAGAAAATTATAATAAGCATCAGAAAGAGATAGTTGAAATTTCTAGGGCACGTTATGAGGAAAGAGGGCTTAGAAAATTAGACACTTACAAGACATACTGAAGGTATGAGGATCAGAGTCAAACAGCATAATTTACCTTACAAGCCTAAAAGGTTAATTGTGGCCAGCCATGTTCACGCACATCCTGAAGGGACACGCCACAAATCGTAATAAAATATTCAGGTAATAAATTGTTAGTACTGTAATAAAAATATTTTCGTATGCGTATTTCCGCATGCATATTCAATATTAGGGTGCAATTGTAGGGTGCATTTGTACGGTAGTGTAATGCGGCAGGGACATATTCACAGGTAGGAATGCATCTCCCTTTTTTTCATATTCATTATGCCAGATTATCAGTATGCAAGATAATATTTTCACAGACTGATATTAACTATTAAATATTGATACTGGTAATATTTTCAGGAAATACACGGTTTAGCAGAAACACCTTCCACTAATATGAGGGAGGTATTTCGGTATTTCTGCTGCACCTTATATATATATATATATATATATATATATATATATATATGATAAGTATGCTATGTGAATTTTAGCTTTTTAATGTCGATTTATCTTATTAAAACTACTAGTTATTTAGTGGTTTGTGGTTTTATGATTTAATTACCTGTCTGTTCATGAGACTAGAAATAAATCGATATAATATTATAGATATACAGTTTTTACATTTTTAGATGCTAAGAATCAAAAGACAGATATCGCCCCCAAGAGAAACTAAGTATTGTCAAGTTGCTCAGTTAAGGTAACATCAAGTTGAAGAGTGATTGCAGATCAAACAGAAAAGAAATAGGAATCTTTAGCAACAGTAACAAGAAAAAAGTGGTTCGAAGAATGTTATAAACCCAGATAAAGACTAATAGACAAAAAAAGAAATCCAGCAGGACAATATTTGATGAAGCTGTCGTTTCAAATGTAAAAAAGTTTCAATAACTATGCAGAATATTAAAGATAATTGCCTAAAGACAAGAAAAAACCAAACTAACACATTTATGTAAACATGATACGGGGAAATGTATAATATAGACGAAGATGTACATGGAAACTAATTTTATTGGATGTAATTGAATTATAAATGTAGAGTTGCATTGCAGGGACGTAACTGATCACTTAGGGTTTGAGTCATTCATGGAATTACCCAGTCAACATAATTTAGATGACCACAGTAAGGAGGTAGTGTAATGGTTTGTGTTAGGACTGTAGGCAATAAAATTAGTTTGCCTTAAATTAAGTGATGGTATTAAAGTAAATGTAAAGAATTATTGTAAGTCTTTGAAGACATTTTCGAATGGTACAAGTGACGGTCAGTTTGTTATTAACAATTTTATATAAAACACAATGCCTTCAATAATAAAGTATTACGTAATATATAGATAAGAACAAGTTACTTTAATGTTTATGAAGCTTTTCTTTCGTATCCTTATCATTACTGAGTTGTGAATTCGATCTTGTACCCTATACTGGAGGCCGTGTCTCATATATAAACTTAGTAGATGCGCGTAGAGACATATATACTGCAAGAATATCGACATTGTAATATCATTACTGCTACAACTAATTTTGACATTATTCGTAAAAATATAAGAAAAGAGTCGCCTAGTGATGGTCTGCTATTAATCAACACGAGTGTTCTTCTCTAAGTGAACTACTGAGAACTTCGAACTGGATGTTAATTAAATGAAGTATGGCGTCAGAACATCTGCAACAGACCACGTTTACTTTTGTCGCCTCTTTTTTTTCTTCTCTAAGAAGATTAGGCAGACTTAGGGATTTGGAAGGGGGACCTTCTGCTTCCTTAAAAGTTTGCATTAGCCTTGCCTGCATGTGTTTTAGAACTTGAATTAAGCTTAATGGTTTTCTAAAGTTTAGTGTCAGAAAAAGAAGGAATCACTTAATACCAAAGCAATTGGGAATTGTTCGAGACTATAATTATATATATATATATATATATATATATATATATATATATATATATATATATATATATGGTTACATACATATATATTACACTTGTATCAATTATGTGTTACTTAGCACTTCGTCATAGGGCAATAGTCAACAAGTATGTCTCTCACACTGTCAAGACAGTGTAGTGATTGCCATCTCCGCCAAAGATATCGAATTTATAGTAAAACTATTTGCAAATAAATAAGGGGACATTACTCTCTAATGAACCAATCTCCAACTGCACTAAATATTTGAAGTTAGTTTTTATCGTACAGGTACGCCATCTCTGAGAAGACGCCATTTTTAATCCGGGAAAATTTAGGAGCAAACCATTGAATTTCATGAGATTGCCGGATAAATTTACCTGGCGTCTACATGTGGCTTTGTGTCGAAAATAATTTCAATATAAGTTTCTAAAAGCCAATGATGTTGTAGCATTATGAGAGGCATAATTAGTGAGTCATTGGTGTATTAATTAATTGCTATTACGGTAACTTCTGTTCGTTCGATAAAAATGATGAGACGGCGCAGTTCTGGAATCTATTGTATCGGGAAATCGGTGGTGAGGCTGTGCGCTTATTGCCTAATCAGTAGAAGTTTCGTGATAAATGTTTTTTGATCATACCTACTTACAAGATACAAAAATCGCTTTTCTTAATAATTTTTTTTATAAATGTTTCTGATGGAAAGAAATGAAATGATGAATAATTTTTACACAAAATAATGATACGCGCATTTTATGAAAGAAAAATATTTCTCTATAAAAAAAGGTAAGAGAATTTTTTGTTTGTTTGTTTGTTTGTTTGTTTGTTTGTTAAGGTAAAATTATTTCATGCGGGACTCATTAATCATTTCGTTTCTTTCCTCGTTAGTTGTTGATATTTTACGTTTCAATTTTTTTGTAATACAAACATAAGAATTGGTTCACTATTAATCTGGTTGAGCGCAGACAGAAGCTCCAGACTATTTTTATTCCCTTGCCAATTAGCCTGGAAATGTTTATTCTTCAAGTTAGATATTTAATGGTATTGTTCTAATGAAATATCACTATGATTGGCCGTTTTTTGTTTGTTTTTTTTTTTTTTGTATATAGGAAGAAATACGAAAGTTATATATATATATATATATATATATATATATATATATATATATATATATATAAAGTGCGATGGGTGAATTGTCTCCCATTTATATTTTAATTTCAAGCAAACGCGTTGTTTGATTTTGATTTTGTCGACTGCACAGTATAGTAGGGTCAGTTGGGCGCCGTCTGTGAGAAAAACAGCACCATGAGGCAATGCATGAAATTCCGGAGTCCTCTGGAGGCCATGATTGAAGGCAATGATGATTCTATTGAATAAATTTACTCTTTAGTATTTCAAGATATTTTTGTGTAATTTTGGTAAATATATCTATTAAAATGAGATGTCAGTATTATTTTTGCGTAATTTAGACAATTTATATATATATATATATATATATATATATATATATATATATATATATATACGAGAGTGTGAAACGATTTGGAAAACGTCTATTTTGAAATGAGCTGCTGATGATTAGTATTTTGTTGCAACACGACACAAAACGCTTTTCGATTTATGAAGGTGAACGTTCTGTTTTTACTTTAAATGTATCGTTACAGGGATTAAAATTTTAACTAATCTAAACTTGAATATGTATTAAATGAGACAGAAAGTTGATTCATTGCAGAGTAAATTTTAAGGAAATACCTTACTATACCATAAGATTGAAGCTCACCAGTAACATTTAACATCTACCATTAACAATTAAAATAGTGCGATAAGCTCATACGTGATATTTTAATTGGTGAACAAGAAATCGAGAGAGGGGAAAATGGAGAGTTATGTATGTCTGCATGGAGATTTATTTTTGTCGTTTTAATATTGTAAATCTAATTGATGTAAAGGAACTCCTGATTCAAGGAAGATTTATATTTAAAACCAAGCACTAAATAAAGAAATAAATGAATAACCTATTATCTAGTGTACGAGATATAAAGTTAAATTGCATTTAAAGATATGCATATACAGTTAATACATCAACGAACCAATATATATATATATATATATATATATATATATATACATTGGTTTTGTTGGTCTCACGCTCAACTGCTCGCCGTACATAATAATCAAGGGGGTTGCAGTCTGGAGACTTAGGTGTGATTGCAGAAATTGTCTGACAGCCATAATTGGGTTCTCCTCCTTGTGTGGTATGGTTCAGAGTCCTGTTGCCAGACATAGGGTTTTCCAGAAACCACCATCTTGACCCGGGAGAGGCCCTTGATGTAGTCGTACGTGTTGAGTCTGAGTCCCTGTGGGAACATGAATAAGTCACGACATCTCCAAACACTTTCGTAATCACCATTAGACGAATCCACTGCACTATTCTCAAACTGACACCTAAACACTCTGAAATGTTCGTATTGGAGCTTCCAGCACGAATGCCAAGCAGTACAGTATGCATTTTCTATAATTGTGTGAATTGCGCCATTGTGTTCTTTTTCTCACGGACCCTAACCAACTGACCCCACTATACTGTACAGTCGAGAAAATAAAAAAAACAAACAACACGTATGCGTGAAATTAAAAATATAAAACAGCGACAATTTATCAATCGCACCCCGTATGATGTGGTAGTAAACGTGATTAAACGTCAAGGAAAACCAACTCATTATTAATGTCAATAAGTGTAGAGCAGAGTTTTCGTTAAAAGTGTTTTATTTCATTTATGTTTTCTGTCAATATGTCGAGATAAACCCTATGTCTCTGCTGCCATTCTATGGAAATGTTACCTTGATGGTCATGGAAAGGTTTTCGAGTAGTACAGGAAATAATTTTATTTTGAATTCTAGATGTGAGCAAAGACTGTTTTTTTACGTTTTGTATTATATCTATTGTTTATTTTAGAACTAATTATTAGTTCTAATAATTTTGTATTATATCTATTGTTTATTTTAGAACTAATTATTAGAGAAATTTCATATATATATATATATATATATATATATATATATATATATATATATATATATATATATATTGTCCATAAAGTCCGTATGCACTTTAAAGTTATAAAGTTTTTAAAGTGTACACAAACTTTATGGACATTCTGTATATATAGATATCACTTTTTTCTGTCTAGATTTCTGGGTTGAGGAGTTATCATTATTTACATTTATATTCGGACATGTGTCCGAATATATAGTGATAACGAATATTGATAAGAGTAATAATAGATATTGTAATTTAGAAGATATACAAAATTAGAAAGGGTTGTAAGACAAGGATGTGTCTTCCCACCGGACTTATTTAATCTATACAATTAGGTGATTCTGAGAGAACTAGAAGACCTACCAGAATTCATTATTGGCGTCGAAAAATCTTAACAACATAAGATATCTAGATGACACAGTGTTGATGTCAGAGGCAGAAAGAAAACTATAAAAACTCCTACGGAAGGTAGTGAAGAGAAGTGTGAAGAAAGAACTAAACGTCAACTACAAGAAGACAGAATGCATGGTTGTAAGCAAAAAGATGAACCGAAAATGCGAATTGCAAATCGAAAGTATCAAATCAAACAAGTGTAGAAATTTAAATATTTGGGAATTGTTTTAACAGAGGATCGAAAGTGTGACAATGAAATTCGTATTGGGATACCGAAAGGTGCATTTTTAAAGAGAAGCAGATTACTAAGCAATAGAAAAACTTCGCTAGAAACAAGGAAAAGACTACTAAACTGTTACCTGATATCTGTCCTCTTATAAGGCAGAGAGTGCTGGACAATCTCCTTAAAGGTGAAGATTAGACTTGAAGCAACAGCAATGTGGTTCTACAGAAAGATGCTGAGGATATCATGAACCGAACAACGGCGAATTTTTAGAGACAATGGAAACAAAATAAATGAAATTTATACTTAGCATCCGGAAGAGACAGTTAAAGTTTCTAGAATACATGTGGAAGGAGGGTCTGCAAATCTGATATTCACAGGACAGATTGAAGGCAAGAGAAAAAGATGAAAGAACTAGAGTAAATAAATGCTGGGACATAATTTAGGTGAAATAACAGAAACAAAGTTATTAAGAGATACAAGGGAGAGGAAGTCGTGGAGAGTCATGATATTCTACGTCCTGAGAGGACACGGCACATAAAAATGATGATAACAACAAAGATTAGGAAATTAGTTCGAATATAAATACTGTAAATATAGGGTGACCCAAAAAAACGGGAATTTTTGAAGTGCGTATTGCCAGACATGAGCAAGTAAACATTTCGCCATTTAGAATTGAATATGAAATTCACAGTATCCCAGCTGAGATGTTGCAGCAGTCAATGAGGAATCTCAACAGCAGATTTCAAGAATGCATTCGTACAGGAGGACGCCATCTACAGGACGTAATTTAAAAAAAATGAAAATTCCATCATTGTTTCTTAAATTGCATATTTTAAGGTTTCAATTACTATGAATAAAATATTTTTCTTCCATCACTCTTGGTTTTATTGGATTGTTAAAAAGTTCCCATTTTTTGGGTCACCTTGTATATATCCTTTACATATAAACTGACGTACACATGATCACACATGTATCTGATACATGTATATTTAAATTAAAATTATTATGTTAAATTATATGTTAAAAGTATTGTGTTACTAAAATGCCGGGATGATTCTAATATGTTTTCTTTTACGTATCTAATAACATTTAGGTTCATGTTATTTAATAGAAATGTTCGAAAGGATTTTAACAAAAATATGAATTTTGAAAAAATTCTCCATACCTTTGATTTACAAGTTTATGAACTTCTAAACATTGTTAATCGTAGCCAAATATCTGAGGTTAGTGTATTTAAATTGCTGTATTATACTTTATTTAGTAAAATGTGGTTGGCTGTCTATGACTGAACGTAATCTATCTTCGTCCAGCTTCAGTGTTTTTCAATTTCGAACCTGGTAACTGCACAGCAATTTCATAAACCAAAAATAAATTGTTATATGGACAAATTCTTTACATAAACGCTCATTTTATTTAAATCATCAGCCTAGCTGAGTCCAATCATTTAGTTAATATAATAGACACGTTCTCAATTTCTAGTAATTCATTTTTCTTTATTCAGAGTGTCATGTATGACAAACTTAACATTATTAATGCCGAGCATTTACTCGCTACCAATTCATATTAAATCTCCAGGAAAATTGTATGCTTGGAATTACTAAAACTTTCACTAATTCCCAGAAAGTACTTTACCAAGTTAATGTCGCAATAATGTTACAATGACACATATTAGTGACTAATCGCAGTACAATGCTCTTGTAAACGCCTTATTCTATTGACTATTTTCCAAATGTGTAAGTATATTAGAGAAAGGAAAAAAAGAGATAGGTAAGAAAACTTGATATATTAATGATATATATAACGTTTTATAGAGAAAAAGTAATTAGTTTTTCCATTCTATTTGTAGAAGGCTTCCCCGCCTTCTACAAATAGAATGGAAAAACTTTGATTATATTTCAAATGTAATACTGAAACAGACGTGTGATATTTAGGTAGAATTTTTGAAACAAAGACTTTGATTGAACAGCAATTCGGAATACATTATTGGGATACACATTATGTAATAAAGAAAACTTGTAAAGAAAGACATAAAAATAATTAAAAAAAAAACACTGAGCGTAATATGGCAACTTGTAATTTGTTCTCCACTGCCTTAACCGGGTATTGAACTCACACTCTTTGGGTCCTGCCACTGGATCTAACCAACGCCTTTATCCATCTGTGCCATGTGTCCTCAAGGACAAAGGCAGTGGAGAACTTTCAGAGGGAAATTAACAGGAGATAACTGATAACTGACATCCGTTAGACATGGCACGTGGAACTAGAACAGTCTACCCCAGTGAGCGAAATAAAGGGTTCAGTTCGACATTCCAACCAGCTGAAGAAGGCCGGAGCGTACAACGGCCGAAACGTTGTAATAAATATGGCGACAAAGATGAGGACAATAGTCCGAATAATGTAAATAATGAACCCTTTATTTATTCACCTGGGACTATTATATGTTATATTAGGTTGGTGCAAAAATAATGACGGTTTTTGACGTTAAAAAATAAGCCAAAAACCGTCATTATTTTTGCACCAACCTAATAGTTCCACTGTCAATATCTAAGGATACCTCGTCTTCTTTTTACTATTGCTCGGTTATTGTTCGTTCTGTTCCTAATGAGTTTATGCTTGTACTACTTGACCCAGGGATTAAACTCATGGCTACAAATAAACGCATTGATACACTAGGCTATTGTCTCGTAGGACAGACAATTAAAGAAGATCGGAGAGTACAACGGCCGAAAAATTAAGATAACACCAAAAATGAGGACATTAGGCCGAATGTAAATAATGTATATAATAGGAACATGATGTTAAGTTAACGTTTCTATCTACAACCATTTTCAGATGTGGTCATTTGTATTTTCGGAATGTTAAGAATTTTTAAGGCAAAGGACAAAGGTCGTTTATACTTTAATTTCAAGTAAAACCTGCCATTTATCAACTTGAGATAAATTCCAGCCAAGACATCTTTGAATACTTGTCGTTCGTAATCATTCTATCAAGTCCGAAAAAGATAAACCGTTATAGAAACAAACACAGTTTTAAACGTAAGGTTAGGTATTGTATCTATTTGAGAACATGTGAGATATCTTTATTTTCAAAGATAGCTATACGGTATAAAAAATCAATTGTCCAGTTTTGTCCAATCAATGGCAGTTTCAAAACTTAGCTTCCACCGAAGAACAACAGTTATCTAATATGCGATAGATTACACAGGGATATTTTTCTTGAAATCCAAGTACAAATGAACTCGTGTTGTTGCCAGATAAACAATTTATTAAAATAATATTGTTTATGGCACATTGTACACACAAGAATCTGCTTTTAGATGAGAATACACATTAGTTACCCACGTTACTCATATAAGGCGCCACTTCGAACTGAACCCATCATGACTGGATAAAAAATGACAAGATAACCAAACAACTCTCTTATCAGAAAGTCTGTGATGCTTACCTTTGCTCTTTATCGGATTTTCTACAAAGAGAGAAAATGACCTTTTGACGATACTCTATGATTAAGATTAGCAATATTTTTTTCTGCTTCAGCCACAGGTGAGGCAAACAAAAGCTAAGATAAGCTTACTACATTTATATCGGGATAAGAGCATACTGTCATGAAGGAAGGACGTTAAATTTAAAAAAAAAACTATATGAACAGATATTGTATCAACCCTAAGAGAGCAGGTACTTGTCAATTAGGCATGTACCCTAAAACATCGGCTTATACAAACACACCCAGTCCCAAAACACACACACATAGAAGGAAACTCGACTTTCAAACAAGGCTTAATGAAAAGTTGGGAAAAAAATCAGTAAGTTGACCTTAAAATTGAAAAAAACGTTTTCTTTTGAACAACTGGTGGCATACGGAGAACATAGGACAAAAACATACGCTTGATGATTTAAAAAGCAATATGCGAAAATAGGTAAAGATTAACTGTCCGAAGAGGTCTCCATCGTTGTAAAAGGTCAACGTTTCTTATAAAAGGGGACATTATTGATAGTACATTTGTCGTAAATAGTAAACACATTGCAATCGTTCTTTAAATGTCTGTAAATAAACGCACCCTGTGGACGATACGGATTGTTCAGCTACTTACGTCATCTGCTGTTCGGTAGTCAATGTTCAATGTTAGGTAAAAGCAAAAGCCTTAAACGTCCAATTTCATAGCAGCCCCACCACCTCATGACAACCGTCTTCAAAGCCATCCATCTTGCGAATTTATTTTTTATTTTTATGAGAAAAAGCCTTGCTTTGTGCTGAAATGTTTGCATGAGAAATATACTTATTTAATGAGACGTTGTAAAGCTTTCGAACAATCCAATACCAACATATGGTAATGGTTAACAAGCTATTTTTTTTTCAAAACCTTTGTTTGAATCGAGCGATCGATCTTAAATTGAGGTCTGACTCCTGTGCTTGTGTCAGACTTGACAAACATGATAGTTTTGTGCTTTCACTCCTACAGTTCAGCAAATGTATATTTCAATTTGTTTATACGTATTTTAATCTTTTGACATCTTTATTTCTGCACCAATTAATTTTTTTATATATACCGGGTGTAACACCAAAATTATCCGATTGTTAGATTAAGATTTGAACCGTTGCATCTTAGAAATGATTAAAGATATCTTACTGGAATTCTCTATTGGGCTCTACTTTGAACAATAACAATGTATTTAGCTCTAAGTTGAAATGATGGTCGCTCTTGCTGTTGTGACCTCCTGATTCAGTTATCCACTCTACTGTTACCTATTCTTTAAATTTATTCACCATTATCTTGATTGCTCTCGAATGGACTTTGACGATGGAAGCCAGAGTATGAATGTTACTACCATTACTGAAGGCCTGAATGATATTTTACCTCTCACCATTGCTCAGTTGGGAAGAAACAGAAGGGCTGACACAAAACGATTTTAATCTATTCCCTTTCTAGCTTGAATAACTCAAAGGGTTCTTCAGTGATTCTCACAACAGATGGCGTCAATATGGCAAAACTTCATATCTGAATTCATTGGAAAAAGAAACAAAATTAGTTTACTGACTTTCTTTGTGATATTAAAAATTTTGCAGGATGGTCAGTTATCCCATGCTCTTACACAATTTAAACAATATTGCTGTTACGGCTGGTATATACCACAATTTTATATTCCATTTATATTTTATTTTTAATCAGCATTTTCAAATATATATATATATATATATATATATATATATATATATATAAAATCTCGACCACTTCCCCTAACATTCATCTCACTCAATTTATTCAGTAATCCTTTACCTTGAGTGGTCCATTAGCCTTGCAGTGAGTAAAATTTAGGAATATAATATTGTATAAAATTAGCTACATTTCTGTGAAAAATATTCACTGTCAGAGCTAGAGCTTTTTATACCTTTAGATATAGTGGGACTAACATTGCACGGTATTTATCTCACAGTGACCCCACCCACGTGTCTGTGTATAGCGTGTGCAAGGAGTAGTAAAAATGGCCTGAATATCACTTGAAGTGTGAAACTGACAATCACCATGCAGTGTTAATTTCCATGTCATACACACACACACACACACACACATATATATATATATATATATATATATATATATATATATATATATTACTGGCGCAACAGTCTAGTACGTGAGTTCCTGGTTTTTGTAGGAGTTGATCCCTTAGTTGACATTCTGATCGAGATTACTACTACTTTTTGCAGTCCCATCTTTCAGTAAAATTTATCAGCTTATGGAAAACAAATGAGAGAACGACGTGTTTGCAAAGAATACATACGTTCGTTTCTCCAAGAGCCTTAATTTTCCAGGCATACGCCCACCTGTACGTGGGGGCCAACGGTAACTAGTTTCGCGGAGCAATGATGGCCGGTGAA
The DNA here is from genome assembly GCA_963932145.1 of Acanthosepion lycidas. NCBI lineage: Eukaryota > Metazoa > Mollusca > Cephalopoda > Sepiida > Sepiidae > Acanthosepion > Acanthosepion lycidas. Next base: position 63,357,250 of record OZ010572.1, on the reverse strand, counting down.
TAGGTGTATCTCTGTGTCAAATTATCTATTGACAGATAATGACAGATATGGATTGGTGCAATGAAATTCGGTTCAGCGTAGTTGTCATTTAGTGAGAAGGACACACTGTAAAATCTAAGATTGAAATGATTACTGTTCCTCTCGCTTTGGCTTTTACCTGGATCATAATTCGGAAAGTGACAAACGTTCTGTGCAAGCTTAAATCACTATAATTCAACTATGTATAGATGCCTCGTTATTTCAAAAGTTCATCTCTTAGTTTACAAAATCCTTTAACGATGGGTGAATTGTGACGTGCATTGACTAAACTATTAGGTTGGTGCAAAAATAATGACGTAATAATGTCGTTTTTTGACGTTAAAGATACGTCAAAAAACGACATTATTACGTCGTTATTTTTGCACCAACCTAATAGGAGCACACAGTCATATATATATATATATATATATATATATACATATATATATATGTGTGTGTGTGTGTGTGTGTGTGTGTATGTATGTATAGGTGGTGGATTTCTTATGTTAATTTCGATATATGGTCTTCACTGACAGAATTTTTTTACCTGTGTCTGAGAAGCCATGTTTATGAAAAGCAGTCGTCAATCAGAGACAACGTTAGAAAAGGTACAGTAAAGTGTTCTTTAAAATATACACTGGTTTGCACACTGCCGCTAAATGTTGTCCAAATATGCAGTAGTAAAATCAACACAGGTGTTAGTAAATTGAAATTTCAAAGAAACTACAAAGAAAAAAAGACGAAACATGTATTGTTGGAATGTATGAAACTTTGTAGACAATGGGTTCTTTAATCAAGCTGAACCACAGACCAACTCATATGCTTAGGGAACTGAGGTGAGTAAATTTAGATATTGCAACACAAACGCAATTTTATGACGAAGGCCAACATGTAGAAATTAGATCAGGATGTTCTTTATTCTAGATTGGGAAACCATCTGTTGAAAGAAGTGAAGGTGATTTGGGTTTGCCATCAAGACAACATTCGTCGATCAATGAGAATGTCTGTTTGGCATTAATGACCGGATCAGGAATTTACAAGTCCCACTTAGATGCGGTCGTTAACTCTCCATCCATTATGTATATCTTACCAATGATACAAGTTCGTGAATACACTACCATCGCTTTAATGGGGTCTTTCATGTAACTTTTTCCTTACTACTAAAGAAAGAAAAACTGATACTTCTTAGCAACTGCAAAGCAAACATTTGGGGAAAGCTGGGATTCAATTGATTACAAAGATATCGGAAAGGTTACCAATAATTGTTTCCTGTTACTTGAACTCTGTTAAGAATTTAATTTAGCAATTATAATAAGTTTATTCTTTTATTGGAAGAACATAAAATCACGTCGACCTGTCCAAAATCTTAACATGGACACATTATACATTAATTAATCACATATGATAACGATACTGGAGAATCCTGTTATGTTCTGAATGAGAAACTGACTATAAAAGGGGATGTCCGAGCGGTAAGATCTTCAAATGCATTATATATCTAGTGCAAAAAAAAAAAAAAAAAAAATTCGACACATCTTATTTCAGTGTTTAACGAACCTAATTTCGATAGTCCATGGAAAAATCTTAAGGAATTAGTATTAGGTTGGTGCAAAAATAATGACGTAATAATGTCGTGTTTGACGTATTTTTTAACGTCAAAAAACGACATTATTACGTCATTATTTACAAGAGCAGCTTAGCGTATGTGTTTCAAACCAAAACATTACAAAGATTGGTTCGATGAAAACAATAATTTCACAAAATACCTGAAAATCCTGAATATTAATAAAACCTTAGAAAAGTATTTCTGATTAATCCGACCAGAAATACTTTTCCAAGGTTCTATGAAAAAAGGTTTCAAGTTGTTTGAAAAGGAAATAGTTAAGTCAAGCGTCATTTACGGAAAGAGGTGAGTGTAAAGGACTAGAAATATGAAATATTCGAGGAGCACTTGACTTTGCAGGGTAACATATGTCATTCATGCCAAGTGTATTACGAATCCACAGAACCAGATTGCATATATCAATCTTTTTTTCCACAACATCCAGAAAATAGCACAATCTATGTGGTCTACTACAATCTGTACAATGTTTAAAAGACAACATTATCAAGATAATCAACATTATCATTATTACTACACATTACGGATTCAGGTTCTATTGATCAATATTTAAAAGAACATTCCTGTTCACATTCACGTTATAGAGAAATATTAATAGACAATACAAGTATATGGGAATGGAAATAAAAAAAAAATTCAAATTTTTGAAACGCTCTAAAAGAAAAAAAAATGCAATCAGCACAAAATAAGGTTAAATATAAAAATATTAACACTGTTTCAAAATGTCTATAAGAATAATGTTTTTGGATATTCAAATTGTTAAAAAAATTATTATTTTAAATTGAAGGTTGAGTATTTTAAAACATTAATACTAAAAATTATTTAAATTAAATTACCGCAATTAAATTTTCTTAATAGTTAACTTTTAAATTGACTACAAACGGGAGCGTTTCCTGCGCATTCACAACAAAATTAGCAACTATCAATAAGATACTTGTTCCCAAATATAGGGTCTACCAACACCCATCCACTTGACTCAGGGCAGCACTACCTCACCAAGGCCCTTGATGTAGTTATCCGTGTGTAGCCTGAGGCACTCACCAACAAATTCGAGATTACTTTTCTTATCAGAACAATGAGTGAGTTTCTGAGATGTCGTACCTTCGTAATTACCATTAAACTCTCTGCACTGTTTTCAGATTGACACTCAACCACTCTGAAATGTTCGGATTAAATGTTCTGGCAAGAATGCCAAGTTGTACACAATGCCATTTCCAAATTTCTGACGGAGTAAATTACGACTTGCTGCTCATTTACTCACGGCCAGTGCCAAACTGACACTACTACACTGTGCAATCGACAAAATCAAAACAATGCAAAAAATTAAAAACAGAAAATGGTGATAATTTCCTAATCAAACCCTGTATATATATATATATATATATATATATATATATATATATATATATATATATATATATATATAGTGTGTGTGTGTAGTATGTTCAGCGAAATGCATTCTCGGATGTGCTTGCGAAAAATTATTCTTTCATGAACGTTATGTTCAATTGTCAATAATTTATAACTCTGTCAGGAGCGTATAGACAAATTTATAACACACACACACACACACACGTATATATATATATATATATATATATATATATATATATATATAAGAGAGAGAGAGATACATACATTTTTATGGCGTAGAACATTTTTGGACAGACTCTATTTAGAGCTGCTTATTCAAACTTTGGAATTCAGGAAAGTTTCACTTGATCTGAAGTGCTGTACCATTCAGTTACAGACAAGCCTCTGTTTAGCAATGTTCCATTTACTGTTTTTTTTTTTTAATTCATATGCGTGAGCAGATATGACCGAACGAGAAAAATATCCATCTCTGTCTGTGTCTCTCTTTATATATAATATATATATATATATATATATACATTCATATGTATTAGGTTGGTGCAAAAATAATATCGTTTTTTGACGTAGATTTTAACGTCAAAAAACGATATTATTTTTGCACTAACCTAATATATATATACACACATATACGTTCATATGTATGTATATATATACACATACGTTCATATATATATATATATATATATATATATATATGTATAAATACACACACACACGTACATACGTATATATATGTATAAAGACACGTACACATATATATATATATATATATATATAAATACGTGCATATGTGTATAAATATATATATACGTACATATGTTTATATATATATATATATATATATATATAAATATAGATACGTACATATGTGTATATAAATATGTATATATACGTACATATGTTTATATAAAAATATATATACACTGCGTGCCAAATTATTCAAGATAACTTTTTTTCTAAATTTTCAAAAACCGTCCAACAAATTTTCACACAATGTTGGCAACACTGAGCTGCGCAATCACTGAAAGTTTCGTACTGACCTGCGCAATATATCAGATCATCACATTTTATAGGTGAGCAAAACTAAAGGAACATATAATCTTGAAGTAAATAACATTTAATATTTGGTTGTATAACTCTTGTTTGCAATAAGTTCCTAAACCCTGCATCTCATTGTCATCAACAAACTTTGAGAAGTAACATATAAACAGGAAATATATTAATATAATTATCGGAGAAAACCCATGTCACACACACACACACACACACACATATATATATATATATATATATATATATATATATCTATATCTACACAAACAATATATTATTATAGTTTCCGATTATATTTTATTTGCATACATATGATTTATTTATGTAAATGCTCAGATTTTTTTTATAGATATCTCTCTCTCTATCTATCTCTCTCTCTCTCTATATATATAATCTATCTATATCTCTGTATATATATATATATATATATATATATATATATAATCTATCTATCTATATCTCTGTATATATATATATATATATATATATAATCTATCTATCTATATCTCTGTGTATATATATATATATAATCTATCTATCTATATCTCTGTGTATATATATATATATATATATATATAATCTATCTATCTATCTATATCTCTGTATATATATATATATATATATATATAATCTATCTGTCTATATCTCTGTATATATATATATATATATATATATATATATATATATATATATATATATATAATCTATCTATCTATATCTCTGTGTATATATATATATATATATATACATAATCTATAGATAGATATATATCTATATCTCGTATATATTCATAGATCTCTCTATCTATCAGCTTCTTTCAGTTCTTGCTTGTTTCGGCCTTTTTCCTCCTACGGTCTCCTCTTCCGGAGATGAAATGAATGCTATATTGTCTTATAATAGTCTTGCGATTGACTTGCCCATTCTAAAATTGCCCACTTTTTTCCCTGGTAAAGTTTTTGTTGTGTTGGCAGTATGTTTTTTTTTTTTTTCATTATCCTGCTGAATGATAAACGTTCTTCCGATAAGTTTGGATGCATTTCTCTCTCAATTGGCAGAAAAACGTTTTTGCATTTGATTGGTGCAAAAATGATATCGTTTTTTGACGTATTTTTTAACGTCAAAAAACGATATTATTTTTGCACCAACCTAATAGAATTCTAAATTAATTCTGCTGCTACCCTAATGTTTCACACCGTCAATAAATACGAATGAGCCTTTTCCCGCCGCAGCCATGCAAGCCCTAGCCAGGACACTGCCTCCACCGTGCTTCACAGATGAGTTTATATGCTTTGGATTATAAGCTGATCTGGCATTCTGATTCTTACTGCTGATGAGTAGTTTGCATCTTGTCTTATGACATCTATATTTTTGCTCTCTTTCTTCCAACGGTGGACTGTGAAATCTCCACATTTTGGGGATTATTGGACGAAACTGAAAAAAAAAAGCCATTTAATGAAATTCTTTGACTAAATTAATGTTTTGTAACGGAATTTTGAACCTGGTGTAAACTTTGAATAATGGCTTAGATTTTTTTTTTTTTTAAATATTATTCTATCAATTTATTTAAGTAATTTGAAAATTTAATGTCAACCTGATTTTTACACCCACACACGTCCCAGTCTTTGAGAATTGCCTGAAAGTCATACCACAGATTAGCTCAACTTTTGAAGTGAAATTGCGTAGACGAAAGATTTAGGATGCCGTCAGTTCTTGTGCTAGCACGAAGTCACATGTCATAGTGACCGAGGCTGGGAGCGTACTGGCCATGTTCAACTACTAATCATGTCAGATAATATGCACTAATTTTACTGAACTAAATGTTACCAGCAACTGAAAGTAATTTCTGATCGGTCTAAATGGGAGAGATCTGTTCATGCCTTTTCTGAGACAATGTGATGTGAACATAAACTAGCTCAGCCGAAATTGGAACAAGATTTAGTGATTCCATCTCCGGCGCTGTTAGGGCTACACTGAAACCCTATCTAATTTATGGCCATCATTTTATATCTATGATGATGGTGTTTGAGTGTATGGGAGGGAGATACACTTATGAAGCTAGAAAATAATTATTAAGTTATAGTTAGGCGCGCGTCATCTAATTCTTATTAAATAAGTAAACAAGATTTTAATTCGATCTTTATTTGATGAAACAATAAGTTTTGTTTACCTTTTTATAAAAATTCTCTCTCTAAAAAGACTTTCTTCGGAAAAATTTAATTTCTCGAGGTTATCTACTTTATTCTCAGGATGCTAGCTAAATTTCATTTATTTTTAAACGCCATTATATTTATCCAGAGCTTATCCTGGGCGGAAACAGCCTACATATGGGTAGAAAATGAATTCAGTGAATAAGAAATATAGAAAGGGACGTAAAACCAGGGTGTGTCGTCTCACCGAATTTTACAGTGAAGCAATGCTGGGAAAATTACAAGAATTACCTGGATATCATTTTTCGGTGGCCACAATCTTAACAATATTAAATATGCAGATAACAGTGTTGATGATAAACACAGAAAGGAAACTACAGGAATTCCTAGAGAAGGTAGTGAAAGAAAGCGAGAAGAAAAGACTAACTATCAATGGTAAGAAAACAGAATATATTGTTGTTAGCAAAAGGAAAAGCCCAAGATGAACTGGAGACACCAAAATGAAGCAAATACAAAAATTTAAATATGTAGGAAGTGTTTTAATAGAGGAAGGAAAATGTGACACTGAAATCTGAAGACTCATTCGTTGGGTGAAAGATGTCTTTTAAAAAGTTAAGCAATGTATTAAGAAACAGGAAAATTTCATTAGAAATACAGAAAAGATTACTGGACTGTTACGTAATATAAGTCCTCCTATATGGCAGTGAACGCTGGACAATCTCCTCACAAATAAAGAAGAGACTTGAAGTAGCAGAAATGTGGTTCTACAGAAGGGTTATGAGAATACCATGAACTGTACATGTGAGCTACGAGGAAGTTGTAGTGAAGCTAAAATGACACTTATACTTAGCATCAGAAAGAGAGAATTGAAATTTCTAGCGCACGTAATGAGGAAAGTGGGATTTTACACACACGGGATATGTTAAGGGCAAGGTGGGGGGCGCAATGGAAAGCTTCAAACCTGACTATCTTGTGTAAATGGATAACACAATAGGGATTAGGAGAGATAGCCAAATGATACGAAGTAAAAAGGACAATAAATTGTGTCGTGCCATGACAGCCCGTCTCCTGAAAGAACATGGCACATAGAAGAAGCTACTTTCTATTTTTCAGATGTCTCTTTTTCGTTCGTCTGTCTATCTTAGTTATCTCTCTTTCTCTCTCTATTTCTCAGAGAAATGGCCAAATGTGTTCTTACTAGATTTGTATGAGTAAATTATGAAATACGCGACGTGTATATTTATTCTTTAATATCTGAAACTTTTAGTGCGGCTATGTGCGTGTAACGTGAAGAATATCGTTACATAAATTGGAATCTGCGAATCGAGTTCAAATCCCAACCTTCTCTATAGAATTCACTTTAACACAACTACTCTTCAGAAAGACCTGGAGCTTTCTCTTGTACCCCTGCCCGAGCTAAGTATTCCTGGGTCCTCCAGCCTTGAGTGACAACCAGTTTAGGAGGATGACTACCCTGAGTTCGAGAGGGCAACGCGAAATCACTACACTATCATTTACAAGAAGTCATGGCAATTTCATTAAAAAAAAAAACTTTTATGATGCCAGTACAACAGCGGTAACTAGATTTATCTTCTTTGCTCTAGAACAGGTATTAATCAGCGCCATCGTTTGGACTATGGCACTATGATGTATTATTCGCAAATGTTTAAGAAGCTGGGAGGGGAAAATACCGACGTCGTAAAAGAGTGTCGTACAACATTAATAAATTAAAAAAAAAATACATTTAAAGACTCGCATATAAAAACTTTTTAATATGAAAGACTTTAAAATATGCCACCATTTCTAACAACAGTTTAGATTATTTATCCCGATAAACTAACAAAAATAAAGATATATTCTCTAATACGTTCGCAGTCATCGGCGCAATGTCATATAAAAGTCATATGTAGTGATAAATTATCACGACTGAAATTCATTGTATTATCCACATTAAATAATGTCATGCTTTGTTGAATAAACGGTCTCAGTGGAAAAGATAAAGAACATTCATTTGGGAAAATAATTTATGGCTTGTCAGAGAAGAAACAACACTTTTCTTTTGAACAGGCTGCATTTATAGTGATGAAATTATTTACATTGTTAATGGTATGGATGCGCATTATGGCAATATTTTTTTCAAACTGTTTGTGAGTTTAAGAGATTTTCTTTTATTAGAATTGGAGAAATCAAAAGAGCAAATCTTTCGCAACAGTATTAAACGTTACACAAGAAAGACATCCGAACGTGTATTTTATCAGCCTCTATTGTTGTTTAACGGCAGATATTAAAACGGTCTAACGAAAAAGAAAACATTATTCAACTTGTCTGCTTTTAAGCAATAACATTCAAAGCAGTCGTATCATTTTCAAACACCGTATTTACAAACTTTTGACAGTTATTGCAAATCTAGTGTATCAGCTCATTGTGAAATCTGAGATTTTCAGCAACTCCAGAAGTAATCAGTTGACCCTCAACACTGACGGCTGAAGTCACACCAACGCTGTAAGACTTGATTTCTTATTAGCTTCTTCCAGCTTGGCCTCTTCCCTTTTACTCATCTACTGATCCAGGCGTCATGTCTACCCAGGCGATAAATCCTTAACGAAGCGACTTAATGTTTTTTTCTTTATTTTATTTTCCCTTTTTAAGGTCTTAACACCGAAAAAATTATTTTTAGACAAGATATCCATTGATGGTAAAACAGGAATAAATTACAAGCATGAGATGATCACAGCCAGCTTTCAAGCTCTCTTTTTAAATATCAAATTAGCGTTCTGACCTAGGGACCAGAGTTCGAATCTCACCATAGTCGATTTGACAAGGAGGTGACTTCTTGATAATATCGGCCTGCGGAGACGATTCCAATGTGTGGCATCAAAAACCATAGCATGGGTTGAATCAAGTCTTGACAGTGTAATTGGGTAGACTTCACTGTGTGGGAGACAAAGACGGTTGGGCTGTTACAAGTCACCGAGAGTTTGAACTCACTGGCTTTGTTCCAAATGATAATCCCGGCAGATGATTTCTCTCTCTCTCTCTCTCCCCTCTCCCTCCCCTCTCTCTCCCCTTCTATTCCCGTCTCTCTCCCCCTCTCTCTCTTCCCCTCTCTTTCCCTCTCTCTCAGCGTACTTTCAGTATAAATCCAACGTTGGTTTTGTGGATGTTTAAAAAACACAAATGTGTCTGAGCAGGCGTCTGCAAGGAGGATTAACTAGACAACTTAGTATACTTATAGTCTTCCGAGACTGGCGGATGCCTACATACACAAGAAAGTTATACTCCCAAGCAAGTTGTAATTTTATATTAGTAACCTCTGAAAAGAATACGAGACTGAGATTTTTATTCATAAAAAACTGTTTATTTACGTCTGAACTTAAATTAACGTCAACCACATCAAGGCTATATGGCTTCTGGTCTTTCTTCTCACCTTTGATCTCTTGCGAGGAATTCTGACTTCTCACGTCATAGGTCCGGCATTTATATAATTTCCTGTCACCGGTTGTCATGTGTGTGTCTATTCTAAATTCAGTTGGGTTCACGTCATTGTTTATATTCGTTCACCTACCAACAAATTTGGCAACGCGATTCGGTACTTAATGATTTTGAAGTCACTCCCCAAGACACCTAGCTTATTTGACTTTTCCAGATAACATCGAGTACAAATCTTACTTTGTTATCTTTTAGTGTGAAACTTATATATACTGGAGTCCTCATAGATCAACTCTACTTAGATCAAATGTTTCTGATGGACATTGATTCAACCTTCAAGTACTTCTTGGGTTGAAGCGAACACTACGAAGTGGCTGTGAAGTTAAAGTGACCTTATGTGAAAATTTACGAACTCAAAATAAAATCTAATCATTTTGCTAAATATCGTTCTGATCATCGACCTTATCATTTAGTTCTTGACAAAAAAATATTTTATAAGTTGTAAATTGTAATTCTTTCATGTGTAGCGTATCTTGGTCAAAGTTGACCTGGAGGAGTCTATCCTCCTCTAGTTGTCCTTCTATTTGAAGGCTCACCTTGATCACAAACTCAATTGGAGAGGGACCCTCTTTCTGGTCGTCGACTTCAGTTTAGGAAGCTCTTCACCTAGAGATGTCATGTCATCACCGACCTCTATAGTGTGCCATGGGTAGGCCTGCAGTCTGTCGAAACTTGTCATAATAACCGTCTTTTGGTAGAACTCTTCAACCGTGAAAGTCTCTTAACCACTACAAATGGGGTTACCCACACAGTTCGGTGCCGCTGGCGATGAAGTAAGAAATAATGTACATAATTGTTCTTGTGATTGATCTTAAAGTGATTTCCCTTTGCTTTCTCCACGGATAATTTATTGGGGTATTACCTCTATTTAGATGTAATTAGTAGAAAGTTGTTTCACCCACAGATAAGGTTAATTTCAACCCGCAAGGTGGCAAACTACCTTCATTGCATCGTAATTGCTGGACGGGCAAGCATGTATATTGGCCGCCCCAAAAACAGTGGCAAGTTTTAATTCTTGAAAAAAATTTCTGAAGAAGAGAAATAAAAAAAAAATTCCTTTACCTTCATCATTCGATTCAGGAGTGGAATAGAAAAGAAAATGGGAAGTGAAAAATACAGACTAGTCCCTATATTTTTTACATCAATATATATCGGATGGTATTAAAATGCTATCATTTAAATATTAAAATCGAACCAACTATAATAGAACGCCCTTTAACGACAGTGAGTAGAATGGAAGATCATTCACAGAGACTCCATGATTAGGACGCAACCGAGACATATGGGGGGAGGGACTGTTCAGGTGCTCAGCTGCACTATGGCCCGACAAACACAACCGGTCATAGGACTGATGATAATTATGAAACTGTGATTACAAGATTTATCTTTCTTTATTGTTTTGAAAATGTATTTCTGAAATATTCGCAGTTATTATTCATTTTCTGATTCAAATGTCGGCACCTTTTGAAAACTGGTGACTAAAATAAAATAAAAACTTGAGTCTTTTCTTCCACATCGCAGATCAATTCTGCTTTGACTGGAGCTGCGAAAAACGATAAGAAACTGAAAATTCTAAATGTAAATTGAAACAAAGAAGGTAAAAAGAGAAAAAATATTTCAGAATATCACTTATTGGAGTCGCATCCATTCATCCAACCTTTTGGATATAAGAACATTTACCTATTGCTCTAACATATCATGATAGACTTTTTTTTTAAGTAATTGTTTGTGTCTGCTTTCCTTTCTATGGCCATCATATAATAACTTCAATTAGTGGAAAAAAGGATACAAGTATTTTTTTTTTATATTGAAGCTGACTTGTAAAAAGGAAGTCTAAAACATTTCCATCGCTGTTTCATCTATGTAACATTTTCATTTTTGCTTTGCATTCTATCCTTCTGTTTCCGTTGCTTTCCTTGACAACTAAATTCAGTGGAATATTTTTTTATCAATTCCAAAGTCCTTCTTTCTTGACTTCTATACCTTCCACAATTTTGATAATGTTTCTCTACAATTTTCCTCGGTATAGTGATATTTTTCTTTTAATTTTCTCTTATGTCTTTCCTTTTTTTCTTTTCACTTCACATGTCGCTTCATTCATTATTCTCTTGTTCTTCTCTTTCTCTTTTCTTTCTTTCTCTTTTCTTTCTTTCTTTCTCTTTTCTTTCTTTCTCTTTTCTTTCTTTCTCTTTTCTTTCTTTCTCTTTTCTTTCTTTCTCTTTTCTTTCTTTCTCTTTTCTTTCTTTCTGTACCGCATCGCTTCATTCATTTCTTTCTTTTTCTCTCACTTGCAATTTTCTTTCTTGTCACATCACTTCCTTCGCTACTTTTTTCTCTTAATTTTTTAATAAAATATTTTCCTTTTTTTTTTTCGCAATCGCTTCGTTTACTAGTTTTTAACTTTTCTTTCTTTCCTTCCTTTTTTCTTTTTCATTTCCCAGCATGCACCATTTCTTTCATTTTTCTTCTTACTTTTCACTTTAATGTTCTTTCTTTCTTTTTCAATTCATTCACTCAACACTTTTTTCTTAATTCATATCTTATCCAAGCCTCGTTTATGAATAAAACTGATTAATACTACTATCCGCCGGCCATACAAGCAAAATGCATGTCGCTTTGCTTTTGCACTGAAATTACCGGACTATTTCTATGTGTCTATGAATGAAAACAGCTTCTTTTTTTTATCAATTCGTTATTCCTTTTCATGTTTATATAACCTTGCGGCATTCCTGACCCTGTAAAAAAAAAGTATCTTCCCATTTGTGTATATATGTAGAACTGTATGTATATAGAACTCCTATTCGTTTATCCCATTCCATCTTGACATGAAAAACCGAATGTTTAAGGCATTTACTGCTTATAAACAGAAAGAAACTAATGTAGAAGTAAATGAACAAGAAAAAAAAAAACAAACAAAAAAAACAAAAAAAAACATTGGTAGTAGTAGGAGGAGGAGGAGGAGAAAATATCAGATTTCAAAATGAGAAGATGAGGAGAACTATTGAAAGAATAAATAAGAAAAAAAAGGTTAGAGAGACGGAAATAAAAATCGGGAACGATATAAGAAAGACGGTAAGCAATAGTGAAAGAAAAGTAGAAAAAGGTAGGATGAGAAGAACCGAGAAAACGAAAAATGAGAAAGAATAAAATGAAAGTGAATGTGGCGAGGATAATGCCGTTATAACGGTAAAAAAAATGGCGTTACCAAAACATTCAATTAATATTTTCACTATTTTTCTAATTCATTGTTTTTTTTTTTTTTTTTTTTTTATGAAGCAAGCACAAGAAATTAAAATTTTTCATTTTACTTATTCTTTTCTAAACCAAACCTTCCTAATTTGTGAATTCGTTTCACCCGTATTTTTACTTATACTGAGTGAATAACGTTCAAAAATAAGTATGACAATTTTATTATTTAACACTAAACAAGAAAATAATTAAAATTTACTTTCGCTGGATGATTATATTTATTAAATATTAAACAATTGAAGATGAAGGAACTGAGAAGGGTATCGAAGAATATCAATGGAAGAAGTAAGAGATACACATACAAGTAAGTGGAAGTAATTGTACGAACAGTAAAAGAATAAGAGGTTAACGAAATACCGAGCGTTGTAGTAGCAGTTGGAGAAAGGATGAGGGGGAAAAAGTAGAGAAGACGAAGATGAAAGAACGAAAAAAAGATGATGTCTGAAGAGGAAAGAATTAAGTGATAAGTCTACGTATGTAAACAAATCAGATAGATATGATGTTACTGATGTCAAAGAAAAAAGTGGGTAAAAATGGGATAAAAGAAAACGACAGAAAGAAAAAAAACGGGCTAAGAATAGGTGAGAAAAGCAGTGATATTAGTGAGTAGAGAATGGAGAAATAGAAGAGGAAAAGAAGAGGAAGGAAAAACTTTCGAGAAATAATTGCTCAAAAGATCCAGTGGGGAAAGAAAAAGTTGATATCGAAAAGGAAGAAGAAAATTAACAAAAAGTGCATAGAAAAGAATGGAATGATGAAAAAAAAAGGACAAATAAAAATTTAAAAAAAATAAATAAAAAGAAGAAAAAGTTGATATCGAAAAGGAAGAAGAAAATTAACGAAAAGTGCATAGAAAAGAATAGACTGATGAAAAAAAGAATAAAAAAAATAAAACAACTAAAAAGACAAAGATGAAAAAACAAACATGATGATAATGATATGATAATAAATAGCAGAGATTAAATGAATACGGAAATTCGGTTTCTATTAGAAATTATGCGCAGTATATTTATACCACTGTTTTTATTTCTCTAGTTCCCAACAAATTTAAATAATAATAATAAAAAAACAAACAGCTAGTAGAACATCACTGGAATAGAATTCTGGGATTGAAGACAATTCTTCTGCATCATATGACACGTTTATCTTTTACTTTTCTTCAGATATTTTGAATTGATCACATGGTACGAAAGCTTTTTGCGTCATTGGTTGGTCTTCATTTAAATGAGTTGTATGAGGCCTCGTTTTTCTTTACAATGTATAGACGATAAGAGATGTGGCACTCGAGGACGCGAGTAATGGGCTTATCATTGCCAAACAAGCGACAAGGATTTGAATTTATTAGAAGGCTTCCTTTGCCAGCTCTAAAAAACGAGCCTGGATAATGGTAAATTTTTGATGTGATTGAATTAGTGGTCGTTAAAAGGGAAAAGTACGTGTACGCTCACACACACGAGCATAAATATGCATATACACTGACGTGCCAAAAACTTCAGGAAGGCAATATGCAAATGTAATGATAGTTGGGTACACCGTATCTTGACATAAGAATGGCCAAACTCATATCAGAGTGATCTGACATCTGGTTAGGCGGGTCTTGGCAAGACGATGTGAATTATTGAGGAATGATAGTAGAAGCTAGAGGGATGTGAGATTTTTGAAAATGTAGGAACATTTGACATCCTTTGGTTTATGGTCTCATGTGTGTACCCCCGAAAAAAACCTTATGGAAGGCTTTCCTACTCACTGAGGCCAGCCGACTGTGTGTACATAATGGTGATGACCAAAGGCGTCTGGCAAGTATTGTCTGACGGATGATTCCATTTGTGAAATTGTGGAAAAATTTGACGTCTCTCGATCATACCGTCGACCGAGAGACTTCAAATTTATGGGACTTAGTCTCTGAGTAGAGATCTATTCGCACGCAAGATCCTGCATCTAAAAGCAGTGAGCTATCTAGGCGGCATGGCACTCCGTTATATATATATATATATATATATATATATATATATATAATGGTGTGTTCAGAAATGTATCCATACATTTTTTTAAAAAATGACTAAATTTTACCTAAAAAAAGGTCCAAGAGCAACTCAAGGTAGTGTTACTGAATAAGAGGAGGAAGTAAATGCATATTATAAGGATATTTAGGATAGATAACGATTGAATATGACTTGAAGAGTTGAAATTTGTACTGTTCTGGAAAGCAACACCGTATGATTCTACAAAGTAACATTTTTTGTGACAATGACGCAACATGGCAACCAGCCCTGAACAGATAATTTCTCGCGGAAGTTATTCAGCGGGAAATGTAATAGCATGGAATGAGTTAGTGCACCGCGTGACCGTTACAGTGATTATTCTGTATTATGCTCGTCAGGATCAGGACAGAATATTGCATTCTGTTAATACTTAATACAATATTCTTATTTGGACCCTGACGACTCAACTATCGTGCAACTTAAGTCGGTCCTTGATAAGAGTCTTGAACATTTTATATGATTGATGACAATAATTATTGATTGTGCACTTTACTGAGAAAATTATGCTCATTTTGGCATTGTTAAGTCATTTAAATTTACGTATATCATAGGTATTATATATAAAATAGAATTAATTTCCTGTTTTCTCATCTCTCTCTTACACACTATGTGTCTACATTTCAAATCCCATTCTCGTAAATCACAGCAATTGTTAATCTTTAAGCACACTACATAGTTACTGTGGTTTAAATCCTGGAAGATTCGAAAGACGGACAGTATTAGAAAATTATAAAATATATTTTAAAAACATGTTCGGTTTTTTATGACCATAATGCATTGATATACTGTAAAACCATATATTATGTTTCGTTAAACTTCTAGTTAATTTTTGGCGGCGATAAAACCTCTCTTTAGGCTCAGTCCACCATCTATCCACCTGTGTGGGCTTTTGAGATCACTGAAACGGGTGAACCAGAACTTTATCTCGGTTTCTGCACTTAGCATTAGCGTCTGATCGGTCGGCGCGGAATTAAACACCAGTTAATTTGTCAGATGATAATTCCGTTGAACGTGACCGACGTTTTTTCATTATCTGCTTCTTCAACCATTCATCTTTTCTCCTCCTCTTTTTATATTCAATTATAATTATTGTTCATTCCTTTGAATCTGCTTCCCTCTTTTTTCACTGGCGCTTTTATCAATATAATTTATTTCGAATTATTTTTCTCATCTTGCAAGATGTCGTTATCGACACAACGTTCTGACAAATATCTTCAAACCATCATCAGATGACCATTGTTTGGTTGATATGGAATATCAGTTGATTATTGTGTTATTTTACCCCTTTGATGACAGCTATTGTTCACTGATCCAGGGATTGAACTCACTACCACTATCTGGGCATAACACGTATTTGACCAACTCTTATATTCACTACATCTCCAAAGGACACCGGTTTTGCAATTTTCAGGAGTGTTTATATTCAGAGTAAGTATATATGGATAGATATCCCATATCAGCTAAACAATGGATACCTGATGATGTCCAGAGTCTACTTAGCCGAAGCGTTGTGTTTATAATAATATATAAAACAATCAAAAGGGCTTTTGCCTTATTTTTCACCTCCATTATCTGCTTTCAGTATTTTTTTTTTATTTGTGTTCTTTTCTTAGTCTTGACTATAATAACTCTTAACTTCCAACGACACTGGACCAATCGAAGAAAGGAGGTTAGCAGGCAAATCATATTATGCCAAGAAAAATAGTTTGACATAAGAGTAAAAATAGTATTTGAAATTCTGGCTTAACACCAGGGATTGAACATAAAGTCCTTATACGGTAGGAGATACTTAGCCGTCTAGATCACAAGGTAGCGGACAGAGCTTTGATCAGGAGTAAATATTAATAATTTCAGCTTGATTTTCAACTCGATTCAACGATTTTGTTACCCATGCCGTTAACCATTACACTATTCTGCACGTATTGATTTAGCGTAATCTGACAGAGGGTACACTTGTAAAAAATCCATTTTGGAAATGAACTCACAATGCTTGTAGATCTCTTTGCGAGAACAGATTGTTTGCTATTGCGACAGGATAGGCACCATGTCTCTAATTGTCTATTTCATTTCATTCATTGATCGTTTCTTTTCTTTCTTTTTTTTAACTTCTACTTTTCAATATTATTATGAATAAATTTTCTTTTCTTTTTCACTCTTCCAATTTTGTTCCGTCCTTTTTTTTTTCTATTTTCTTTTGTTTTGTTTTTTTTTTATCCTTATTTCTTGTCTTCTACATGTTTTTCGATTCTCTTTTCTTCTCGCCTTCTATCTTTTGTCCATTTATATTTTCTGTATTTCTTTTGCTCTGCTTCTCTCCCACCTCTTTAAATTTTTCTTTCTCGATTTACATTCATATCTCCTTTTCTTTTCATAATTATTTCCATATTTTACATTAGGATATATACTTCTTCATCTATTTTATATCCTCCGGGAGCTTTATCATTTTTATTCATTGTTCATTCAAATTTTTATCACTTTTTATTTTCCTTCTCTTCTTTTCCGTGTTTATAATAATAATAATAATAATAATAATATTTATTTTACTTCTTCCTAAATTGTTTTATTCGCTTTGCGATTAACCTTCCGCTTTCCGCCATCTTTATTTGTCATTTTTTTTCTCTTTTCTCTATTCATTGTTTTTTACTTCTTGTTTTTCTTACTCCTCTTTTCTTTTTCTTTTTTTCATCTCCGTTTGTCATATATTTAACTCACCCTGTTTCCTTGCCGTTATGAATAATAATTAGACAATGATTTTCAGTGTAATTTCCTTGCCAGTATGATTTCATATTCATTATTGTGGGCTTTTTGGTTTTTTCATCTTATCTGCGTCACGAAACCAAATCGTTTTCTTCATTTGCTTTTAAACATTTACACGCATAATATTCAGCTATATTAATGTCCTCTCCAGTTAAATCACATTAAATTAGAAAAGGGTTAATAATTAGTGGGTACTTTTTCGGATATTTTTACACATGGTAGCTAATAACTGATGAAGAGTTTTTCGCTTTCATAGTACGGATTCCAAAAATACATCTTTTTATATAAATTTAGAAGAATATAATTTCGAAAAGAAGAAACGTTGATTTAACGGTCTTTTGGTGTTGAAAGAGTTAAATACTGATAGACATTTCAGAATGATTAAATTTAAATAAGCGACTGGTTGTCGCATAAAGTGACACGAATAAATCGATGCAGAAAAGTGGCAGATTTAATTAATCCCTTTAAAAACCATGAATAAAATATGATCCACTAATCGAGCTGATTTAATGAGGCCATCGAACGCCACGCCGACAAAAATGATGTGACTTCTACTTCTTTTGTTAATTAAAAGACACGTTTCATTTACTACAGTTAAAAGTTAAGCTGATTTAATAAAAAAACATCTTGTTACAGTGTGTGTGTGTGTTTTATCATCAATGTGTTGAGAGTTAGAAATTAGATATACAAAGTTATACGAGTTAGAAATTAGATATACAAAGATTCACAAAAGGTACTAACTCTTTTCCTTCCGTAGTAGCTAAGAAGCGTGACTCAATGAATTACTTCAATTAATTCTATCCACATTGATTAGCATCACTGTTGGAGTCTTACCTACCAATCTAGTTACTTAATATTTATGTTTTCCTTGGTGGTTAATATACCTCCCAAGGTTTCTAGTAATCATGGGTTCTATTCCATAGTTTCGGCCTTGTGCCACATCTAAGCTATGCTTATAAAATCACCATAAGTGGGCGCTGAAAAGTTCTTGATCTGACCTTCCAAAATATCTGATGCTGAGCTATACTTAAAACTGACTTGCAGCGAATTTTCAGCACCTACTTTTTGTAATTATACATATATATATATATATATATATATATATATATATATATATAT
>OZ010572.1:63330881-63333381 GCA_963932145.1 Acanthosepion lycidas | reverse complement strand
TGGCGGTGAACGGGTTAGAATTCTTTTTTAATCTTTCATTTTCATATATTTAGATTTTGTTTGTATTTCATTCTACCAATAATAGACGTTTTGACAAGCAGAGAAGGCTCTACTTTTTAGCCTAATATATTAATGAATTTAACTATTGCGATAAACAATCTTTCAGTATCTGTCTATATTTCTGAGATGAGGTATTATGTCCACTATTTGCATTATTCGGACTATTGTTCTAATCTTTTCACCATATTTATTACAACGTTTCGGCTGTTGTACGCTCTGGCCTTCTTCAGGTTGTTCAAGGATACATGGCATTGTGGATAAAGGCGTTAGTTAGATCCAGTGACAAAACGCAAAGAGCGTGCGTTCAATATCTGGTTAAGGCAGTGGAGAACTTGGAAAGGGGAATTACCAGGAGATAACTGATAACTGACATCCATTAGACATGGCACATGGAACTAGAAGAGTCTACGCCAGTGAGCAAAATAAAGGGTTCAATTCGACATTCCAACCACCTGAAGAAGGCCGGAGCGTACAACGACCGAAATGTTATTATAAATATGGCGACAAAGATGAGGACAATAGTCCGAATAATGTAAATAGAAACATTTTTATGTATTTGTACATTTTTATTTTTCTTAGCCCTATCGAAAATATAAAACGTTTTTGATTTCGAGTTTAATCTTTTTGTTTTTATCATTGTTTTTGAAAAGTTTTCTGGTTTTGTTTTAAATTTAAAAACAATTAAAATCTAATGCGAACGTAAATGAACTTTTTTTAGCGAAAACTGAGAAGGGTGAGAGTTAAAAGTAATTTTATAAAATTTGTCTTTTCTACGTCGCTTTTGTTCTGGACTAAATTGTCCTATACTAAATGACACAGGCTAGTTTAGAAAGCGAAAATACCTGATTTCCAATCTATAGATAGGTTTTGTATTTCGCTCTAGGGTATTGGTCTTGCACACAACTGCGTCCAAAAGCATTGTAAGGTTTCGGCTGAAGTCGTCCGATGTCGTGATTAACGTGCGTTCTCTCTTGGCCGTTTTCGATCGCCTCGAATTCTGATTTCGTTTGTGCCTTCCCTTTTCAGAATGAGAAATACGCTCTTCCTTCAGACACTTTCATCCGTTTCAGCATTTTCATTTCAACATCCAATGTAAGCTTGCGGTTTACCGATATTTCTTCCCTTACTAAAATCGATCTTCTTAGATTAGATCAAGTCCAGCTAAGTCAGGGTTTCGACTACATATGTAGCTCCTGTTTGTGAGATGTGTTTTCTCTCGATGCTTGCACGGATTTTTGTATGGTCGGCTTAGAAAAGAATTCTTTTAAAGGAGATATGTGAGAATTTGGAATAAAATTAGACCAAGAAAACTTTTATCAACGGACCAGCTTTGCCCGAAGACATAACAAGTTAATTATAACGAAGAAGTCGTTAAATCAATTAATCCGTAGTTTCGGTGAATGGATACAAATTCTTTTTCTCTATCGTAAAGAGGAATAGGGAAAACGTTCAAGATAGATTAGGTGACGTTACAATCGGACGAATGAAAAAGAAAAGAAAAAAAAAAGAAACAAGAAAATGTCTGTGTTTGTGAAATTCCTGAAACATACACGGTATGTGTTGAATTAATTCGCATATACGAAACTTAATTTCTAGACGTTTCATATATTATTGATAAATTACGGAGAACGGTATCTCAAAATATAATTGTACTATTTAGCGGGTTCTAATAAAACTTACGTCTATTAATGTCAACAAGCTATGAATTTGTATTTACTCAACCCCCTCCACGAGGTCAGGTTGTGACACAAGGTCTGTTTAATGTGGGGAGCCCGAGCGCATACATTCGGACTAGGAACAAAAAACTGCCCGAGCACCCGCAACCGTCGGTCGCGCTGGCCTCAGTGCAAGCACCGATCCCTCTCTCTGGTGCAATAAGAGGACGCGGCCTCGAGCAGATGTTCCCTAGGCCTGGGAACATCTCAGTATAATTTTCCTCAGTTGCTAACAAGCCATGAATTTTATGTGAAAAGAGAGTGTTCAATGGTGATTAACTATTGCCTTTATTTCATGATTTATTTGTGCTAGTAACACTAGCCTACATTTATTTTGGTAACTTATAATTCTTTTTGACTAATTTTCGAAGTGTACGTTTAAAAAATCATATCCATTTTTACTGATCAGTTCTACATTTTGCCTTGCAAACTTTGACTATTCTTTTTTAAAAATACTATTGCCAAATTTTCCATAGTGTTTACATTAATTCGGAATACATTTTGCAGAAAATCAAAGATGCTTTGGAATTCCTGATTGCTCAAACATCTTGTTTTTGTCGCATGATAACGCATGATGATAACGACATTGTCATTGTATTGTTAAAAGTTATGAATGAAAACAGTCTAAAGTCTTGTATATAAATACTTAAAGCAACTTTAGGCAACAGAAACGAGGTTCAACAGAAGGATGCTAAAAATACCATGGCCTGAACATTTGAGTAAAA
>OZ010572.1:63285881-63328381 GCA_963932145.1 Acanthosepion lycidas | reverse complement strand
TTACTAATTTACTTGTACTAATGATTCATCGTAATATAAATTAAACTACACCACATATTTGATATATATATATATATATATATGTCTGTGTGATAAAATATAGTTTTAAGGTATGCTATAGTTATAGGTTAAAAATACAAAATATCAGGTATAGAGCGTATGTATATATCAGCTGCGTGATCAGAGAGTTCAACCGAATGGAGACAATCTGTTTCAAACTTGAAGGCAATTATCAGGCCAAGTGGATTTGATAGTAGCTTTGTGTTAGTTTTATTTTGTTGTTTGAAATAGTGTTTCTAACTTTTTGAGTCCTGAGTATTTTAACACTTATCAAATATTGTTTTGATTGAAACAAAGGAAAAGTTTATAGGGTGATCTTTTTCATGCTTCATCAATGTGGCACTTCGCATTCTCATGCTGGAGTGTAACACTTTCTATTTAGCAAAGCAAGACAATCTGGATATAATTCTTCGTTCACCAGATCAAGTTGCTGGTAATAAACGTCTACAGTACTATTCCTTCCGTTTCCCACTGGTAATGGACGACACCGTTAATATTCGATCAGATACAAAGCAAGATATTCTGAGGATAAATCTTTAGTTTTGGTACTAGTAATGGTTTCTCATTTACGATAAATATCGTCCTTTTCGTTTTCTGTTGACATGCAAAACCCATTTTTCACCAACAACGAGATGCCAAAATTAAAAGGTTGGCATTTCTGGTTAAAGACGGCTGCAGATGGTGGAACCTCACACTGTCAGATAGACGAGATGATAAACTAATTTTCCTACTGTTCACTACCTTCTGCCTTGGTTGGATGAGTAAGAATTCATCTTAGTGAAATATGTTATTACTTTCCCAACAGCCTTTATTCATATGTTGTATGAAATAACTATTGTTATAGGCATGCACACAAGGTGAATTTGTAAAGCAAATAGAATCCAGTGCTAACTTTTTGGCACTACACTTTGTAAGCTCGCTGTAATCTAAAGAGTGTAGTTAGGAAGTGAGCTGAAATTGAGAAATAACACATATATAACACACATATACATATATGTGTGTTTGTGCGCGCCAACTTTAAGATATAACAAAATCTGTGAAAGGGCAATGTGGATAATGTTAAAATGATAAAGTCAATCACAGGGTGAAACATGTCAGCTAAGATAAGTTTTCTCTTTGTTATATATATATATATATATATATATATATATATATATATCCGCAGATAAACAAATATATTAACAGAAACAGTAATACAAAGTGAGTGTTACAGCAAGGAAGTTCGTTCCAATTGTCAGAGATGACTGGTGGAACTTCCCTCTCCAAAAGTTAGTACCCGCTCCTATTTATAGCTGGGAGAGTCCATGCGTGCGTGGGTAAATTACCATACACACACACACACACACACACACATATATATATATATATATATATATATATATATATATATATATATATAATGTTAAAAATCTATGTGTAAATTGATATTTCTATTTCTATATATTTTGATAAATCCATACAGGGTCGAATAATTCTTATTCCCTTTTTCCGAGTAAGAAGGACGTTCCGTTCAGACGGCTTCTACCCACAGAATTGTAGACTTTTGTAGAACCTCACTCACAAGAAGATACTCTTTAGTCATTAAAATCTTATCCTCTCCAAGTGCAATGGTCAACAGTTATTTATCCTATATATCCTCATAATATTCACTTCATGCTTCCTTCATTTACGTCCTTAGAACAACCATATTCAGTAACCTTCTACCTTGAATGGCTCTTTGACCTTGTGTTTGGTGAATAATAATATATTTGGGATAATGGCGTGAGCAAAATACGATGTTTTTTACACGAATCTAAATATGTAGAACGTACTGTATGTACAAATTTTATATGTATATTTTAATATTAATATATTTTTTTAGTTATTCCCATCTAATATAAGCATCTTTTCAAAGGCATACAAGAGATTTTGAATCTCGTAAGTTTTTTTTTTTTTTTTTTTTTTTTTTGCAAGGATAATCGAAACAAATTCAACCCTGCACAAAAATATATTATCCTCTCGTAAATTTATTTAATTTTCCAAATTCTAACGTTTCCTTTCTTTCTGAAGAAGAAACAGAATTTTCAAATTGATTCTACCAGAGGCATTTTTAACAAAAATGCAAAGAGAAGAAAAAAATAAGACTTTAATTCTCTTGACATTCTTTCCATCTTAAAACAAAAAATAACGTAGAACACATATAATGGGTTAAAAAAAAAGAGCAATAACGTTCTAAATGACATAAAACTTCGATAGAGGAAACCTTAGACCATAAAGCTGTTAGATTACATGATATACTGATAATCAAAAGCGCTCGCAAAAGAAAACATAGTGTAATTGGAAAACGAAAAAAAACAAAATTGGCAGTGAATTTTTCAGACTGAATAACATTCCATACTAAAGATGCTCGTTTTTTTCTGATGAACGAATATTAAGGATAATAAAACAGACAATGTTATTTGCAATGTTAGTTTTGATGTCGAAAAAGAGATCGGTGACTGATTATGTTTCATTCAAGCATTGTTATTATTATCATTGTTAAAGTATTTAACGGTGACAAGGTGATAGTTTCATTTACATTTATGGGTCTGGCACGGGTTCGCACGCATATACGTACACATATTTTCATTGTTTTCTTTTACTGAAGTATGTAAAACGTATTGTGCGGGTAGCCTAGCAATTATCAGCGATTTAGGCTCAAGTTCCGGCTTCGTCTGATGCATTCATTTTCGCCTAGACTTAATTTTCTCGTCTTTAACCCAGTCTAGAGAAGAATGGAGCATGTAGCTTTGAATGCTATCTACTCGAAGAATGTAAATCTAAATTCCAAACCGTAAATAGCAGGAAATGGCAAAAGCATCACACACACACACACATATATATATATATATATATATATATATATATATATATATATATATAAAGTGGACATTGAAGTCAACATCCAGCGGCAACAGTCTGATTTATGTTAAACGTAATCATCAGGCCATGTCGATTGCGTTTAGCATAAAACAGACTGTCGCCTCTGGGTGCTGACTTCAATGGTCACATTTATACTTACGTACACTCTATGCATGATATTGAGCACTTTAACCCATAAATATAGCTTAAAACTTTATTTTATCACATATATATATATGTGTGTGTGTGTGTGTGAAAAACTATAAATAATATCTATCTCTAAAGTCAGTATGAATAAAAGAAACGAGAAGAGGAATACCTTTTATGCCAACGCGTATAGTTCCTTTAATATGCAAAAGAATTACATCACTTAGTACTCTCCATAGTTTGTTTTTCCTTTTATGCAATAAGATTCGAGAATATTTAAGAGGGACATTTAACTTAAAATTTAAACGTTCATTTCTCATTTAAACCATTTTATATGTTTCCAATTGCATATAAAGATTTCAGTATCATGTTACTTAATATGAGAGGACTAAAAATAGTAAAAAAAGGTAGTATTGTCTTGTGACATTGAATGTTATAACATTGATTGTCTCCAAAAAACAAAACCAAAGAATCACTTGATATTAATATAGAAGTTTAGATAGCACAACTCATAGCTTTGGAAACAGACCGGGGATATTATGGTAATGGTTTTGACGCTTTGGAGAGGACTGATAAGAGATATTTACTAAGTTACTGAAGATGAGAAATTACACAGATTTCTAGTGTACCTATAATTTGAAACAGCTCTGATAATGATGATGATGATGATGATAATGATAAAATAATTACCTGTGCAGACATTAATGATCTTGAAATCAGTTCTGTGAGCTAACACAGGGCGTGGGGTATTTGGAAAAATATTGATAAAAGTTATTTACAAAGTTGCTGAAGATTTACAAAGCTGCTACTAATTAGCAGCGAGCCTTCCTGTCGAAACAGCACCGAGGTTGACTTGTGCGTATAAATATTGGTTACTAAATAAAATTTCTACATTTACCTCAATATTCTGGACATAGCGACCAGAACTTCGATCCTTTGCTAGACAATGTGAAAAAGGTGCAAGTTCTATCTATCTATCTATCTATCTATCTATCTATCTATCTATCTATCTATCTATCTATCTATCTATCTATCTATCTATCTCTCTCTCTCTCTCTCTATATATATATATATATATATATATATATATATATATATATATATATATATATATATAAATGATAACGGACTCTACAGTCGGTTTCGACGTATGAGGATATGACAACTTAATTCAGTTATGAAATTTTGTACGATAATTAAGAAAAATGAACGAATCAAGGTAAACATATATATATATATATATAAAATTTAATAGACACACACATATAAATGCACATATATACACATATAAATACATACAAATATATATACACACACACACACACATATATATCCATATATACGCATATACATATATATATATATATATATATGTAAATACATACATATATATATATATATGTAAATACATACATATATATACATATGTAAATACATACATATATATACATATGTAAATACATACATATATATACATACAAACACACACATATATATATATATATATACACGCACCTACATGAATCATATATGAATTAAAGCCACTATACGAAACTCATAACGGCTTATGATAGACATTGGTTGTCTTTTATATTTAGCAATATACACACACACACATATATATATATATATATATATATATATATATATCCACATACACACACGTATATATATATATATATATATATATATATACAGAAACCTCTCATCAACAGCATAATGATGGATGGGGTGGTTCATTAAAGCCAGTTGTCCGTGGATGGGAAGGGATTATTTTTGAGTTATAAAACCGCTATAGTAAATACCATTTTGTTATGATCATAATTTAAATACTATACACATGTATATATAGCGTAAATAAATATATACTTAATATAGATATATTCATCGAAACAACAAAAATAATAGATTTTCACAGCTACTTTCTCATTCACGCGCTGATGTATCATACTTTATATACCATCTTTGTTTACAATTTATCATACTTTATACACCATCTTTGTTTACAATTAAAAGGCACGTCACTGCCGCCATGCGGTCACTTTGAGAACTAATAAGACTCGTTCCGCAAACCCCGCTAATTTTGAAATGCATGGCCAGAAGTATTAAATAGTTATACTTAATTTATAATGTATAAGTATAATATTTTAAATTTCAAGCGTAAGTAATTTATTCATATAGATTTCTATATAAATATACCTCGTTTGAGTTTCTGCAATGAGGAGTTATTATTTACCTGCAGCCTATTATGGTTATCTTTGTTATCACAACCTTTCCGATGTTGTGTCCCCCGGTATTCGTCAGGTGTATATCGATCCTGCTAACAATCATGGAAATCTGAACTGGACCTTTTATTTAACCTACTCACGTATATTATAGAAATACATGCCTCCCAAAACGAGAACAAGAGTCCGGATGTAAACAGTGTGAATAATAAATATATTTATTGATGTTTATCATAGTTAATAAAATTAAATTTTCGCACATTTCATTTCGTTATAATAAAGAATTGATCAGAAGTTGCTGCATTTTCACAGTTTAAACCTGTTTTCGAATTATAGGTGAAGTTATTCTGGTTGTCAGTTCATGTCTCGTTACTTAATGTCTATTTTTTATCTTGTTTATATTTGAGTCCAAACATAAACACTGGTCTCTTTTATATTTGAGTCAAAATGTACAATATTGGTCCTGTTTGTCCTTCATCTGATATGCACCGTATCTTTTCAGGTCGTGCGCAATCATGGCTCTCCACAATTTCCTGTCCTTTGTAGCTGTTAGTAAAGTCCGTCATTCGATTATTTCTCCTAAACCCTGTTCTGCCATCATAAACCCGTTAGGTAGATTATGCGTTGCTTAACTAATGTCTTTAATATGTGCGGTCAGTGACAAAATATTTCCTCATTCCGTGCGCTAGAAATTTCAGTTGTACCGTACTAATGTTAAGTTTAAGCATCCTTTTTGTTTTAATTTTCTCTAAAACGACGTCATTGTTCTCATTTTCTGTCATGATATTCTCAGCATCCTTCTGTAGCTTCAAACCTCGTCTGCATGAGGAGATTGTTCGGCATTCACTGCCATATAGGAGCAATGATATTACATAACAGTTAAGTAATCTTTTCTTTGTTTCTAACAAGATTTTCCTGTTTCTTAATACTTTGCTTGGCTTTTAGAAGGCATTTTTTGCTACTCCAATAAGCATTTGTATTTCGGTGTCGCACTTTCCGTTTTCCTAGATATTTAAATTTCTGTACATTCTTGATACTGGTATCTCCAATTTATTATTCTCAAGTAGGGCCCTTTTTTACTTTTGGTGGGACAATCGTTTCTTCTCTACAAGGGATGCAGAGGTGTATTCTTAGCCGACTCGACAAAGCCATATTTGTGAAAGTACAAGACGTGTTATTCAGTTACAATATTGTTTTCGTTTTTGAAAAATCTTTACGCCTTCTTACAAAAATGTCTCAGGCTATAACTCGGCTTTGAAAATGATAATCATCACAATAAATTATGCAAATTGTGCTGCATGTAGAAACCTGAAGACTTGTTTTGTCATCACTGAAAAAGCAATTTGCAGAACAATGGAATATCTTTATTGAATGAGTGAAGCAGGCATTTTTGGATGTCATTTCGCTGGAAATTTATTAACTTTTTCATTATTAAAAACTAATTTCTGAAAGTTTCAATTTGGGTTTATGAATCCAAAATATTTTCCATCTCCATGATTTCTAAGAAACGATTGATTTTTTTCTTTCAGCCTTTATTTCGGGTTTTAATATTATGCTATCAATTAATATTTTATTTTTTTTTATTTCGCTTTACTGTAATAAAAAAATATCTTTCCTTTTTTTTCAGGTACGTATTTTCCATCTATGTCTACTTTAAGAAATGTTTCAGTATCGAAGAATTCTTACCAGCTCGTGAAAGGTAAATTCTTTGAATATTCAAATTATGTCTGTGAAGAGGATTATTTGTTTCCGTTTCTCTTGAATTTCCGGTTAATATGGAATCGGTCAAGATCAGAAGAGAAAAATATTATGACAATAAAACATAGTCGCATACAAAATACATGATGGTTCGTAGATGGAAAAACAATAGCAATAATAATAATAATAAATGGTAGTTGAAAAAACGATTTAACTAAGACGTTTCAGTCTCTCTCTGCCTCTACAAAATAAACATTGCAATAATCATAAGTTGTTATATTTTACTCGTTGACTTTTCACATTGGTAGGAATTGATAATTTTTAACGGTAATCACATGATGGCAAATCTTAATATTCCAGGATTTTCTCAGTATTCCATCTGATTTTAATAATACTGCCGTCTAGATGGATTCATTTAATTTTCAGTTATTTTTAAAAAAAATTCCATAAGTCTGTATAGAGTGGCTCTCTATTCTCCTATATTGCTGGATAAAATTTGTTATAATTTTGTTATGAAACGTTTTTAGTTCTACAGTAAAATGGATATTTTTCTTCTTTTTATTCTCTTTCGACAACACCTGCTGAATAACTATATTGGGCTTAGTATATTTGTACCCTAGCATTACTTTGTTGGCGTCTTCCTTTCCCATTCAGTAATAATAATAATAGAACCAGATCTCTTAATGTAGATCAAACTCTTACTCATCAATGGCTGACAGGTTCTGGTCTCAAACCAGAAACTGTAGTCTTTCCGTGACTCATTGCTTTTCAATCAGGAACAACCAATGTGATGTATCTAACAATATTTGTAATGACATGATAGTACTGCTCAATACATACATTAGTCAATATGTCGTACATTCAACCACTCCATAAAGAGAATTGGTGTGAACATCACCCACCACAAGTTGTACATAATAAAGAGAAACCACTCTCTTGGATTTCATCGTTTAGACTTATAGGCAAATCCAAGCAAATCGACCAGATATAATTGTGAAAACTCATGTTGAAGACACTTTTCTTCGGATAGGTGTTGCAGCTTTAGACGATAATCATACATCTTTGAAAATGTTTGAGGAACTAAATAAATACAAAAACCTCGAGATAGATATCAGTAGAATGTGGCATCTCAGGACCTTAACTATTTTTATTGGGGTCTTTGGGAATAGCAAAAGAAGGTTACTGAATAGAATAATCGCACGAAGGTTGGTAATGAACAATGATACTTAAGACACGAACAATACATATAAGATTCGCCAACGTCGCGTAGAAGTAGTCAACTGATAGAAATGTCAAGTGAATTCTCTAACTGCAGGATATCTACCAACCGCCCCACGCAGTTAGATGTGGCACAAGGCCGAATTTAATCTGGAGTATCCGATCCCGTAGGCTCTGCCAAAAATTCCCCGTAGACCCCTTATAAAACGTGGTCGGGTAGCTGTTTCCCGAGACGAATCTCTGCCGTTCGACATAGCCTCGTTTGGGGATCCTCTCTGCCCGGAAGCAGATAGTTTGACCAGCACAGCTGGAGAGAAAGCTCCGATCGCAGACCAACATACAGTATTTACTACTGTATTTATGGGAATGAAGACACCCAGTATCGTCTGTAGGTATGCTACAACAATTATATAACCGGTAGCCCTAAAATATAGGAATTTCAGAAAATCATATTTATGTTTACTTATCACATCTTGCAGAAATTTCTCTCCATGCTATGACCTCAATTATGTTTTCTCTCTTTTTTTGTATGGTATCTCATCTGTTTGCATCTGCTTATGCAAAAAGAAAATGCTATTTTTGAAGTCTCTGGTTGAGACTTGCGGGCATCTCTTACTAAACAAAGCAAACGCAAAACACAATAATCATAATACTAACGAGAAAGCTTGCCAGGTGACTGGAATGATTTATATTACCAGCCTGTAAAGTATGTCGATATTGAAACCGAATTAAAAATTCAGTCTTTCGTGTTCTTTGAAGACCCTCGCCACTTAGAAGATTGGCACAGTATAATCTTCCTATCCAGAATTTATTCTCATTTTCTCCCTGTGTCGTAAGTAAATCTTATTAAATCGGAGTTTTGTGGACGATGTAATTGCGTAAGGCCCAACATCACCGATGATCGGTGTTCGAACCTTGCTAAAAGCATGTGGCATTTACTTGAAAGACTGTTGATACACAAACCTTCATCGTATTTATCACGACCTGACTTTGTACTAAACTCAATAATTATCAATAATCACTTCAGAAAGATAAGGAAATATTTAGCGTGTTTGTTTTAATTAACATTTAATCATAAGCATGATTATCTTTTAAGACGCCAGTATTTTTCGAAATGTCATTTATATTTTTATTTAAATGTTTAAGATAATTATCTGAAATTAATAATGTTTTTAATAAAAACCTTTCGCTTAATTTTCAGTTTAGCCTCCACGCTCATTTCGCATTAAAAATTTCCAGAATACTTACATTTAGGTGTAATTGTATATGCTTTATTCGAGTCTGGTTTGATAAATTTGCTAAAATCTACCGTTTTGGAGTTATCGACAGTGAAAGTTCGGATTCATTCGTGTCGCGGGCAGCCAATACTGGCGTTGTTTGCACACATTCGCTGCAGAAAGCTAAGTGTGGAAGAGAACATTGTTAACGGCTTTGTTTATTGATCTTGTCTCGGTTACTGCGCAATAATCAAGAGAAGTGTATATACCACTCATAGCTTTCCAAAACAATATAACTCATTATTCCATTTCCAAACTTTCTGATGAAGCTAAATAAAAAGCTAAACATGTTTAATATATAAAGGTTTTTCCTACTCGTTCCTTATTTTAATCTTTAATGTAAACGTTAGGTTGAAGACAAACAAATATTATTTAAGTTTTATTTAATCTTTTTTTCTTCTTTCCGGAATATTTTTTTTTCTATTTTCCGAGAAATGTTTGAGCAGATGTCGCGTGGTGTTATTCTACGTAATATGTAGTCATGTATTACTTTGTGGTCTCTTGACGTTTTCTTTTATGACTTGTAGAATATTTGTTTCAGAAACCGAATGAAACTTTATTAATGCTTTTTAATAAGGATTTTAATATTTGGAGTCGTTTACACTTGCTACTTCCATTAAACCTTATATCAACAAACACCACATCAAAAAAAACACAAGTAATCTGACCAATACTTATCAGCAATTCTAAAATACCATACCGTATAAAGTGTAAAAAATATTATAAATATTAGAAGCATTAATCACGAAGAACAAACAACTCAGCTTCATTCACTTAAGGCCAAACATTTTAAATGGATTTCACAACTAAAAAAAGACGACGAGAAAATTCAAGCGTGTAAAGATTCTGTGAGTGTAGTCAGCCATGACCACCACCAGCAGCAGCAGCAGACAGATTAGGTTTAAGGCCCCACATTCTCCACAGAGCCAGTCTAGTAGATTAAAGTTTTGGTCCGTGAATTTGGTAAAATATTAATTGAGTGAGTTCAATTCCTGGGCAGCACGTGCTTGTAATTAGTGGAAACTGGGCGACCAACAACTGAACGGTACTAAGAATAAGAACTAAACGAGATATCTGTAGACATGGGAAGTGGAACGAGAATAGTCCACTCCCTTAGAGTAAATAAAAGGATCAGAGGAAAGATGCAGACATTCGCATGAAAAGGGTGCGATGGACAAATTGTCGCCATTTTATATTTTTTAAATTTCGCGTTGTTTGTTTTTATTTTATTTTGTCAACCACACAGTTGGGTCAATTGGGCACAGTCTGTGAGAGAAAGCGCACCATGACGCAATTCACTCCACCAGAAATTTGGAAAAGGCATACTGTACTACTTGGCATTCGCGACGGAAGCTAAAATACGAATATTTCCGAGTGTTTGAGTATCAATCTGAGGACATTGCAGAGGATTCGGAAGGGGTTGCATGATATATCCAGTCAATATCATGGTGTCTGGATTGAACACTAGTGATAGCGACGTTATGCCTTCATTCATCTTCCCACAGGGCCTCAGAATCAATACGGAGGCTTGCATCAAGTGCATTGAGGAGATAGTGTTGCTCTGGGTCAAGAAGGTGGCTTCTGAAAGACCCAACAGGAATCTGCACCCTGCAACACAAGCAGGAGAACTCGGTCATGGCTATCCTTCAATTTCTTTGACCACGTCACCCCTTACATCTGGCCACATAGCTCCCCAGACTGCAACCCCCTTGATTATTGTGTGGCTGGTATATTTGAGCTTGAGGCAAAAAAAAACCCTCCTTGTAACACCAAGATTAACTGAAAGCAATGATTTTAGCAGCATTCACCAACTTAATAATGGAGACTGTCCAGAAGAAATGTAGAAGATTCCGAAGTCGTCTGGAGGCCGTAGTTGAAGCCAATGGTGATTTTATTGAATAAATTTACTCTTTAGCATGTCAACATATTTTTGTATAATTTTAGTAAATATATCTGTAAAAATGAGATGTTAGTGTTATTTTCATTTTTGCGTAATTTAGACAATTTAGCAATCGCATCCACTAAATAGTGTAAATAATGATTGCTCGTAATCCCCGAAATTCAAGCAGATACAAGCGGAAATTTCAAAAACTAATATAAAATCTCGATACGATATTAATATGTAAGAAAAGAAAAAAAAGAAAGAAAGAAAGAGAATATGGAATGAATGAGATATACTTAAAGGAAGAAACCAACTGTAGACATGATTTAACTAATCAATTTTCAACACTCGAACTCTTACGGACAGTATGAATAAACATCAAATTATTAGCAAAACTGCGCACGACTTTTGTTTGATAATCCAATATCCATTTCCTCAAATAGGTTTTGTGAAGTTAACTTCATTCTTTATATCTAAAAATTGTCTGATCTCTAATGTTTTGAGTGAAATATCCAAGAGACTTACAACTCAATTTGTCTGTTATATATAAAAGAGTCAACTTCAGAAGGTCAAAAGGCAGAATATAACAAAATTCTTTCATGTTAAATTAATGGATGCGAAATAATTGGAACAGATTAATAAATAGATTAACAGAAACACTAGAAGTTTGGGGATTATATAAGTTGAAGCGTTTAATTTCAAGCACCAAGAGTGAACATAACTGCACGAATATTTCATAGGACAAAATCTACGAGTAATTTAAGAAGTTCAGGTGTCATGAATTCATCAAATTGAAATTTTAAAGATATCCTTTATTGCTTTTTCATCTTTTCGTTGGTATCAGTCTACTTTTCTGAACGAAAAAAAAAAAGATACTTTTTATAAACACTACATTTGGTAGGTAAACCTGTTTGAATAGACATCTTTTTTTTAAACATTTATATTGACACCGACCGGTCTCGGCAGTGACAAGTCTTACTCAAACAAAGTGATTCTTGACTCTTTTAGAAGCTACATTATCTTTATCCTGAGAAACCATCTTTAAGCTAGGCCTAGTTAAGTGCTCAACTATGAAAAGACATCACAGCAAATTAAGGGTCAATTTTCCTTTTTAACTTTTAACAAATGCTCGTCTTTCGTTGGCATCTTTCAAAACCTATAACTGCTTATATTATTTTCATACTCGAATATTAAACAAAGCAATTTAAAATAAATTAATGGATTTAAAAAAAACTCGATATTTCTTATTACTTTAAACATTTTATGCACTGGGTACACTCATAAAAAAATAATCTCAGATCAAGAAAAAAGACATTAATTGATTAAATATTTAATGCGTTTGTCAGGGGAAATCCCGTTTCATAATCAGTCGAACAGGTTATATTTTCACTTCAAAGTGCTCAGAGGGAGAGGCTTACGGCAATGTCAGGTCGAAACAACGGTTCTCGTACGATCACCGAAGTTAAGCAATGCCGAACTTGGTCAGTGCTTAAATAGGTGATCGCTTGGAAATACCAGCTGCTGTAAGCTCGGATATGTATGTGGTGTAATGGATAACGGCTCGGAGTTGTAAGTCGGAGAGTCAAGTTCGAATTCCATTCAGGTTCTTTATGTTCACTTACATGCAAATATCCTTGGGAAAGGTTTGAATCCACCTCTTCTCCCGGACTATGGGTCAAATAGTAAGACGTGTATTAATAAATCATTATTATATCCTCAAAAATTTTCAACCCAAAATATCTTTCTACCTTTAAATAACATTTTAAAGGTTGATAAGCAGTAAAAAAATCAACCAACCAACTAATCCTCAAACACACGCACACACCCCTCACACATAAATATATATATATGGCATTCTGCATAAATTATGCCTTATATGACTGCGCTTTCGAAATTCTGTCCGACACCAGATAACAGCCATGATCGAATTGATTACAGAAGATGACTAAGCAAGTAATCAAGAAACCAGACAATATCAAAAACAAAAAAGAATTTGAGCAATTATTTTTTTCTACTGAGACTAGAAAACCAGATTTCGAGGCCGATGGGACAGGTAGACAGAGAAATGTTCTTAAAAATCCTATGGTCTATGGAAATGCCAATATTACATGCCAAAAAAAACGAGACATGTAACCAGCAGAATAATTAACTTGGCGTTTAGCCGATTCCTGAAAAACAGATAAAGAAATCAAGATGACTAAGTTTTCAAACTGGAATAAAAGACTGCAATAAAATGAAGCTTTCTTTGAACTCGAAAAATACTTACAAAACCTTACAACAATCATCGCAATATCTGCAACCTTTGCCAACAAGTAAAATTAGCTGTAATAACATTTCCAGACCCCAAAACTTTTAAACCAGAGATCGGAAGTTATGTCCCGTTGTATACACACTAAAAAGTTCCTTATGAGTTCATTTGAAGTGGGATAAAAAGAACTTCTGTTTATTTTATTTAATCCCCTACCGATACATTTCCAATATACTTGATTTTCTCACTCCTCCTCTTCACCCTCTACCACGTGCCACACAGTGCGCTCATTCATTTTTTTTTTAAATATAGCGTTCATAAAATTTATTATTTAAAAAAAAATAAAACTTTAGGGAATCAATTGACCGAAATCACCAAAGTAACAGAATCGGCTGATCTATTTTTCTATACGCATATGTCTCTCTATTTCTTTTTTTTCTCTCTCTCTCTGTATAATTTAAAACATATATTTATAAGGGATGTGCTCAATATCGGATCGCAGATACCTTGTTTATATAGACAGTGAATATATTGGAATTAACACTGCATATTGACCCTCTCTTTCACGCTTCAATGCGATTTTTTAAAAAGTTAGTGTGATAATAGTATTAAGTCATGAAATTAACAGCCAACACTGTTGTTTTTTTATGTCCACTCTCTCCCCCCCCCCTCTCTCTCTCTCTCTCTCTGTCTATCTATCTATCTATCTATCTATCTATCTATCTAAATAAACAGGGTTTATCATAAATACATTACAAATATTTTTGGTGGTTAGGGTGCAATCCCACCAAAACAAGGACTAAAGTTCATATAAACTGCATGTCTGCAAATTCTTCATTTTCGAGTTATTAACTTAAAATTTATGGGTAGATGCCATTAAATGTAGAAACCAAGGTACAATCTCAAAATACTTTTACAAACTTGGGCCGGGTTCCTCACACCAAAACAATGTAAAATGTCTCCATAAACATATGCCCAAAAGGCCAAATAACAAAAAACATCGGCAGGTTGTGCAATAAACTATTGGTAAAAGTTCTCCAGTGATGAGGGATCAGAGGTCGAAAGACCCTACACACGTTGCAAATGATACAAGAGCTACTCTTGAAGTACACTCCATGTGGTACTATAAGATGTGCGATATGCTAAAGCTACTTGACGTGTATTGATATCTGGATCGTCTCCAACAACCTGTAGAATGTGTTCTTATGGGTTAGGTCTTCCTCGATTCATAGTTTGTGGCGCTACGGATCCAGTCTCAGAAACACGACGATAAACAGCAGCAAAGGTTGGATGACTCGGCTGCCATCAGTCTGAAAACGCAATCTGCTACATCCGTGCAGCCTCGCATCCATTTCCATTAGCGCGGCCGTATGTAAAATGCATATCTGCCTGCTCACGATATGAGTATCCTACCATTGTTAAATGGAACACCTCACAACTACAAAAGTTAAACATTGGAGACAGACTATCCACAAATATACACGAATGACAAATGTAACCTAGTCTCCATGTCAACACAGCGCTATCTACCGTAAACTTTCTTTAAACTTAATAACTCAAAATCGAATGATTTGCAGACATAAGTTTATATTGGGCTTTGTCTTTGTTTTGGCGTTGGTTTAAGGAAACCTCCCCAAAAGTTTGTAAAAACATTTTTAATACACCATATATATATATATATATATATATATATATATATATATATATATATATTAAACACTGGCGTCAATACAGGCTCTCAGTATTGACCTCAGTCTCCACATTTTCATACGCACTATAACATACCTTAAAACTATATTTTTATCATATATTCATTTCACTCCAGTGTCTGGGAAAGAAGATATAAATGATAACAATAACTGAGGCATAGCGTCCATATATGACTTTTCACAAAGCGAGTGAACATTCATGTTACTTCTGACTGGGAATAGAAAAGATTTATATCCATTTCTTAAACAAGTGTTGGAGATTCCTGAATTGTTTGAAGAGAACAAAAGCTAAAACCAAACAGTTTTCAGACAATCAAACCAATTCAATTTTAGAGACTTTTTTTAGAATTACTTTGGCAGATATCGTCATGGTACCTTTGCACATTTTTGTGTGACATTCAATGTCTATATTAATTCATATGAGACATAACCGAGATTCTTTCATCCACAATGTTGTATGTCGAATAAACACGTTGGAATTATTTAGTGTTTTTACTCCTGAGATAGAATTACTCATTCGAAAAAGAGGGTTGCCTCAGGAGTAATCCAACCTCATGAGATTTGTTAATATACATTGCAAAAATGCATAAATTGTAACTGCACTAAATTGAAATCAAGTGCAATAGGAATAAGTCATTTTTGCAATGAGTAAATCCTTCTCAA
Organism: Acanthosepion lycidas; assembly: GCA_963932145.1. Lineage (NCBI taxonomy): Eukaryota > Metazoa > Mollusca > Cephalopoda > Sepiida > Sepiidae > Acanthosepion > Acanthosepion lycidas. Next base: position 63,312,374 of record OZ010572.1, on the reverse strand, counting down.
AAGTGCAACATTGTCATTAACGTCAAATAATACAGCAGCAGCTGTTTAATTAACAACATTGTAGTTATGGTATCCAGGTTCGTAAGAAAAATTATTGGTTATTCTTTCCTCATTCATGAGTTCGTTTGGATCTGTATCAACAGACCTGTCTGCTTTTATATCACCATGCGCCTGTTGAAGAAAAGGTTCACTGACCCTGTAGTAAGTATTGTTATTTCATGCAGTTGCTGGCAATTCTCTTATGTTGTGTTGGTGATGAAGACGTCAATTTTGAATTTGTCAGCTAGGTTAGCCATAGAGATAAACCATGCGATCCGCTGAGACTGTTCCTTCATCAACTTCTAACTGAATTTTATCAAAAGCAGCTGAACAATAATTTTTAGAAAAGTAAATTGTTTTGTTTGTTTCTGTTTTACATTTTTGCCATAAATGTGACCGGATCAGGCAGCTTCTTGACTGAACAGAACTTGTCGTAGGTTCTTTAGAACTACACGCATTATCTGACGAAATACACCCCCTCTAAAGCAACTGTTACGGAGCGAAGCATTTTATATCCTTTTCCTCTTCCTTAATGTATCGCGTCCCTTCAGGAATTTTGTTGATCATGACTTTCCACAACTTCCTGTCATTTATATCTCTTAACAAATGTCGTCTTTTAGTCATCTCACCTAAACTTTATTCTGTCATCCATTTACTCAAGCTAGTTCGGTAGGTTTTGCGCTTTTCTCTTCTGTCCCTGTTGCCTTCGGTATGTCATGCGAGTGGCATATTTTCCAAACTCTCTTTCCTCATCATGTGCCCTAGAACTTTCAACTGTCCTTTTCTGATGTTAACTCCATTTTGTTTGAATTTTCTCTGAAGCTTCGTCGTTGCTCGAATATTCAGCTCATTATATTGTCAGCATCCATTTGTAGAACAATATTTCTGTCTCCTCGAGTTACTTTTTCATCTGTTAGAACATTGTCCAGAATTCATTGCCATATAGGAGGACCGTCATTGTATAACATTTCAGTACCTTTTTATTTGTTTCTAATGAAATTTATTGTTTCTTAATATTTTGTATTATGAAGTAAAGTCCTCTCTGGAATAGACGTTTTCAGGTCAACAGATGGAAGCTCGACTGTCATTCGCTGTGGCGTACTGCTTTTATAGCAGTACCTCATTTGCATACAGTACTATACCACCCTGAACCGAAATAGTTTTATGCCTTTCGTTGATCTTTGATTTCTAATTATTCTTCGGAATCTAAATTGTCTTTCTTGGTGTGTATCTTGGCTTCTTCTTACAGAGGACCTAGGTCTGAGTTCATTTTTCTCTTCCAACTCCTCGTCAGATTTCTAGTCATTGTCATCCATAGATTGTTCAGTTTCATTACTGGATTCATTAGTCCACTCTTCCCCTTCATGTTCTTCACCTTGAGATTCTTCGTCCATTTCTATATCATCGGGTTCCATTCTGCTTCTGAATTGATCTGCATGCGCCAGTACATTACGTCCATTTTTCGTTAGTATTGCTGTGTTGTGTCCTTCCTGTACTACAAAATTCGCTTTGTCTGGATTAGATTCATTGTCTTTTCTATACCACACACTTTCACTTGTTGGAAATGACATTGTTATGGGAGATCAAATCTGTCTACCCATTAATGCGGACGGACTTTGTAGTCTGCCGGCATGTGGTATTGTTCTATTGGTTAAAGTAATCTTGGTAAATAACTCTCTAGATTTTCATTAGATGGGGAAATGATTTTAGTCCGATCTTTAGACTGCACCATTTATTCTGTGACTCCATTCGATTGTGGGTGGTAAGGTTATGTTTTATACGGGACGCATCCAATACGAATTAGCGACGAGCACAAACTTTCCTCGCAAAATCCTGTCGCGTTATCTGAGACCAAAGTTTTAAGCACTCCATTCCTTGAAAAATATTGCTCTTAATATTTTTTTTTTTACAGTGGTGGCTTTTTTTTCAGCAACCATAATTACTTCGGGCCATCCTGAAAACGAGTCCACTAAAATTAAAAATAACCCCATGCCTTTGATATCAATATGATCCATGTCTACCCAAACCCATGGTTCTTTTTCTTTAGGCCACGAGTTAATTTTGTTTTGCCAAAAGTTTTTCTTATTTCAACACATTTGGGTCACCGTTTCTTCTATATCTCGAGAATATACTGGCCACCACATTTGTAATTTGTAATTTCATTTGTATCGCTGTTATACTACAATGTACATAATCGTGTACACCTTTTAGTACTTCTTTTCTTAAAATTTGTGGGGTATTATATCTCCATTGCATATTATGCATTTCTCTACAGTTAACTTATGTCTTGATTCTTTGTAGGGTCTTTCTGCCATTGAACAATTGCTACATGTGTTTCTTTTTATTCTGTCTGAAATTCTTCTTAACACTGGATCTTGTATGATTTCCATTCTGAGACGACTTAAGGTGTAACACATCCGTTTCAACCCAGTAAAGTATTTTATCTTCTGAATTTTCAAATGTTTCTAAATTTTTACTGTTGAAATTTAGTCTAGATACCGCATCTGCGTGTGAAATAGTGTTCCACTTTATGTATATGATGTCAAAATCAGAGGCCATGAGTTATATATGCCATCTCAAAATTCTAGAAGATGTGAATTTTGGTAATACCTTTCTGTGGTTGAATACAAAATCTAAAGGTTTGTGATCTGATTTTAACAAAAATTTCGCCCTAACAAAAAAATTCGATCTCTTTTTGTGCTTCATACTGTTGCTAATGCTTCTTTATATATATATATATATATATGTATATGTATATAATATTTGATCAGTTAGCTACAGTTAATATTAATGTTCTCACTAGGTCCATTATTAGATAACCTTCTTGAGATAAAATTGAGGCCACAGAATGTTCACTTTCATTCGGAGTCAATGGCTCTTCTTTTTTTTTTGATCAAAGATTTTTGCAATCGGTTTTCTTTTTCAAGTTGTCAAAAGCTATATTTGGTCTTTGAGCTCATTTAAATTCCTTATGCTTTTACTGTAATTCTTCAAATGGTTCTATTAAATCGCTGTATTTAGGTAGATATTTGCTATAAAAATTGCTCAATCACAAAAAGAATTCTTTTTTGTGCTTTGGTGTCGAGACTAACGATATTTTATTTATCAGTTTATTGTCTGGAGAAATTACATGTTTAGATAATTGGTTTCCAAAAATACAATATTTTGTCGCAATTTTACTTACATTTATTGTTATTTATCGTTATGCCATCATATTTTGAATATGTTTAAAACTTCTGTTTTTAATTCCTCTTTACTGGAAGTACCTATGCTTAAATCGTTTTGATATATAATTATATATTTACCCCCTCTGATAGAACTTTTTCAATTGCCTTTTGAAAACTACTGCTTGAAGTCTTAACTACAAATAGAAGCCTAGTTCATTTTAGTAAGCCTATTGGGGTATTAATTTTAGTGACTTCTTTAAATTTTTCGTCAAATTCTATTTGATTATATGCTGATCTCAGGTGAATATGGCAAAGTATTTAATTCCTGCTAATTCATGACTTGCTGTTTTTATGTTAGGCAACGAATCAGGCTTATGTGATGTTTCACACCTTCTTTATTATCCACGTATATCCTCAAAGGGCCACAATTGATGAAGCCAAACTGCTACCACCTTGGGTAAACTCCTCTAATATGACTTGTTCTTCTATCTTTTTTAAGTTTGGCAACTACCATGGGTAAAATGTGTATAAGTATTTTTCGAGATTCAAAATAAATCGGGTGACTATTTTCTTTTAGATGAATACTCGTTTTATAACCTTTCAGTTGTCCTATGTCAGATTCTGACTTTATACAGCGTCTTAATTTCGCATTATCCACTTTCAAAACGTCTATTTCCAAAAGTCCATTTTTTTTTCATTTTTGTCTCGAAAGTTCCTTCAAACGAGCCTAGAGATTTGATGACAGATCTATCAAATTGTTTTAAATTAAGATTATTTTCTCTTAATTTAGGCTTACCGATTTTTCTCAGAGGCAGCGAAGCATTTTTTGTTTAACTCTGTCAATGATGGAAAGAAACGATAGGGTAGCTCCAGCCCATATATATGGCTTTTTAATTTAATCGGATTTTGATGTCAATGATAAACTTCAAGATTAAACCCAAATCTTTATTGTCGATATTTCTGCTTCCTTATAATAACAACTGTTAAAGGGAATCTTTATCGAGGTTTGATTATAACATCTTTGAGACCGAAGATACGACTTCATAGCGTTGTAAATATTGCCGCTCTCTCCCAAAATGTCAAGCAGATGACAAAGAAAGTAACCTTTTATTCTAATGTTCACTCAACATAAGGCCCAAGGTAGAAGGCTACCGTATAGTCTTGTATAAGTCTAAGAAAAGGCAAGTGAAGGTTATGTCGGAAAAAATAACCTAAGTCATGAAGAGGTCCATATTGTAGTGATCAAGGAAACATCCTTCCTGGAGTCAGTTCTACAAAGCAGTATTTCTTTCGAATAAGCTATTCTAGTGGAACTTAATTCTTACTAATGAAATACAAAGTAAATGAGAATGATTCATCGTTGAGTGTGTGGCATGGCAGGTCCCAGTTGCAAGGGTCAGAATAGACGCCATGGAAATAGCGATAGAGTAACAAGAGGCTTGCAACATTTCGTATGTGGGAAAGGGATTGTAAGGTGGAAAATAATTCATCGCCGACAAGTCCGCGTGCACACTTTTGAACTCTCAAAGCAGACAAGTGATGACTGGGTAGTTCCAAACCAGATATAACAGCAGTACTCCATTTTCCCTCTGACCTGGCTCTTGCACAGAAGTAGTGAGTTGTTATTCCCCAGGCTTTGACGAAGAGCGAAAAGAAATAATAGGCAAAACGTAGGGAAGGGGGGCTTCAGTAAGCAACGTAAATTAGCGAGATACATACAAATGGAGTTTTGTAAACGGAGAGGCAGTTCTTCCTTTTTTTTTTATTTGAGTTAAGAAACAGGTCGCAGGTAACAAGTATGTTTTTGCAGCGTAACGGAAATTCAATTTTGTTGGATTAATCCACTTTACGTGAAGGCAAGCATTATACTACATAAACATCCACATAGTGTCCTTTGCTGAAGAGTTGTGATGAATTAGATTCAAACATCCATGTAAAAATAGTTGTAAATAAGATTGTGACGCGACATACAGTTCGAAATCCTCATTTATTGTTGGATTTTAAATTAATTTCTGTTTATCACATCATTTATGTTAATCATAGGAAAAACAAATTAATCTCATCATTTTCTCGTTAGAAATCAGAAAGATAGATATAAGTACGTCGATTCGAAAAAACATGAGTACATTTGATTTGATTGATGCCTTTTCTACGGCTTATCAACCTTTTTGCAGGTTATTTAAAGCCAGAAAATATTTTTATATTATAAGAATTTTCTTAGATAACAATAGTTTAGTGATACAAATCTGACTAAGAAAAGAGATGGATTCAGACTTTTCCTAAGGGTATTTTCGCGTAAGTGAAAACTTAGTGAGAACTGGAACTCGGCTCTCCGATGAACAATTCCGTGTCAAATATCCATTACACCACCCGCACATCCAAGATTACAGCACTTGATATTCCCACGCGGACACCCATTATTCTCAAGCAAAGAGCAAATATTCATGAGTGCCTCTTCCTAAATATTATTTTTAGGTTGGTCTGATATTCTGCGATTTTTGCCGGGTACATTTTGGAACTAGAGTAGGGTGTAAAACCTACAATGGAACTTACCACTACATCATTGATAGTAAATATAGTCTATAGAAAAGAGATCACATTTTTAATATTCAATTTCTCCGTAAGGAATCAAAGCCTATTATTCAGAACGACCGACACAGCCGTGAAGAATTATTATTCTTGATATAACTAACAATACAGTCACTGTTGGTTCCCACAGAAAATAAAATCCGTTTTGGCGATCAAAAAGATCAAATGATATCCAGACACTTTATGTGTTCCCGTTTCTTTTCTAGTTAGCTTTAATGTTTTGAGGATTGATGTGCCGCTTACGTCATTGACACTGGCTCTTTTAACCACCTAAAGCTGGTACATCATTTCTTCTTTGTACACTCACACAGTTGATTCCATCGGCTTATTTTGACGAACTTCAGACACGTCAAATATATCTCGTATGTCTTAACTGCAGATGGGGAAAGTATCCGCTCAATGGCAAGGTCAAAGATATTATGAAAGCACTGAAAATATATATCGTTACTCAGAAATCAATTGTTAAGCTAGATAAACCATATCAACCCCGCTATTTATTCCTCAGGATCCATTTAGATATAGTAAAGACGACATGAGACGAGGGAGAGATATAGGAGGAGTTTAATCCCAGCAACGTAATTTATCATTCAGGAAGTTATGCAATAATGCTTTTATCCCGTCAAACAGAATGTCCATTTCCCAGTTTCAAGGAACGTATTTAAAGCATATAAAATACAGTTAGAAATAAAGAAAAGAGTACTAAACTGTTATGTAATACATGATCTCCTGAATGATAGTGAATGTTAGACAATTTCCTTAAAGATGAATAAGTGACTTGAATAACAATGATATGCTTTTACTGAAGAATGCTGAGAATACCATGGACAGAACATATGATCAACAAAGAAACATTAAACAAAATAGGAATACTAAAATCTTACCCTTACAATCACAAAGACAGTTGAAATTTCTGGGATACAGAGAAAAGGGTCTAAATAAATGAACACTCACAAGACATATTAAAGCCAAGAGAAGTAGGGAGAAACAGCGAGTAATGAACGAGTTCGTAAAAATGGCTGACTGGAGAGAGATAAAGAGGGATGGTAAAGGATAAAATATTTTACTTAGAAAAAAACTTATGGATGGCTATGATCGCCTACATCCGCGAAGCAATTAATGTATAAACGAAGTTACACATAAAATGTATATTATTAAAACGCAAACACAATGTGAAGAGCAACATCAGCAGAACTGATCAGTCAGAAGAGGACAGGTTTACTTCTTGTTTGATTCTGGACGACATCTTGAAATTATAGTTTTCTTCTGCGCTTTGACTACAGTGGACTATGTTATTAAGCCTATCTTATAGCGAAAAAGTAACTTCACCTGAGGAAGATGAATTGTTTTTATGAATAAAATTTTCTACAAACCAATTTTGAAATCCTGAGGTTATTTATGCTTTAATGTATAAATCTCTGCTCAAGTCAGTTAGAAGATGTCTTGAGAAAAATATATGTTCATTGGCATGTTATCGTAGTTGATGGAGAGGATCGCGAATGAGCGAGCATTTGGGCCAATGACTTTGGCTCAATTACGTTACCGCTCAGGTAACAGTAAAAAATACTTTTAATCGTGACATAGGCTTATCGAAATAAACGTTTAATAGACCGGCTAATATCAATTTTCCTATATAGCAGTGAATGCTGTACAATTTCCTTGGTGATATAGAGTAGGTTTGAGACAATGGAGATGCGTTTCTACCCAAAAGTACTGAGAATACCATGGACTTAAGATGTGAATAACGAGCAAGTTTTTAGAAAAATCAGATTGAAGTGATCACTTAGAATCAGAAAGTGACCGTTGAAATCTCTTTGACACATAAGGAAAAAGATCTTGAAGACTAGGGCACTCACAGGACATATTACAAACAAGAGGGACGGAGGGAAACCGCGTGGAACCTACCTAATAGGCTTATGTAAATGGATGGTAGAATTGGGAGTAGGAGGGATAGTAAAAAGACAAAAATTAGTAAGAGATACAAAAGATAGGAAGTTATGGAGAACCATAATCACCCATGTCCTGAAGGTACAACAGCGCATAGAAAAAGCAGAGGTTTTTATGCAATAATGGTTAAGTCAGTAGAATAAGCTACTTGGAATTTGTTTTTTAGAAAAGAAGTGAAGATAAAGTTTAATGAGGTTGGTGAAGTGTTTTTAGTGTTTTAGTGTTTTGTCGCGTTACTATAAGGCGGCGAGTCAACAAAAGAACCAAAAAAAGAAAAAAAAAAAAAAACAATACAAGAAAATCGGTGAAAGGGTGAGGAAAAAAAAAACCCTTCGTAAAGTGAATTGAACCTATAATAAGAAAGCTATAAATTATCATTTGTTCGCCACTTGTATATTTATTGGTTTCATATTGGATTTCGTAAACAAAAGCGGGAACTGTAATTTGAAGCACAGGATGTTCCGGAGTCTGCAAGGGAAGCGGTTACTAGAGTATCAAATTGTCAAAAGATCAGGCAAATGTTCAACGAAGGGTTCGGAGATATTTCCATATCATTTTGATTCCAGTTATTTCTAATCGTTTTTGTTGTCGTCTATTTTAATCTTATTATATATAAGATTAAAATAGTAAAATAGTAAGGATAGAGAGAAATCATCACAACGCAATGATTAACGAGAAAATCTCGCAAGCCAGTTATCACTAGCTGATCTCTACACAGGGCTGTGTATCACAATTAGATCAATCCTACAAATATCTAATTTACTGGCTATAAAGAAATGGCAATAAATAATAAATTATTAAAAACGATTAGAGAAATGACAGCGTTTGAGAGAGAAAAACAGAGAGCAAGTAGATTCCAAAGAATAAGAAGAAACACTTCATAAATATTTCTTGCTATTATTTTTTCTAATGGCTTATTCTGTTTTCATTACCGTTTTTAATGACATATATTGCTCCACTTTCTTTCGCTAAAAATTGTCTAAAAGTCAGTCTCTTAGTTTTTATTATGGAAAGGCCAGATACCTACCAGCTAATGTTTACATCGACGCCTTCGACGATCGATCCTTCTACCCAACCTAACTCTATGATGCTTTAATCTTAAATATAAATAGTATGATTTTTATATGTTATCAAATGCAATAATTATTTTAATAACATTTTAAAACAGCAAATGTGAGTGATATTAAGAGTACTTCATTAAAAAGTTTGTTTAGCATGCATACACACGCGTATCTATCTATCTATCTATCTATCTATCTATCTATCTATCTATCTATATATATATATATATATATATATATATATATATATATATGGCCTGATGGTTGCGTCTAGCATGAAACACTTTGTCGCCTCTTATATGCTCTATCCCTGATATTGAGCCCTTTATTCCATAAATATAGCACACCTTAAAACTATACTTCTTCACACACACACACACACACACACACATATATATATATATATATATATATATATATATATATATATATATATATATATATATAGTGCATGCATGTACTCTCTGGCAGGCTAACTTGCCACCTATCGAAACTTAGTGAATTGCATGCACACGTCGACCAGCACATCATGAACAACGTAAGACAAATATTAGTAGATAACACCAAAATACTCTACAGTACCCACAAAATAAACAGCGTACATTAAATAAAATGTTATCCACCACAGGAGAAGGTATCTTGAAGTGCTTATCATATAATTAATGTGCGCAGAAAACTTTTCAGTATTATAAAAAATAAAGTAAAAATCAAAAATACTCAACACTTTATTCGAAAATTGAAAAAAATAAAACACAGACCATGCTGGTTCTTTGTAATCAAACATGTTTGTATATATATATATATATATATATATATATATATATATATAGCGGTTAAACTTATTTTACTTTTCATGCTTAAAATAAAAGCGAAAAATAAAACTAACATAGCCGACCGGTTTCGCCCTTACTCAACAGATCTGGGCCGAGGGATTATATATTGCAAGAAAATTTACATTTTTTTAAACAACCAGCCCAGAGCAAAACATTCTGCTAAAACATACGTGCATCCTGACAGGATTTGAGCTGGTATTCCTCTTTTTCCATTGTCAAAACTATTTCTATAGTCGAAGCGGTCTTTTATCAATTTGCTCACGAGTAAACGTTATCATAAAGCAAATATGACTTTCCTATTTAAGAAAACGCCTGTCTCTGCTGGGTTCATTTTCGTGGCAGAAACCTAAACACAGTTAGGAAGTACATTGTTTTTAGAAGGTTTACTTACAGATTATAAAGACTTTGTATAACGTCTTTATTTATTCTTCCTCAGTTGAAACCATTTTTCTTATTTCTGGTCAGATTATGATCATAAATTCTCTGTGGAGAATGAGCTTCGGTACACATACAAAAGAGCCCCCGGATCGTGTGCAGACATATCTGTCAACACAAGTTACATCCAGGTTTCCCCGTTAGCATCGGGACAATTTGACATGTCTGGATATGTGTCTTTTGTCAACTGCTCGAGATCCGGGACTTTGAAAGATGTCCCATGCTAATAAAAGCAACGGAAAACCGGTAGTCAGCAAAACATAGTATCTTGTGAAGTCGGCCCCGTGAGCATTTTGTTCCTAAAGTTGATGTGGTTTCCGAGGGAGTGTTATTTTTGTGATCCACCTTTTCTGTCAATTAAACCCTTAGTTGCTGAGAGAGCAATTGGTTAGGTGTTTTATCCAATCTCACTACACTCTTGCAGTACATTACAACATTCTCATATTTCTTCTCGCGGTTCTTAGCGCTTAAATAATATTTTGTGTTTTAATGTGATTATGTATATGAGTATGTTTTTGTGGTTTTAGAATGTCACCTTTTCAAGGGGCATTTAGTCGTTGTTTTTAAGTATCATATTTTACACAAAATTTGGTGGGCTCTCACCACAGACTAAAGGATTTACAACTGAAATTTATGTCATTCGGAGACATGAATAGTTTTAGTCGCTTGAAAGTGTGTTAATCTCGTAGATAACATGATGTATAAGATAGCGTTATCTAATAATTATATAAAGATACATGTAAATCATTTTCAGTACACTTTCGATAAGCTACTTACAATTTCGTAATAAATGTAAATATCAATATTGTTTATTTTTATTTAAGATCATAGTAAATGGAAAAACAAGTAAACATTATCCATAATTTTCAGTGTTATTTTCATTACATTTATTTAACTGCAATGCCTTCGTGTCAATATCCAAATTAAGCCCTATTTTTAGCCTTATTGTGTAACCAAGAGCCGAACTGTATTCTAAATATCTGTTAGCAATCCATTATTGAAGAACTACCAAAAGTGATTGAAATTGATTTCCGCTTATTTAGGTTTAGATTCTATGGTAAGGCATTAAAATCCCAACTCAGAGAGAATTATCTACTATTTAAAGTTTAAGTTTTGTGAAATGAACGCAAAATTACGCAGAAGTGAAAACTCTCTTCTTCAAAGCTGCCTCTGGTGGAGGAACTTGTTCATTTTATTCCACATGGTTTACATCATTTGCCGGTGGATACATAGGGGTTGCCGCTTCTTACCTTACCCTCTAAAATTCTTCCGCTCTCAACCATTTTTACTTGGGCTTCAACTCACTAAAGTTAATCATTTGATTACAAATAATCCCTCGAATAGAGATAATCTATTGATTAAAGATAATCATGTTATTATCCCTTAAGTAAAGATAATCCCTTAATTTTACACTCGCGCGCATAATTTTAGACACTTTCATCTTTCAATTGTTAAACAATATTCGCTTTTTGTTCTTGCTGATAATTTTTCAGTAATCTCTCTCATCTGCTTGTCGTCATTGGTATTAAAAAGTCTGTTATTAGTAATATATGCATATTTTGTGCATGCGAGTAGCATAAAGGTTATCGACGCGGGGAAACAGAAATTTTAGACCGAGTTGAAATCCTGCATATCACTGACGTGTTCATTTCGCACTTATTCAATCCTAAAAAGCCACGAGTCCATCTATTCGCCTCTCATTTAAGAGTTAAATATCAGAGTAAATATTGCTGTCACATTTGCTGTGATGCATCTGCTATGTATTTAGAAATTCTTGATAAAATCCAAAGAATCTTTTCCTTTTTTTTTAATCAATTCACCGCATGCAAGGCAGTAAAGCCGCTAAAACATAATGGGTCACTGAGTGTGAAAAAATAAGACAAAGGCTAAATATTATTAAGAAGTGAGAACAAAAGAAGACATTTTTATGTTTATACATTCTTTTTATAGATACAAATATTTAAGTAAATGCTCTGTTTATAATAAACAGTATTAAACAACATTTACCGGCCTGAATGTCCGAGAAATTTTCACTGAAAATATTCGTCCTCCGATAGGATTCGAACTTGTATCCTATACGGAACCGTCATTTAAGCTTGATGTGCTTTTACCGATTTGGCCACAGAGGCGCGTTCGGTTAGCAAGGTCGAATTTACTGTATAAATTTACTGAATTTACGGGGTAGATTCTTGAGCTTCCATGTGTTATGCCTTTTCCAGATGTCTCAGTTTCAATTATTGCCATTTCGTGACTCAACTCTCCAAGTATTTTTTTCACTCTGCTGTGGCCAGGTATTGAAATCACAAATCTTTGGGCAAAAGTCACTGGATTACTTCAACCAACGCTTTTATCCATACTTTAGGGCCATCTGTACATGGGTATGAAAACACTATATTCAAAATTGGAAGAATTAAAGATTCAGAAAGTGGTTGAAAGTGTTCCGATTACGACAGTAAGGAAAATAATAAGGATTTGATGCATTCAGGGGACATGTTGTTAATCGATTTGTGGGAACATACTACTACTACTAAAACTAATACTACTAATAATAATAATTAAAAAATAATATTAAGAAGCAGAATGATGATTTAGTCTAATCGGTTATAATTGGGGCTTTTGAAACTTCTACAACTTCTCGAAATATCTTTGTAGTTTTATGAACTTAAAAGAAAACCTTAAATGTGAGGTTAGAACAACCAAAAACTTGAAACAGGAATAACACACCGTAAGAATTATCTTCGAAAAACTTAGACGATATTAGAGATTTTGGAATAATTACCCTCACTCATTATCTAATCATAAACTCAGACGTAAAGAAGTTTGCTATCAGAAATAAATCTACTATAAGTCTGTCAGCTATAGAGAAGGATTATCCATGGAAAAAGTGAATTCAGTTCTTACTACAACAGTAGTATTTAACATATGCACCAGTATGGCAGAATGAATGTGGAAGATAAGAGCAGAAGGCACTGAATTTAGGAATAAACATATCATAACATGCAGATGATGATAAACCACAATATAATCAGATCATAATTATGCTGTGATAACATAGTGTCAAAGATATGACACATACACACACACACACACGCTTCTTTCTATAAATACTTTCATGTTAATTGTTCAGATGAGCTCTTTTATATAGTATAGTATTTTCTTTAGTTACTTGTCAATAGATTTATATTCATAATGTAAATACTCATTGGGGCTAGTTTTTAGAATTGTTGTTTTATTCCTCCCCACCCCCAATGAATTGTAAATATGGGGACTAGTTAGTATTTTCATAGAGACAGTGAGGTATTATGGTGGATGTAGTAAGAAAGGTACGTATGAATGTGTTGTTTTGGTGTAAGGAATATTGTTCGTACAATTGGGTCAGTGTTTGCGGCTAGCTTAGTTATAGTTAAGACAGAAGAAGACCCTCCTTTCCCCAATCACCTCTTCGGCTATGTGTCACATTTCTGTGTATTTTACAGAATATATATCGCTCTTTTATATGGTACCTACATTTTTGGAATTTAAGCGCAGTACTAGACTGGCGTCGAGATCTCATCATTTTACAGTTGAGCTGATTAGATGTAGACGTAAGTTCTATGCTAACAGTTTCTTTTCTCGCTGTTTGGTCCGTTTCCAATCCCGACCTTGAGGACCAAAATGATGTTCAAATTTTGCTTCCCACTACTGCCTACTTCCGATGGGTGTTGTTTCTTGAAATTGTAGACGGTACGCAAGAACACACTAAATAGGTTGGATATTTTTTATGGTTCCATTTGAGCACAAAGGAACTTTGAGAGTCTTTGGCGTTTGGCCTTTCGTGAAGCATTTCCAGCAATATTCTTGAAAAAAGAAAACTACTTCAAATAAAAACGGACTTTTTGGTGTACATTTAGTGTAGTGTTTAATGGGAAGTTTATATTACCATGCAAGATTTTCTTCCCAATTGTGATGAAATCATTTGTGTGTAGGTACATTTTGTTTGTAAAACAAAAATGCTAATGGTATTAAATGGTTTGATTTACTTGAGAATATACTTATAGGAAATTTGATAAGAATAGACAAGATTTTATAAGTCTATACCTAGTACATTAGTATATATGAAATTGCAGAATAAGATGAATAAAGATCTGTTGATTTTTAAGCATGTCAATCATCGTAGAATTTTAAGTGCTAAAGATACGTGAAAAAAGTTCAAGGGTTAATTAGTTCTTTCATCACGCGTCAGTTTGTTCTTCTGATGATATTTTCAATTACCTATTATCTGACTGGTTACGAATGATATAGATTAGCCAATCGGAAGTCATGAAATCAAGCTTTTCCGGTGGAAAATAATTTTGAACAATTCAAATCTTAAAATATTCGCTACTCACGACTATCAATTGCGGTTCGGGCAGAAGCTGGATTTAAGGAAGCAAAATCTTCGTCCGATTCTTGAGTTGATGAACGTAGAACACTTTGACCAAAAGGATTGGAAAAAGATTGGCGACGAGCGCCATGAAAAGGCGATCTGTAATTATGCCTAGGTTATCAACAAGCCAGCTATTCGATGTTTCATCCTCAGAGGTGGTGTGAACTGTATCGTTGAACTCATCTGTAAAAAGACACGTGATTTCTTGAGGCGTTACTTTGATAATGTCATTCGTGATGATATCACCTACACTGAGCACGCCAAAAGGAAGACTGTCATGAATATAGATGTGGTCCAGGCCCTCAAAATACAAAGCAGAAACCTCTACGTCTAAAGGCTGACAAACGTGACGCAACTACCCGAAGAACGGGCGGATCATACATACAAATCAAAATGTTATCCCTCCTACCCTGCAGGTTAAAATATTCTGAGATATGTCCGAACAGTGACGTCGAGCCTAAAAGAAATTACAACAAGTCTTCAACAATATTGACTATGCGAATATCTAATATCTGTCTATATTTATGAGATTAGGTATTGCAATTATTTAAATTATTTCCAATGTTCAGGTGAGACTGAAATAATAGACAGAGAACATCACTGAAAAATACGAAAACTTAAGGAATCAGCACATATGCTAAGCCACAAAAATCTCCTCGGCCAAGCATAGAAATAAATACAATAATGACGGAGTGAGAAGAAAAAGAAATAATTACAAAATTGTAATATGAGCTCTGGTAAAAAATTGACTGAAGAATCTCGGCAGGGTCGAGAGCATCTTAACAACAGCATCAAGAGTGCTAAAGAGCATGTCAAAGATATGTGTAGAGTTTCAGTATCCCTAGCGACAACAACCAGATATCACTTTTGTGTGAATAAAATTAAATAATAATAATAAACAAAATATAGAACCGTTTTAACCGGGAACCTTTAAATCCTCGAACCCTTTGATGAGTATGGTAGATTCCCTTTCACACAGAAGCTGGTATACTCGTCGTTCGGGTTCAAAAGGTTTCGTCAAATGTAATTCATATACGAGGGTAGGTTGAAAGTTTCATAGGATGACCAAAATATAAATGTAAGTAGACATATTTTTTGGTAGACTAAAAGACATGCAGGTGTACCAGAATACAACAGCTAGTCGGTCAGCTGTTGTATTCTGGTACATTTTCATGCATTTCTATGAAATGATTGGCCGACACTCGTACATACACGCACAGTTGGATGTTGTATTATTTCTAATTTCTACAGAGGAGTTTTCATGAGTCTTTCTGGGAGATCTCAGTTTAAACAATTGTTATTTGTTTTTGTAATAAATAAGTGCATTAACAATCAATTTCTTTTCATCTTAAGCAAGGCGATAAAACCACTGAAACACAAAATGTTATGAAGGAAAGAAAATGAGAAAACTTTAGTGAGGAGAAAGGAAAATAAAAGCAAGATTCCAAAGACAAAAGATGGCGATTAAACTCACATTACAATGTTTGAAGATCGTTGCTGACAAAAAAGAAGGAAGCCGTAAGAGAGCTCCAAGATTGAGAAGTACGAGAGAAGAAACTATTAGGATAAAACTTGCAGTTATATCTAGCTATTTCAACATTAAAATAATGTGACCTAACTGCTAATCTAGTACGACGCTTAAATTCATTAAGTCTATGTACCAAAGGGGAAAACTCATCAGAACATATAGAAAAAAATGCATATTTTTGTCTTTACAAATTGTAAAAGAAATTAAATTTATTTTTACAAAACCTGTGAGACCTCACATTGAATTTAGTGCGTCTTATCAAATTATTCTGCTATAGAAATGTATTTATAACGAACTACGCTTTGTAACTGTCAATTAAATAGGGGTAAGCAAACTGAATCTTAATTCATTCTATTGGGACTGAATAATTGAAATAAGATGTTAATTAATGTGTACAATTAGTGATATGGAATTGCATCTCGCGTAGTCGGTTTGTGTGCGTATTGTATATATATATATATATATATATATATATATATATATATATATATATGTGTGTGTGTGTTTGTGTGTGTACATATATGTAAAATATAACCAAAATATATCTGTAAAACACTATGACTAAAGTGAAAAGGAATCTTTTTAGTTGGTGTATATTTATAAGCTTTTTTAAATTTAAAAATTCCGAAAAATTAATGAGATATAATTAAACATCTCATTAATTTTTCGAAATTCAAAATTGTTTTTGTTTCTGTTTATAAAATACTTGTTTCAAAGTAAAATCCTTGTTTCAAAGTAAAATCCTTACATTTGCCTTGATGAAGTCCATCAGAGGAACAAACGCGTCGGCTAAGAAAACTTTTCCTTTTGCCTTTATTCATGTATATATGTGTGTATTCCTAAGTGTGTGAATAATTGTTTGTCCAGAGATGAGTAACTGAGCGAACGTAATCGAAACGGCCCGAAAGAGAGTCACTTGATTAAATTTCATTGATAGGGACGCGATAATCGTTTACTACATTGCTTGATTTCAGGCCAAAACGAAATTGCTAACTTATGTAAGCTGACAAAAAGAATTAAGTCATTTGTAAATATCATTCTTTATATTGATTTTGAAAACTGAACCTCGCCTTTCTCCTCTGCAGTCTATTTTCCCCTTGTGCTTTATTTAAGTCGTTTTTTTTTAGTTGAACCAAGATTTGCTTTCTAGCCTTTTTTTTAATGAAATTTATTTTTCTTATTCTTATCTTAACTTTGATTACATATTACTATTTACTTATTATTTGAATATTCTTGCATATTGCTATTGATTTTTCTGTCAAATTCATCATGCTTTTTTTCATTTTACTCTATCCCTTTTTCTTTCTATTCTTTTCATTTTTCGAGTTTTCTTCTTTTATATGACGTGACCCGTGGGTTGATCATGGCCATCTATAACTTCCTATCCTTTGTACATCTAAGCAATATTTCTCTATGTTATCCCTCTCTCGCCCATCTGTACAAGGTAGATACTCAAAGTTACGCTCTGCTCTGTTTTTCTTTAATATTTCCTGTGAATATCGAATTTTCTAATGACTCCCTCCCCATTATATGTCCCAGTAATGTCAACTGTCTCTTTTCGATTCGAAGTATAATTGTCCGTTTAGTTTCCATTTTCCTTAAAACTTCTTCACATATTCCGTCCATGGTATTCTCACCATCCATCTATTGGACATCTTTTTGCCTCATGTCTTCTTTTTATCTGTGAAGAGACTGTCCAGCATTTACTACTCTCTCGGAACATTGATATTGTATAGCGACTCAGCATTCTTTTCTTTGTTTCTAATGAAAATTTCCTGTTTATTCCTATATTGTTTGGTGGAGGTGCGCGTTGTATATTGAGTAACGCCATCAGAAATCCGAGGTCGAATTCCAGTCGCGTTTGTTGCATTTACCTACGCTTAATTACTCTTGGAAAGGTATGAATCCATCTTTTTCTCTCCATCTAAGGGTATGACTTGTTGTCTGGAGAAATCATTGTTTTTCTCAAAAATTATTAACTCGGTATTCACTCACAAAATAGAATTATTCTTGCAATCCAAAATCTGTTTTGATTTTAAATAACCCACAAATGGTTGATAAACCGTAAAAAATGATAAAAATTGTACATTATTTAGCTTTACAAGGATTGTGCAATAATCGTTCAGTTTTTTTTCAGTTTCTCCTTCTTTAAAGCATTCATTTCTTTTTTTCTTCTAAAATACTTTTGTTCTGTCTTGTTGTTGTTTGGCCTATTTTTTTGTTTTTAATTGGTCTTCCTCTTCTTGAATTTTAAGTCAGTATTTTTAAAAAATATTTTGTCATTCATTTTCACGCCTAAATCACGGCATTCACGGGGTCGGGACCTACATGAAGGACGGTTTTCCCTGTGGCAGGGACTCAAAAAAAGAGGACCCTGATCTTCCGTATATGTTTTGAAGTACTGTTGCCAGATTTGCGAAGGAGCTGTCCCGACTTCACTTTCCAGTTTTGAATGCTTGTTGGAGAAGAATTTTCCACACTCGAACCTCTCTCTCATAGATGGGATGTGGCAGGTTTCTCACTGCTCTATCGTCACTAGCATGGAAAGTGCTAAGACAAATTGCATCTCCTAGTTCTACCAGGTCTGACCTTCACGGCTAGGACCCGCCATGCCACTTACATAGTAACAAATCACCCACATTCCCTCTGTATTCCATCAGCAAGAAGTAAGTACTATTCAAACAGCTTCTTCCTGGGAACCACTGCCATAGGGAACAGACTCCCAAGAGGATGTTTCCCTGATCACTACAATCTTAATTTGATCAAGTCTAGATTCAACCGTTATCTTCCCCTCCTATCCATATAAACTCTTATCGTCACGCTCTATCTCGAGTGGCCCCGGGCCTTGTACAGGGTGAACCTTACTGTAAAAAAAAAAAACAAAAAAACTTCTTTCTTTTATCTTTTTTTCTATCTTACCGTATTTCCATTTATGCTATTTTCACATTTTCTCTTTTTTTTTTCTTCCTTTTCCAATTATTTTTTGCTTTACTTCAAATAGCTTTGATCGTATTTACTGCAATATAAAACCACACTTTTTCTTAGCAAATCGTTGCTGGGCTAAAGTCACGTCAGAAAAAAATCTAACTAGCAGCTCGAGCCTTTGAATTTTAACATCCCGGTCAAAAAAACAAAAAAAAAAATACAATAAAAAAGACAAAAAAGAACTGATGGGAGAATTGAAAGTAACCTGAGAAATATTCTAAGATACAGGCAGTTTTTACGTTTGATTCCTCCATCAACAGATCTTGATATTCTATTCCCAGCTTGAACGCACACTGAAATACCCAAAAAGGCATCAAAGAGCACTGGGAAAAAACACACACACACACAAGAAACAAAACCATTTTCACCGAGATTGATGCTAAGATTAATGGATTTGAGTTAAAAGGAATTGTATTTGGTAGAATAAATAAAAAAGAATTTGAATCACAGCTTATAGCAGTGGATCAAACCGGTGAGTAAACATCGTCAGTATATTCCGGGAAGTTATTAGTAAACTAATATCCTATAAGGCAGTAAGCTGAATAACAGGAAGCGAAATAAGAAACGAAGCCAAATAACGGCCTAACAAACCTGAACAAAATGGAAAGAAAACCCTTTCATAGTCGATATTCGTTGCAGGTACAAGATGCTGATGCTGACAAAATTCTGACCCATCAGTCGCTGTAGAGCTGTTGGTTGAAACCAGGAATGGGAGATTCTACCTCAGCCCTCAGGATTATATTTTTAAAGAATACAACAAATCCAATCTGTCACTATTTTATAAACTCTGGATAAATTATTGAGCACCTAATATCAGGTCAAAGTCTGGTCACTTACACTACCCATCAATTTTAATTTCATTTTTCGTTTCATTTCATTTTTGGAAGTGCTATCTGATGATCCGGCGTCCTTTAAAAGGGCTCTAGTGAAATAAATTATTATAATGGTACCTTAAAGTGGTCTGTTTTTCTTTTAAATATTAGCTCTGGATTTACATTGAGCTCTCAGGATTTCATCCTCCTTGGGATTACCCATACGGATTATCATGGTTGAGTATAGGGAGGGATTAATTTCATAATCATACTACCCTAACGCCAAATGAATGAAAGGGTAGGCAAATACCTAAATCGGAAAATATGCTACCTCAAAACCTTCCTTGTGCAAAAGAAAAATATGGAAATAAACCACTAACTTTTTTTCGAAGGTAAAAATATTACAAAGTCATAAGACATCAGCATACACACCGACCACACTATAAAAGCCGATAGGACAGTTATTATAATGAATAATTTAAAATATAATATGTTATCTCGTAGATATGGTCATCCTGTCTACACAAAGATCTCATCCAAAAATGTCATCCATTTTCAAAAAATAAGTATCTGGAAATAGAAATTACAAGAAGGTGACATTTACGACATCCATTATTGCAATAATAATATGAATACTTAGAATGATTTTAAAAAATACACATGCACAAATCCCCGAAAATTTCTCGCTTGCCGAAATACAAATGATATACTTCGCTCATATACCCAGAAAATCTCTCTCATTCTAATATGTTCAATAAACTTCTAAAAAAACTTTTCTTACATTAGGTCAGCAAAAGACTTGGTATTGGCGTGTATCAAAGCTCACATGAGAAAAACTGAAAATAATAATCATAAAAATAATTGTTTTTGTCGTTTTCATTTTGGATATCAGATCAATATAAGCGTATTTTGTTTCTTTCGTTCGTCTTGTAAATTTCTGGGGATTTTGTGTTTTGTTGAATTGACGCCATCTTATCAAACTGATCTCTTTATGTAGGCATCAGTTGGCACGTAAACGTCGTCTTTTTTACGTACACGAAATCAATATGCTGCACAGTAACTTTTTTTCAAAATTGAACTTTTTCACAATACACTAAAAAAATATAAAACATTAGGCATTCTATCTCGATGCTAAATTGAAATTAAACACGAGCGTATTGGGACGTTTTTAATGCACGTGACACGGAATTGACCAATGAGAACTGACCGAAACAAAATACCAGAGTTCCTGTCTTTTTTTTTTTCAGTTTTCTCTTAATCACTGACGAAGTTTTAATAAATGTGAGATATATTAGATATATGTTTCCTATTGGTTCTTTATCTTATAATCCTGTCGATTTCCGATTCATATTTGATCTACACTTGATCTTTAACACGCACACACACACACACACACACATATATATATATATATATATATATAAAAGAAAAACAGACCACTTTAAAGTACCATTATAATAATTTATTTCACCAGAGGCCTTTAAAAGTATAAGTTTTTGTAATTTAACAGAGAGTGTGAAAGGGATAGTTAAAGAGACATGGTAGAGTATAGGGAGGGATTAATTTCATATCTCTCTCAAGCATACTTTGTATTGGGGGAGGAGGAGTGACCAGACCTTGACCTATTTAGACGGTTAACCATTTAAACAGGTCAAAGTCTGGTCACTTACACTACCCATCAATTTTAATTTCATTTTTCGTTTCATTTCATTTTTGGAAGTGCTATCTGATGATCCGGCGTCCTTTAAAAGGGCTCTGGTGAAAGAAATTATTATAATGGTACCTTAAAGTGGTCTGTTTTTCTTTTAAATATTAGCTCTGGATTTACATTGAGCTCTCAGGATTTCATCCTCCTTGGGATTACCCATACGGATTATCAAGTTCTTCATAACTTATATATATATATATATATATATATATATGGGCATCTTTAGCATGGCCAGTTTAATGACATATCAACTGTTGGGATATTTAATGTTGAATATAAGTCCAAAAATAATAGATTCGGTTTACACTTGAATAAAAAAGGTTAGTCAAGTTTATACCTGTGTCTACAATTATCTACCTGCAATGTGGACATATTACGCCTCTTCAGTAGATGCGGGCTATCGCAGCCCCGCCGACATCCCCCAACACACGCACGCACGCACGCACACATATATAAGAGAATTTGTCCCAAAGTGAATGCAACAGACAAACAAGGAACTCGGCTTCCATATCCATTACACTATCTGCGCATCAGCATCATAGCGAACGTTAATTATCCTGGTTAATTTAATGGTGATATTTTTAAGAAACATTTCAATTTGCTTTTTAAATTTATATATTATCGGATGCAATCGACGTCAATGTGAAACAGTTTGCAATGGATATACATTTATATTTTTTTTAATTATTTCTTTAGGAGACATATAACATGAAAATATCTAAGGACCAATATAAAATTTTTTTTATTTTTATTTAGCACCTATCCTAGAATGTTTCCTTCTGCGTCGACAGCTATACTATTTGATGTCGGTTGTTTTTGTACAATAATTGTTTTAAGTACTTTGAGACCTTCTTTACAAGTAGGCTATATCGTATTTTAGCAATGGCTTCATTAAATTTCTTTTGTTCATTTCACTTCTTCTTTTACCTTATTAAATATCTACTTTCTCCAAAATTTAACCTGATTTTTAATGTCAATGCTTTTTTAATTTTTGAAAGTCATAAAATAATATTGTGTACTTTTAAATTCACTGTTCCTCTTTATTCCCCTCATTGTTGAATCATATAACCTCATTTATCTTGCTTTGATTGTTGTTTCGACCAATATGCTTCGCCACCATCAGCTGTATTCAGTCCTATTCACAAAACTTTGTAAAGGATTCCTTATTTCATTCACCAAATATAAATAAAAATTAAAATATTGGTTACCGATCAAAGTAACATCATAAATTTCATTAAAGTAACTGAGCTCTACAGAAAAATATAAACAAAAAAAAATGTTTACCCAAATCTGCTTACCTACATTGTTTTGTAACCAATTTTGAAGGAATAATTATTTCCAGCAATACATCTGACTCTCGACAAAATCCCTCTTTACAAAATATGTCAATAAAACATGATCTACAAAATCATTCTTTGCAAAGAATACATACTCTATTCATACGAACCTACCCGAAATTTTTTGTCGGCATTAAATAAACCTTTGAGGCTGATATGTCGTTAAACTAAAAAAACTAACCCCATCCACTAAAAAAAAAAATCAAATATAGGTTGAATCTCTTTCGCTGAGATTTGTAAAATAGACCTGAAACGAAATTCATTGAATAAATAAATGGGAAATATTAAACGAGTTAAGGACTTCTTCCATGTTTCTTAAAAAACATTATCTGTAGATGTGACATACGGCTGAGGAATTTCAGAGAGCATACTACACGAAAAAATTGTCATCAGAACAAGAAAGATGAGAAAATGGTTCGAATAGTACATGGAGTAAAAATAATTCATCTCAGATCTTTATAAAACTTTATAAAATTCCAGTGTGGGAATGTAATCTATGACTCGATACTCGAACCTGTAGACACCTTGTAAGGCATAAAGCAGCAATAATACAGAATTAGGAGGCAGTGTTTTCAATAGCCTTAAGGAGTGTACTTGCCCATGTTCAACCGTTCTCAATTTAGATCTATTCTTACAATCTGATTCCGAAACAAGTCTAGTAAGTCCCGTTTGCCCTGCAACTTTACATATAACAAGGCTGTATTCTTTGAAGAAACTTCAAATACAAGTATAGCTGATCATGTGTATGGAATTCTCGAACTTATAGAGGGGAATCAGTACTGGAGAATAAGAATGCTGAAGGTTATCTGCTCATATACCCTGCTCATAATATATGACCAGTCGTCCGATCGTAGATATTAATCAAGAGAGAATAAGATTAATTTGAGTTTACAAAGATATAATCAGAGAGATAGAATAGCTAGCGACGTTTTCTTTGAAAGGTCACGTGTTTAGCCGATAAGTTATGAGAACAGAAGACTCAGTGTACCGAATGTGATTAGTAAGCAATGTGAAAGAACTAAACCCTCACAGCTCAAGAATCGACTTATCAGACGATCGAAGAAGACCGAAGAATACGCATCGAAAACTTTGGGATGAGACAAAACAAAAGAGACGAGAAAATCAGTTCAAAATAACCAATATGTAATGTTATAAATTGTTTCTTGCTTTCAGATAAAAAGAAAAAGAAGTAAAAAATACAAACGTGGATAACAATTTCAGTAAAGCCAAGTATATTTATATGTATTTACTAAGCACGTGGTTGTGAGATATTTAATGAAGATTGGATTCATTACAGCGGTAATGCCATTTTGAATCGCTATTTCATGATGAGTCGGTAAAAAGAAGCTACTATTTTTAACATAGATTCGGTCTTTCTTTCAATTTTAAGCATAGAAAACATGAGTTTGTACGAGAGGAATTATTTTTGTAGATAAAATATCACATAAATTTATTAAAGATAACACATTCCCTGGCATGTTTCTTTAAAAAAACGAAATGGAATCATAAAACTCAACGTAGATGAATTTGAAACATTTATGCTTTAGTTCGGCTAGACAGTTTCTCCACGTCTCACTTTGAGTTATTTCATTATTTTTTTTTCTTGTATAAAAGCGTCATGGGTGTTCTCGATGACAGTAGTATTTTATTGATTATATTTTCTGAATATATATATATATATATATATATATATATATATATATATATATATATATATAAGAGAGAGAGAGGGGGACATAGATAGATAATGTCATTGAAAATATGCGTTTTTTAAAAACATCTTATACTGAAAGTAATATATTTCCTTCATTTCTGTTCTTCTTTTTAGCGTTACTGTTCAAAAAGAATATTGACAATTTCAATGAAGTATTCAGATTTCATTGTTAAAAAAAATAGTTTTAAATGATAAAAGAGCGTCTGTTTTCTTTGGATGACGTGAAATATTTTGATCTTTTTTCATGAGTCGTCATTGTTCGTTTCGACAAGTGCTTTCAATAGACATGACTTGGGAAGAATCTATCTCAGTCTTGGCAGAAGACACTGTAGTGGGGGAGTTTATTGAGGCAAAGAAATCATTGTGTGTTACAAGTCAAGTGTTTTTGTTATTATTTTTCTATTAAATTTACTTTGCAATGGAGTTATTTCCCTTCATCTGAGGATACAAAATGAAAATGTTTTGTCATAATAATGATGATGCCTACCGGAACGTTTTAATATGATACAGGACTGAGGAGGGGAAAGAATAGAATCCAACAATAATCATGGAGAATTTCTATCAAAATAAATCGTAATTTTAAGGGCATGGGAAAACTAGGAATAATAGTATTTCCGGGAGCCTGCTGGCAGGTTATTAAAAAGGAAAGGTGTCTGGAGACCCATAAATCAGGACTTAAAAAGATGACAAACTCTGGAATAGAGAGATGATAAATATGAAGCCAAACTTGTTTTACCTAACATCAGAGCAATGTAAAAAAAATATGATGATTAGTCCTATAGAAAGAATTCCTGTTGGAACCACAGAAACTTACTTACCTCACCATCCCTTCCACTATTTTACAAACGGTCACCGAAGTTCTCTTTCGGGACTAACCCGTTGGTTTCTCAATGCTTAATCTTTCCCGGATCTAAAACCAACGAGAACTTTAACTTTGATAAAAGCTCAAAATCACAATGACCCAAATCTAAACTATTGGAAGGTTGCTGAAATTTCATCGTTTATGCCACGTTAAGGCGATACAAAACACGCTCAGTGACATTTCACTACCGACTGAGTAACTTTATGTGAGAGCGTGTGCTGATAAATTTACAGAAAGTTATGTTTTGGCTGACAAATCACATCAAAGGAATACAACCGGTTCTCGGGATTGGATCTGGCTGAAAAAAGAGCGTACACATCTGGAAATTCAGATTGTCATTTGGAAAACAGAGAAATAGAAAATGGCCAGTGGGAAAGAGTCACAGATTAAGAAAGATAATTAAATTGGCAAATTGCAAACGTTAGATATATTTTGCTGATCTGCTTGCTCTATTTTAAGTGAGTGTCTATAGTATTATTTAAATGTGTGTATGATTGATAGAATTCTTCTTTTTCTCCTTCTCCTTCTTTTATGTTCCGTGTCCCTTTAGGACCTTGGCGATCATGGCTCTCCACCATTTCCTGTCCTTTGGAGCTCTTAATAAATTTTCTCTTTTTGTTATCTCTCCTAAACCCTGTTCTGACATACATTTCCTCTAGGTTATACATTATTTTCCTTTTTGATTGATAGAAGGCAAGAAACAAAAAAATAACAATGTATATCTTTAACTCACTGCTCATACTCTCAATCATATATATTTCCTCAATATAAACTGAATGTCGGTTCCATACTTGCCAAACGGCACAATTTTATTGTCTAATGTCCACGTAGTCAGACATCGATTACACTATTAAAAACAGGGATACGTACTGAAACACGTGCATCGAATATATATAACGTATATAGTCATAAGAAATATTGTCGGTTTATGGAAAAAAAAAATTTAATTCCTTAGAAATCACATATCTGTGCATACATACACACAGATATAAATTTGTATATATATATATATATATATATATATATATATATATATATATATATATATATATAATGTGTGTGTGTGCGCGCGCG
>OZ010572.1:63278381-63280881 GCA_963932145.1 Acanthosepion lycidas | reverse complement strand
TTCACCATAACGTCAAACTTTCCTTTCACACTCTCTAAAATATCTGCAGACATTGAAAGTTCTGTTGCCGCATATACATCCCTGTTTGTCATCATTATTAATTCGTATTCCAAATACTAATTGAATTTAATGCAAAAGAATATATACAATAAAATACATTTCTGAATTTAGCGTAATGTGTTAATTACATTAAGTTAGGGCCGAGTCTGAGTTTATATGTTTATGTTAATTAAATCAATGGTTTCTGAACAATTGACCTCTCTTAAATTATTCATGTACCTTTTTTATATAAAAAACACATATTTACCTTCACATATATACGCATATATCCTTGTTCTTTTGCATGTATGGAAAACAGTTTCTCCCGCTGTTTGAAATGCTATTAGTAAGAATAATTTCGACCAAATCTTTCAAGCGTTCTACTGATTTTTTTGGTGAACTTTCCACTTGAGTTTGCCGTTGGTCAAAATATTTCAAGATCCTATCTTTGGAATTTCTTTCTGCTTTTCCTTTGTTCGACATAAGTATGTATTCGCTTCTATCGCCAACCTTTCTTCCTGCTGTTGGTAACTTTCTTTTGTTTGTGTTGTGATACGAAATATAAGAATTATTTCTGCTTGTTTAATGGTCTGCTCGGTTTCCTTTTAATGTTTATAAAATGTCCTTAAATATTCGCCTTTCTTCATTTCATTAATTCTTTCCTTCTTGCCTTATTTATTTATTATTTTTATTTTTTCACTCGTTTACTTTGGTCCTCGTTATAGCACAGTCAATCCCAAAAATTAATAATTTATAGGTTTTACGTAATAATAGGCCTAAAGCAAGAATAATGACGCTAGCAATTCAGCGGTGTCGAAAATCTTTAAACTATTGTCTCACAACAAAAGTTTGTTTCGTTTTTAAGTGAATGCCAAAGACAACATTTATATATTTGTACATAGACTTATATAACCACATATGTGCAGTTTTTTTTCCCGTTAAGGTTCGACATATTTAACGCAACTTCGTGATTCCGTCCTCATCTTTATGGATCATAACCTCGTCTATGTAGTTTTTACATGCTTCCAGATTACTGTAGTTCTTCCCATTAAATTAATTTTGTCAGGACCGAAATAAGTTGTAATCAGAAGCTTTAATATCAGATGAATGATGCAGTTCTAGTCGGACAAACCAACCAAGCTGGAGCAATTTCTACCTTGTTTGCAAATAGACGAGAGGTCTGGCGTTGTCCTGATGGAAGACGACACCCTTCCGATTGGCCAACTCCAGACGCTATTCATTGATTGCCACTTTTCATAGGTTCACTTAAGAAGAGTACTTCTCAGAATTCAACGTCTGTTTTTTCTAAAGAAGCTTTCTATGACCCAGTAAACTACCAAACCCACCTCTTACACAGAATCATCATCTTCGGATTCAAACCGACCTTTGGAGTGGTTATTTTTCTCAAACTTTGTGTGTTTTAACATTCCATTTTTCATCATTGTTTTTTTTTTAAATATGCCATAAATTTTCAGTCACGTGTGAAACAAAATCACATGTTCAAACGAGATCTATGAAAAACTCTAAATTCAATCCCAGCCTAATATTTTCTCATAAATGAAAAGTGGGGATGGGGAATATCATTTTAATAAAGAAATAAAAATGCTTTCTGGTAAATACAAATCTATCCGTCTCTTATCTTTTACAACACCATATAATTATAATGGTGCTATTTTATTACTTTTTTACTGGTGTTAATCTGTTATGCCTAAATTATAAATAAAACTTTATGTATGTAAATATATATGACAAAAATATTTTATATATAAAATTATTTACTGTCCGGTTTTAGGCATTTTCGTGAAGACTTTGAAATTATCCCCACAGATAAAGTTGTCTATTTTAATTTTCTTCAGTTTTCATTTTTTTTTTAAATTTTTGCATGTCTTATCATTGTTTCTTACCCACCATCTCTTATCTCTCACTTGTTTCTCTTTTTCTTTTGTTAAACTCGAATGAAAGGTTTGAAACGATCTGGGGTCAACACAAATCCTCAGCTAGACACCAGCAATAATCATGTCTTCTTTGACGAAGAGCATCTTCGAGTGAAATATTCTCAAAGTTCCTGAATCATTTTCATGCATATTGATTACTTCAGCTTCAGCAACAGATGTCCTTACCCTATAAGCTTCTAATCCTTTTGTTCCAAGTTTAAATTTACATAGTGGACACGCTTTTAGAATCACCTTTTTGAACTGCCATGTTTCATTAGCCGTCTAGAGGTTGTGCGCGTAATGTTGGGGTTAGCGGCTCAATGAAGTGAAACCGACGAGCAGAGTACAAATTCTGGTCTTCTCTGTCGCATTCGCTTCGCATTAATGTTCCCGATAAAGCACTTATCCCACTATACGATATCAAGATAGACTCAAATCTCTACCCTTGAGTGCATCCTTTCTTGGAGAAAGACAACTCTTAAATAACAACCGTAGAGCAGCCAACGAGAAACCACTCCACAATCTTT
>OZ010572.1:63270881-63273381 GCA_963932145.1 Acanthosepion lycidas | reverse complement strand
GATGATCTAAAAAAATGTCCTCTTCGACGTATCAGGGTCCAACAATTCAAAAAAACTGAACAGTCAGACTACCTGCACATTTGATTTGATTATAGTGGCGAAGGCTTGCGCAGAACCAGCCACTCTATTCGGAAAATACCATACAAAGAACAGGTATACATAATGGGCTATGAGATCCCCAAACAGCCTTCCTCCACTTTCTAGACTGATAGCTAAAGAACCCCTGTCTAGCTTACGATTTGACACATAACTGGGAAATAAGAGCTGTGTTTGTGCCTTTACCAAGGGAATCTATGCGTAAGTAAATGTGACGTACTCGATTGTAATTCGAAAACAGCTTTCCGATTTTTTTTTATTCTGAAATAAATTTCACACACACACACACACATATATATATATATATATATATATATATACATACATACATATCCATCCATATACACACACACACATATATATATATATATATATATATAATCAATTACTGTGGACTACACAGGTGCTTGAGCATTAATCTAGTTCTTCTTCATATTAATATTTCTCTTGAAATATATCTGTATATCGTAGAATCTCGTCACGCACACGGGCATATATATATATATATATATATATATATATATATATATATGTGTGTGTGTGTGTGTGTGTGTGTGTGTGTGTGCGCGCAAACAGACTGAATTAATTCAGAGATGTTTTATTAAAATCGACCGTCCATGATTATTTTTTTAGTATTTTTATTGCACTTTGTGTGTAAGCTGCCACACAGATTGCATATAAGCTGTCGTATTTCAATGAATGTACATGAAATGTTATATATGTGTTGTGTGTGGCTTGTATCATTTATGACCGCAGAAAACGACGCGTTTTCATGAATAAACATGTTTATTCACGTGAAGGTATAAGCAGTGATAATAGGATATGATGTGTTCTTCTGTTTTCATATTTTTTACATTAACGCAATATTTCATATTGATTTATGAAAGCATTAAAATACATACAATATGACACACAAAGACGCACGCAAACCCAATCATAATTGCATACAAGCAAATATATATACCCATAGATAGATAGATAGATAGATAGATCACGTGTACACTGAAAATTTTAGACAGAGACAAATAGTGGTAAGGATCTTATGTTGCATGATGCCTCGAAATGAAGGGACCTGTTTCATTAGAGAGTCAGTATTTTAAATCCACCCTGAAGCAATTACACACAGGTTTTTATCACTCTGCATGTCACTAGATTAAATCGATCGCTATGTAGATTTTGAAAAAGTTACAGATTATTGAAAATAGTAAATAGTAAAGAAGCCGGAAAAATAAAAATAATAAAATAAATCTGTCGGGATTCAAACTTTTTGTTGATTGAAAAAAAATTTTAATGACGTTGTGTGCGAGGTTTATGAAATTAAAAAATAGTAAGAAATTTTAACAAACCCGTTCATGGAAGTTCACAGATTTGTTTCTCAAACTTCGTTATTTGACATTTAGATGCTTTATTTGTTTTTCAATGTCTATTAATAATTTTTTTTCTTGCAAAATTTTCGATAACGATGCAGTCATGTGCGAATGTTTGCTTCAAAATCATGCCTTTGCGATGTTCCGTTAAGTTTTCTTACATTTTTTAAAATTTATTCCAACATCATTTGTTTTTTTTTTTTTGTTTTTTTTTTCAGCTTGCAGCTTGTTTGTATGATTCGTAATATTTTTTTCGTTGTATGTGTCGCTTGTTGTGTGGGAGAGGCCGTTTCTTACTTAGGTGTTGTTGATTGAGGCGATTTTCTACAGACGAAAATCGGGGGAAAGAGAATTAATCATTAAAAGCAAAAGAAAGAGGAGAAGAAAGAAAGGGAGAGAAAAATGAAAGAAACCTTTGAAGTTAGAAGAAAGAAATATGAAGAAATAAAGAATTAATGAAGGCTTTATCTTGGTTAAATAATGGCCCATTCCATTCTGAATGCGAGTAAGCGCGGAAGAAAAATATATATTGGAGACGCTGTTTGGTTTTAATGAGAAAAAGAAAGAATAGATAATAAGAAAGAAAAAAGATCGAGTAGGCGAAAAATCTCTCATACCTTTAATGTCTGCTTCAGGGAAATCTTGTCAATTTTGAATCTTTTCATTTATACCCCTTACTTCTTCAAACAACTAACTGTATTCATACTTAGAATATTTTGTTAATGTTATTCAGCGCAAATATCATGGGAGAATTTCAATGGGTATTTTATAGACGTGGAACTCGGAAAGCTTATTCAGTCGTTAACTGAAGAATTAAGATTCCTCAGGACATTCCTATAAGATAATCGTTAAATGTTTACAGATACTGTTAATAATAATAATAATAATAATAATGAAGAAGAAGAAGAAGTAAATATAATAGTTTTTGATACAGACAGATGTTAGGATTCTTCCATACTCCCTGAATTTGAATGATTATTATTGAGAAGACGGAACACACAAGAAAGAAGCTGTAACTTGTTCATATGGAATTCTTT
>OZ010572.1:63233381-63265881 GCA_963932145.1 Acanthosepion lycidas | reverse complement strand
GTTCAGCAATAGCGAAACATTATATTAAAAACTATTAGGTTGGTGCAAAAATAATGACGTAATAATGTCGTTTTTTGACGTATTCTTTAACGTCAAAAAACGACATTATTACGTCATTATTTTTGCACCAACCTAATAGCAGTGAGTTCGTTATTATAGATCGGACAGGTTCTAAGTGCGGTATAAGGCTAATAGTGATTATCACTTGAAAGTTTTGGAATCAGTGTACATTAAGTCCTACTAGCCATCTTTCTGTAAACAAGAAGGGTTAGTGGGCTTAAAGTAATTAACATTTAATGTTATTTTTATTCAGTTAACATTAGTCCGAGATGTATATTCTTTTTAGTTCCTGTGCACATCTTTTTGCTCTGATGACCGATAAACTGGTTTAACTATTTTTAATCGTTGTTATATTTAATATTACCATTTTACGGTAATATATTTTTGTTAGTCCCCTTCTTTTGTTATGAACTTGTTTCTTATTTCTTATGAATTGCTTTTTAATATGTTTGCTTTTATTGCTCCAGCTCCGTGCTCCGGCGGAAACATTTAAAAGTTTTAAATTCAACGATGTCATTTTATGAATCCGATTTCAAAATGGTTTGAAAATAAATGCAATATATAAAAACTGATTTAAAAAAAATTAATAACCATTTGTATTTGTTTTATGTTTTTAATTTCCAACTTCTTGTGTCATTGTGAGTATATTATCATCCTACCTTGAAACGCGTGTGTTACTCAAAATATACGAATTCTTCATAGCCTGTTTGCAGCAATTGTTAATTCACTGCTCCAGATACATTTTACTCATTTTCCGCAAACAGTATAACATGAACACGCATCGTTTTCATTACTGCTTAATAACAAATGATTTTTTTCTTTAGACAATAGTATCATTAATATATCTTATATTTAAAAGTATTTAAAATCTTTTTTAGTTAAATAATGCCATAGTTTTATTGCATTTTTTATTTTACGATTCAGAGCAGATTTTCGGTAAATGGTGTTTCTGTTTGACAAAATCAAATTGATGATGTAAATTCTCCAAGAAGTCCTGCTTTTTAATAATATGAATATGCAGAGATTGTAATTTTAATTTCTTGAAATTTCATAAAATTAAGTTGGGGTGGGGGAGTAATAGATATAAAAAATATATTTTAACCAAGATTTTCTTTAAAAAAAAATTTCAAAATAATTTAATTCATTTGTGAATAAGTCCTGAAAATTTCATTTAAAATCCAACAATTATTTGATTTTTGCAAGAATTTAATAAACAATGTGTTTTTATTTTAAAAAGACGCTAAATTTCCCGTACTAATCTTTGGCCTAATGGCTGACGTAAAAAAAAAAAAACTAAATTTTTAACCAAAATTTCGAACGTGCTAGAAAAGAATAAAAAATTTAATAAAATCATCAAAAAAATACTCTGGTCTCTCCTCTTATTGATAAGGTAAACATTTTGACGATAAACATTTGTTTTTATCAAGGTTAGGGTCTTTTTAGCGAATATTTGGAGATACCTTGATTTAATGCTATATTCATGGGCATAATTGCTCAATATCCGGAATAGAGAGTATATAAACATAATTGTGGAGAGTGGGGTCAACACCGAGGGGCGACAGTCTATTTCATATTTAAACTCAATCTTCAAACATGAAACAGACTGTCGTCACTCGGTGTTGACGTACAACAATAAAACTACAAACTAATCCGGAGTACATATGACCGGCTAGGACTGCCAGATTCACCACAAACACACACACACACACACACACACACACACACACACATATATATATATATATATATATATATATATATATATATATATATATATGAGAGAGAGAGATATATAAAGATGGTAAAGATACACCAACTCACGTTTCTTCTTTATCACACTAAACTTCTCTTTCATTCTCACAATAACTAAATCTACGTCTCACTTCTTTCTATAGATCTATCTATCTCTCTCTCTCTCTCTCTATATATATATATATATATATATATATATATATATATATATATGAGAGAGAGAGATAGAGTGAGTGAGGCGATTGATAAATTGTCGTCTAAATTACGGAAAAATGAAAATAACATTTAACAGATATATTTACCAAAATTACCAAAATATCTTGAAATACTAAAGAGTACATTTATTCAATAAAACCACCATTGGCTTCGACTACGGCCTCCATACGACTTCGGAATCTCCTGCAACTCTTCTGAGCGGTCTCCTTGTTTCAGTTGGTGAATTCTGCCATAATCTTTGCCTTCAGTTCATCTTTGCTTTTAAAGAGTTTTGTTGCCCCCTCGATTTTGTTGCACCCCACATATAATAATCAAGGGAATTGTATTCTGGGGAATTAGTTAGTCAGATATAAGGGATGATGTGGCCGCAGAAATTATCTGACAACCATAACTGTGTTCTCCTGCTTGTACGGCATGGGACAGTCCTGTTGCTAGCAGCCACGCTCTTGACCCAGGGCAGCAAAAATTCGGGAGCTCTTTTCTTATCAGAACAATAAGAGTGAGTTTTCCGAGCTGCCGTACCTTCGTAATCACTATTAGACTCATCCAACTCTTTCTGAATTCTCTACACTGTCCTCAGATTGAGACCCAAACACTCTGACATGTTCGTATTGGAACTTTCAGAGCAAATGCCAAACGGTACAGCATACCGTTTCCAAATTTCTGGCGGAGTGAATTGCATCATGGTGCTCTTTTTCTCAGAGACGCTGCCTAACTGACCCTACTATGCTGTGTAGTCGACAAAATCAAAAATAAAATAACGCGCATGCGCGAAATTAAAAATATAAATGGCGACAATTTACCTATCGCGCACTATATATATATATATATATATATATATATATATATATATGCTCCTGAAAAATTTATTTCGGTTGAGCTCTCTGGGGAGGAAGTGTGGGTTTGTAAACAGTGACTATTACGGCTAATAATGCAAGACTCTTCGTTAAATCGAATTGAGTTCTCTCAGTCACTGTGTATTTATTTAAAAATAAATACGCTTAAATTCACCTTCATCCCTGTCGTACGCCAACAGATTAGTGGTAGAATCTCCGACTGATGCCAATTCAGCCGGGTTTCGATCCTGGCTAGAGGCAACATGAAGTCTAGCCACACTGATGAGCTGTGATACAGCGAAACAGTCTGTCTGTGGATGACTATATATATATATATATATATATGTACCTAATATGTATACTGATATCGACCTTTTCCGCTCATGGAAAAATTACCCAGAAAATATAAAATAAATCAATTACGAGTAGACAACAATCTCAAATAATTGAGCCCCCGTTCGATTAACCTTCTCAAGCTTATTGTTTACCTGACAACGGGCAAGCAAAGCTCTATGACCTGAGATTGCCACGATTGAAGAATAGTTGAAATTATGCGAGAAAGGAGAAGGTGATGAGAACATTGCCAAAACAGACTCTTCATAATAGAAATAGGACCTTAGCGGCTAAATCATATGCATCAGATCGACTTCGTGCAGTCGTAACACAGGGTCTTGTTCGTTTGATTTTATATTTCGCTTTTTCAGTGCTCCCAGGTGATCGAATTCACTGACCAAATTGTATTACATTATGATGGGTAACAAAAGTGAACTGGTTCCAAAAATATTTGGTTACTCACTAGCATGTCTTTCCCGAGAAGTCTAGAGAAGCTCTTAACAATTCAAGTTAGCCTCGGCGCTCATATAATATTATCCTTATTTACATACAAGTTTTTATATATGCTGTATATATTTCTCGGGCGCCAAATCACTGGACCACTGAGAACACACACACGCACACATTATATATATATATATATATATATATATATATATATATATATATATATATATATAATCACTTAAACATTATTTTTAGTGGATACCCATATATGAGTAGACGCTCCGTCTACTTTTATTAAAGTAGTATATTTATTTTGGACTACCGGTCTGAATATCCGAGAAACATTGAGGAAAACTATGACCCCGCCGGTAAGATTCGAAACGGCGCCCTTCTTGCCTGCAGAAATCGTTGTTAGACCTTATCAAACTGATCACAGTTACTAATAAGACAGAATTAAATCATCTGCTGAGAACTGATGATATTGATGAGTTATTGTAACTATTTACACTATTTACATAGTTCGGATTGTTGTCCTCGTCTTTGTTGCCATATTCACGTTGTTTCGGCTCTTGTACGCTCTGGTCTTCTTCAGGGGATTGGAATTTCAAACCGAACTCTTTATTTCGTCCTCCGAGGTAGATTGTTCTAGTTCCACGTGCCATACCTCCTTCGGATATATCAGTATCAGTTATTTTCTTTTTATCAATTCTCCAAGTTTTTGTTCATCTTTACTGTAACCAGATATTATTGGGTTAAGTCAATGGATTACTTCAACCAACGCTTTTATCAAGTAGGCCATGTGTGCTTGAGGAAATCATTTATGAAAATCAGAAGCAACATAGGTCCAAACAGAGAACCCTGGGGGAAACACCTGCATTAATACAAAAAGATTTAGAAGAATGGCCACTCAAGAAACTTTCAATCTGTGTCTATACTTCTCAGATGAAAGTCCGAACAATGTAAATAGGGTAAATAAGGACAATTTTCATTTCACAATTTGATAAGAAAGACCGAATCAGTTCAAAATTTCACCCAGGAATACCATAACCTTTCAGCCTGTGAAGAAGACCAATATACCATAGCCTGTCAAATACCTTCGAGATATCCAAAACAACAGTCTGCGCTTCACCATTCTTACCTAAAGCGTAACAGACTCTTTCAACTATTAATTACTCAACCATATCTCCACTACAATATGAGAGAATAAAAAACTGAGAGAATAAAAAACGATGATGTCAGCTAAAACACTTTTGTCCACTATAATTAACGTTTATAATAAGAAGAAATAATGTTGGATATTAACAAATCCATTTAAAATCTATTATGTTCAATATTTTAAGAAGAGTTTTGCATTCGGAAGCAACGTGAAATTTAAATTGGGAGACGTAAAGACGAAATGTTGGTGAAAATTCTCAGTCATTCATGTATAGATTACATGGTACTTTTTAGAAAGAGTAAATTCCTTCTTTTAACGACTACAGCTATCCTGTCATTTCAAAGATTAACCACTGCGCAGCACATCAGTGTATATTGACTGAGGTATAACTGGAAGAAGTTGATCCTACAAACCATAGGACCCACACAATCGAAGGTCGGCATCCTTGCAAGTGACACAGTGACATTCTTTTTCTTAGCGTCTTTTGAAAGTCTTCCTATATCCAAGTTGATGACACTGGTAGCTAGATCAAT
Organism: Acanthosepion lycidas; assembly: GCA_963932145.1. Classification (NCBI taxonomy): domain Eukaryota; kingdom Metazoa; phylum Mollusca; class Cephalopoda; order Sepiida; family Sepiidae; genus Acanthosepion; species Acanthosepion lycidas. The sequence goes on along the minus strand of OZ010572.1, from coordinate 63,260,548 downwards.
GAGCACAGCGTGTTTTCCCCTTCCATCAAGCTATTTTATTTCTATTGATACATAAAGAGAAATGGGAATGCTCAGATCTGGTGCATGTCACTTAACATTATGGTATTATCCATTTATGGCCTGCAAAATGCATGTTTCAAAATACCTGGTAGAAACCCGAACACACACACACAAAAATTCAATTACGCGTATCCACTAAAATAAATTTTAGCGGATACGTGTAATTGAATTTTTCACATTCAAAAAAATCGAAAAGCATAAGAAAAATTAATTCATTTTAATAATTTTGAAATATCCACTCTTTGCCTGATGAAAGTCGTGAGACCGGAAACCCGTGTAGCAATATTATGGAAAATAAAGCAACCTATAGTTTAAAAAAATATACACATTACTACCAAAAACGTTGGCGGTTTCTCTCTTTTATATATATATATATATATATATATATATATATATATATATATATATATATATATATATATATATATATATATATATAATATGATTATAGGAAAACGGGGACTTTAATTATCCATTTCGATCTATGTAGATTATAATGATAATAAGAAAACGGAGACTTTAATTATCCATTTCGAAATGGATAATTAAAGTGTCTGTCTTCTTATTCGGTCTGTAGTCTACATTGAGTTCTCCTTGGATTTATATCCTCCTCGGAATTATCTCTTCCAGTCACAAACTTATAAGACGTGTATATATATATATATATATATATATATATATATATATATATATATATATATACACACACACACACACACACACACACACACACACAGACTGCTTGTTTCGCTGTATCACAGCGCATCAGTGTGACATCCGATTGCCTCAATCCGGGACTGAAACTCGACCGATTTGACATCAGTCAGAGACTCTACTCCTAACCTATCGGCACACAATAGGGTAAGGGAGACTTTTATATTACCTTATACACATGATGCATATAAACGCTAGGCCAGAAGCCAGAGCGCTCATTCTGGCGAAGAGCTATGCATTAAGCAGGCGAAGCAGCTATTAAAAATTCCCTTTCTCTATAGTACTCAATCGGCGAACGAGAGCAAGTCTTATATATATATATATATATATATATATATATATATATATAAATGAATTTATTTTTAATCTGATACTTATTACTTTAAACAATATTTGTAGTGGATACTTGAATCTGAATAGATGTCCGTTTTTTTTTAAACAGTGTGTATAAGATGGTTTCTTTTGTAAAGAGAGACGCAAGTTCGAACCCTGGTGAGGAACACAATTTCCTTATTACGTTTTCTCAAGTGCACAGGCCGATAGCTGTCATACTTGCTGTTTAAAATGTCACAAAACTGACATAAAAGTATTCAAAGAAAGCATACGAAACTAAAAAAAAAAAGAAGTAATGACTTGGCAACATATTCCCACTATTAATAACATATTTCGTTATTACAGCAACTTGATGAATTATTGTCTATCGGCGTTGTGTAATGAATGTAGCGTCTTACGATAAAAGAATATCTCATTAGTAAATAGGGGTGATCAGGCTTGTTGACCTATAAGTATATAAAATTACGTTTTTATTTTGTGTGTGAAATACGTTATATTTGGTTATATGGTGTAACGGTGAATTTTGAACTCAGTATGGCAACTTGTTCCTATTGTAATAGCTTGACGCATGTTCATTATTTACATGTATTATTTGATAAAAACAGGACAGTTTACTTTAGAAAAACAAATACATCACGTTAAAATTGTCTTCCGTTCAAAACACGTCAGTTGAACTCAAATTTTTCTTTTAGTTACAAAAATGAAAATCACCGGTAAGTCAGTATTGTTTTTGAATGTATTAATGTTGTTTTATATATATATATATATAAATTCTGTAAGTAAGTTGATTTTTTTCAGTCGTCCTAAAGATTTGATATATGCCATACACCGTGGTATTTTTTTTTTTTTTTTTAAGCAAAATCACATTTCCAAAATTTTATTTTGTATTTTCTATATTTTTCTTTCGAGCATTATTTAATTTTGTTATGAGTGTGACCTCCCTTTTTAAGAAAATCTAAGGACATTAATGCTTGCTTATTACTGCCTTTGTATTTAGAGAATTTCTGAGCTTCATCTAAATACAATTTAGATGAATAAAACTGCGCATAAACGAGTACTCTTGATAAAGTAGATGTATTTAAACATTCAATAGACTTCAGAATTAATTGGAAAGTGTATATATATATATATATATATATATCACTTAGGTGTGATTAACGTTTTCTGCGTGTGAATAGGCATGTATTATGTTTCTTTAGCGTCACTATCGCAGCTTAAACGCAATTTTGTTTATTCGTTACGGTAAGTATACACTTGTATCTCTTAGTTTTTCGTGCTGATTCTCCAATTTGAGATCTATTTAAAAGAATAGGTAGAAAGCTCGTAAGACGGATGAGGTGGGGTCTTTAATTGGAGGTTTCTGCAGAAACGCACATCTCCAGAATTTTTTTATTTTAATATCGATTAAACTTTTCAGATTGTGAAAGAATGTTTTTAATCTTGCCGATATCAAAAGGTAGAATCTATAAATTCATTGTAAATACCCCCCTTCACACAAGTTAGCACAAAATATTCTACCATGTGATACTTCTACTTCCGGTTTCACGTTAGTAAGAATATGCTTTAAAGCTATATTTCGCAGCTACTTTGAAATTTGGGATATAAGCATTATTCTTTGAATAACACGGGGAAAAATAAGGAAGAATATGCTTTAAATGCAGATATTAACTTTTTAAATTTTAACTTGAAATTTTGAAAGACATTGTATGAACATATACTTTTCTTGGTGCGAGCGCTTGCGTTGTTGGATTCATTTGCATTGAATTTACATAAATAACTGTCGCCCTCTCCCCCCCCTCACAAACTCGTTCGTAGAATGTAGAAAATTGACAATTTTTAGTCATAATAGGGAATGTTTATTCAATAATAATATAGAAAATAATTGCAAAATTATTTCTTGAAGAGCTTTTCTGTAGAGGTATTTTCATTGATCGGGATTCTTTAAAGTTTATTAAAATGTTATATTTGGGGGTGCGGGTAAAGTCAAATCGTACCTTTCTTTTGTTTCCTACTTATTTATTCGGCAAGTCGGATTTCACAAGAAAACATATTTAATAAAACTAAGATTTTTGAGTAACTTTGGGGATTTCCATTTAAAATATCAATCCTTACTAAGAAAATAGTATTTTATGATGAGGTATGATTAAATCATTGAATCAAATTAAAGGCTTTATTTTAACTTCTGAATAAACGCAATCATCATAAGTTATATAGAAACCTAATTGACTAACTCGGTATCCCATAATTTTATTCTTACATATTTTAAATGCTAATAGTAATTTTTTAACATTAATGTGTATCAGTTTATATTGCTTCCGAGACATCTTCGCTTGACTATTATTTTCTATTCTCAGATCTTTTAAGGATGGACCTCCAAGCCATCTATTAATCTTGAAATCTCATTAAATTGATGTCTATCGACCATTTTATTTTTGGGCAAGATGGGTAATTAGCTTTACAGAAGGTGAAGGAGTGTTTTTTTTTTTTTTTTTTTTTAATATACACTACATCCTAAAACATATTTTACTTATTGCATTTTACCCACTAAAGAAATGTCAAAAATTTACTGCACTTAACACCATCAGGAAGGGTGTTTATTTATCTTTGTAAGACTATCTTAAAATTATGAAGTATTAGTTGACTCCTCTCTACAAAGAGTCTAGCTAATGTAGCTCTACATTTATCATTAAAATAAAACTGAGAAATCAGTTTTCATGTACTGTTTTATCCAACTTATCTTTTCTTTGATACTTAAATATGGCAATTTGGTTGTTTTCACGTCTTCAGTAAATGTTAATATTCTGTAGCTTCTTCAAATATTTCCGTATTTACTTAATTTTTCTAATTGCTTTAATTTTTATCAGATATTTGAGGTAATTTTTTTCTAAGTTTTTTTTTTCTTCCGAGTTCTGACCTCAGGGTTCTTGATAGGCTCCAGAGGCGGATATGCAATGTAGTTGGCCCTGCTCTGGCGTCTCGTCTACAGTCACTTTCTCACAGACGCGCCGTCGCCTCCCTCTCTCTGTTCTACAAATACTTTCATGGAAATTGCCCCGAGGAGCTGCATTCGCTGGTTCCCAGACGTCATGAGTTCAAGCGCCATACGAAGCTGGCAACCCGCTCTCACCCCTTCACTGTCAAAACTCCTAAATGTAGCCGTCTCTTCTACTCCAATAGCTTCATGTCTCGCACCTCTCGCCTATGGAACTCCCTTCCCTATTCCTGTTTCCCTGTGAGCTATAATCTCCAGCTATTCAAGTGTAATGTCAATCGACATCTCCAGTTGCCTTGATCTATCCACTACCATCATCCTTTCTTCTATCACTCCTATCTGATCTTGCTCTAAATTTTCTGTAACCCCTTGCGTCCTAGTGGCTTCCCGCCTTGCTTGGGGTGAAATGCTTAAAAAAAAAAAACCGTTTCACAATTTTGACGTGCTTTCATCACTTTGTAATTTGTTTCTCCTGATAGATTTCCGACTGAATAAAAATAAGTGTCAATGTAAATTTACAATATGATTAACAACTTCCTTGATGAACAATAAAATCTCTCGTAACCAAATAATTTATAAATATTTATAATTCAGCTATTGTAGGCGAAAAGTCAGATGGTAACTCGATTACATAAAATAAATTTGCCCGAAGTTGGTTAATACTAATTTAAAGTCACATTTGCGTAAGAAAATCTGGCATCGTGTAAGGAATTAACTTTTTGTTAATCTAATTCCGAAAGTTTCAAATATAATCATGAATTGAAGTGAAAACTTAATAAATGCTTACAAGATTTAAATAGCGTTTATGCGGATATGTTTTATTCAGATTATTACCCGAAGTAACTTGAGAGATTTTGAGTCCAGTTCAATGTGTATTTTGCAGTACAGAAAAAATTAGGTTGGTGCCAAAATAATGACGTAATAATGTCGTTTTTTGACGTTAAAAAATACGTCAAAGAACGACATTATTACGTCATTATTTTTGCACCAATCTAATAGCTAACTGATTTGTAACAATATTGCAAATGTAAATTACTTTCGTAATTTTTTTTTTCTAAACAAAACAATATTTTTAAAAGCAACTTTTATTTTTTAAATTATGGAGACTATCTTGAAATCATTCATATTGATATTCATCCAAAAATGTTGGTAATATGTAATTTTCTTCTCATACTATTTGAACACTCGCCATGGGATGGTGTTTACTGAAATGAACATGCAAGCAGAGCCAAGAACCACGACGAAAGACGAAACTCTCCGCTGAATCTCTCTTGTTATAGCAACGTTTTCTTTTCTTTTTAACTAAGTTATTTAAATTTCTTCTACAGTATATATGAACAAGGTCTATTATTTCAGATGTGAACATTTTACTGTGTAGCAGAAACATTATTCTAATGCCAGTCAATATATTTTTATTGACCCTTAAGTGATCCCAGGCACCAGAACACTTGTCTCTGCTACTCATCTCTTTCGGTGAGCCTGCATGGAAGCCAAATGGAGAACATCTTGTGATCAATAAAAATTAACACCTACTGAAGTTCGTTTATTCCTCTCCTTCTTTCACACACACACACACACACACATATATATATATATATATATATATATATATATATATATATATATATATATAGTATGCATAAATTCACATTTAGTGTTGCCATTTACAGAAAATAACGTGTTTACCATAGGGATGACTAGATCTCCTTGTTTTTTCCCTCTCAATGTAATGAGAAATGCTGCCTAGAGAGGCAACATATATCCATTTTCCAGGATACGGTTTCATTTACATTTTCAGGTTACTTTGCCTATTCACGTGATGTGGCTTACGCTTTTGACTAAAATTTCTGCATTCCTCGATCAACTGAACGTATCAAGTTGGTAATTTCTTTTCTGCGCAATTAAGTATGTAGACTATGCTTTTCCGGTTATCAGGTAATTAACTAAATTTCTTTAGCACCTGGACATAAAATAGTCGAAGCATGTAATCGTTGGATCGTCCCAAAGTAAGTTTCTTACTCCAACAATTTATCTTGTACGCTTCCATTATTTTTGTGGAAGAGTGAAGATCAGTAATATATTTATCAAAGATGCAAGCGCAGCTTCAGACTTTTTACTTCTAAGTAAAACTAAATAAAATAGAAGTCTGGTATCGATTTGAGACTGTATTTCTATTATGAACAAACTCCCATTTTTAAATTGATACATAAATCAATATTTTTCGATTCTGAAAAATGATTTCTAGAAAGGCTGATCTAAGAATTCTGCCACCAAAATTTTCTTCCCTATTTTTACGAGCAGACCAGTTAATTTAAATAGTGCGGAATATGTAACACAATGAATTTGTATTTTTTTTTTTTTTTTTTTTTTTTTTTTTTTAGAAGTATCTATATCTGCTGTAAAAATTCTAGAAGCGCTCAATTTCATATTTGTTTTCCCTGTCTTCTTTGCTTACTTAAGGCTATCAGATATAAATACAAGACAATATTTATTTTATTTTGGAAGAACACCACTCTCCCGGTTTCAGATTACAGCCTTGCATTTTCTTTTGTTTAACTTTAAATATCGATTGCTGGAGGTGATTACGAAATCTCCAATGCGGTGTCACGTGATTGCGCATGCGTCATCATTTTTTTTTTCTTGTATGTTTTTATGGCCGAACAAGGGAAGCATTTGTCTATGCCATTGTATTAATTCTTCTCTGCTTCAGCATCCTTGTCTTAAATAGCGTCCTTAGGTTTTCACTCGACATGTTCATATCTTTCCTTCACGTACATGCAGGTGTCCATATTGAATTCATTCTTAGACAGTCGCATTTTTTTCTTGCCTCTGGGCCAGTACCCACTTTTCTTTGCTCCTCGAGGCCCGCTTGTTTCAGTATAACTTTTGTCATTGTATAAACTATATTTTTGCTTTCATATTTTGCATTCAATACATGTTTTCAGTGCACGACAACAAAACACAAAAGCACATCAAATCTTTCTTACAGATCATTTCATTTAGTTATTGTTTGATGAGAGGCGAACCTCTCGAATCTTCTCGAAAAGTGTTACAGCTGTCATTAAGAGGGAATGCAACCAGTGCTCTCTAAACGTTCGCTTACGTCACATCCGACTCGTTGCTTAGTAACACGAAGCCATCTCCTCAAATCTTTTGACGAAGAGAGGAAAAATCTGAATCAACAACAAATGTAATTATGGTTATATTTGTTTGTGTGAAGCGCGAATAAAAATAATTTAAAACAAGCAATAAATGCTGTATTATTTATTTACGTATGAGAGGACGGTTTGTAATCATTGTGAAAAGTGTCACTTAAATGTGAAAAAACTGACGGCGAAACGAAAGTAACCGAGCGACTTGAACACCCTATGTGTGTAGTTATGGAATAATTTGACTAATAAATGTTTATTAAACAATAAAATAAAATAGAATATTCAAACAATCAATGATAAAATTTGACACTATTTTTATTATAATAACGCTTAAACCACTTTAAGAAAATGCCAAGTGGTCATATATAATGTAATATTCCGTCATCAAAATAATTATTGTCATAATAGCAGGAAAATCGAGGTACTTGCTCCGGGCAATTCTTTTCAAATTGTCCAAATGTCATTTTTAAAATTAACATATATTAAGACTTCAGCAAAATTGATCAGCTAAACAGGTGATTATGTCTCTAATGAATACATTGCCTAATTCGTCTTAAAAGCCTGCCATATTCTTTGGGAACATTTTGACGTTTTTCATTTACTTTGGTGTATGTGCTTCCTTAAGAGACGCGAAAACAAACGCTGGTTTTCTATTCCATATTTTTCATATTCCTTGTTCGTTTTATGTGCTGTGTCTCTTCAGGACTTAGGTGATCCTTGTTTTCAACATTTTCCTGTCCCTTGTAGCTCTCAATAAGTTTTTTGTTTTTACCCAGACCCTGTTCTGCTATCCACGAGCCCGTTAAGTATGTCACGCGTTGCTTTCCTTTGTCACTTTTCCCCTCTATCCACCCTGTGAGTATCAGATTTTCCAAGCCCTCTTTTCTCATTACGTGTTCATGAAATTTCAGCTGTCACTTTCCTCTTTTTTTTTTTTTTTTTTTTTTTTTTGTATCCGCTCCAAAACCTCAGCGTTGCTCATATGTTCGGTCGATGTTGTCTTTAGCATCCTTCTGTAGAACTATACCTCTGTTGCCTCGTGTCTCTTCATCTTTGAGGAGACCGTAAAGCACGTAGCATTTGAGTACTTTTTTTTTCTTTGTTGCCAACGAAACCCTCATGTCCCGTAATACTCAGCCTCTCTTTTGGAATACGTCGTTAGCCATGCCTATACGTCTTCGGGTCTCAGCGTCGCACTTTGTCAGAACACTTCCCAAATATTCAAATTTCCGCACTTGTTTGATTTTAGTGTCCCCAACCTGTAAATCGCACTTCGGGCTCATCTTTTTACTGGTGACCGTGCATTCTGTCTTCTTGTAGTTTATGCTTAGACCCTTCTCGCTCTCGTTTGCTACCTTCTGTTTGAGATTTTGTAGTTTCCTCTCCGTGTCTATCAGTACTGTCTCATCTACGTAACTTTATGATTGTGACTGCCAATGATGAATCTTGATGGGATTTCCTGTTTTCTCAGAGTTGACTCGCTGTATAGGTCGAGTAAGTCTAGTGAGAAGACCTATCCTTGCCTTATGCTCCTTTCTATTTTTGTATATCTGCTGAACTCATATTTTATATTTATGCAGGCGCTTTGCTGCCAGTATAGGTTCTTGATTATTTGATATCCCTCCCGAATATATCTAGGTTGCTGAGCAGTTTAAACAGATCTTGTGCCGTACTTTGTCGAAGGCCTTTGTGTTGTCTATGAAACCTAGGTACACGTCCTTCTGCATCTGTATTGCTCTTTCTGATAACATTCTGAGCATGAATATCGTTCTCCTTGTTCCGGTATCTTTAACGAAACCACACTGTTCTTGTCCTATTTCTGGCCTGATTCTGCTGCGCGCTCTATTCATCAAAATACGGATGTTTAGTTTTGTTAGGCTGATTGTTCGGGGTTTATATTCGTTTGCGCCTGGTTTCTTATGCTGTTCTATGAAAACAAATCTGCATAGATCTTCCGGTATATCCCCACTCTATAGATTTCGTTTATTTCCGTAATATTGTCTATGCCAAATCATCTAAGGCTGTCAGCATTTCTGTTACAATTCCACTGGGCCTGCAACTTTGTTTCTGTTCAATTTGGCCAGTGCAGCTTCTACTTCGGTTTTTAGGATTTCAGGTCCGTCGATAATTCTGTGTCTTGCCGGCTGTTCTCTTTCGTCGTGGAAGAGTTCTCCAATATATTCCTTCCAGCGCTGAAGAAATTTCCCTTCTCTAATATGAGTATTCCATCCTCGGATTTTATGCAACCTGTTAGCGAGTATGCCTTCTGTCCTGTTTGTCCCCACCACTTTTTTATGCATATCTCCTTTGTGATACTCAATCTCTCTATTTCTGTACATTTTTCGTTTAGACACTCTTTTTAGCCTGCCTGCAACTGATCCTTATTTCTTTCTGTAGTTTTCTGTATTCCGTACCGTATCTTGGCAAAGTTTTCTGCCTCCTTTGCATTATGTCGAGAATATCATCTGTGATCCATTCGTTTTTTTTTTTGTTTTTTTTTTGTTTTTTTTTTTTCGTTCTTTGGGATGATATCGTTTGCTGATGTCACTAAATCTTCTCTTAATGTGTCCCATTTCGAATTTCCATTTTATCCCTCGTATCTTTCCATATATTTTTCCTTCAGTTTCGAGTCACTTAGGAGTTTTTTTTTTGTATTGCAATTTGGGTGCTGCGTTAGGTTCCTTTAGTTTTTGTAGTTTCACTCCTATGTTAGGTTGGTGCAAAAATAATGTCTGTTTTTGACGTTAAAAAATACGTCAAAAACCGATATTATTTTTGCAGTGAACCATTGCATTCTTGAATATTCTAAAAACAATCTTCGGATATTTATGAGGAGTTTTCCATCTAGGTTATTCCATTGGTTTATTCACTAAACTTCGACTTACTTTGGTACAACGCTATTAGTTGCAATATTTTCTGTTTCTCAGAGTTCGCTAAAAGACTGATCCGATTCGACCTTACACAGTGATCTGACAATAACCGTACTTCCAACACAACTTCAATGTTAATTTAGATGTATGGATATATGGCAGAATATAGTATATAAATATTATGTATGAAAACAATGTTAGGGAAATTCATGGCAATGATGGGGATTCTGTAGGACGCGTTTCATCCTTTAGCACTTCATCGAACTTGAATAATTTTTTTTTATGGAATTACGTGCTAAAAGAGGAAATATAGGAACGCAAACGTTGGTTATAATCACGCTAGAAAGCCGACATTTTATTTATTTATTTATTTATTTTATTTTTTTAAAGATATGTCTGGGTATGTAGACTAGTCAAGTAAATCCAATGAATAATGTATTCTACGTACCAGAAATATAGCAAAAATAATGGAAAAGAATTTATCTAAGCTTATAAAATTTGTTACTAGTTCTAAAACAATAATACTTAATACAAAACAATAAGCTATCACCTATAATAATTGCCACAAAGAAATACACAGGAGAAATCTTGAGGAAGTTAAAGAAGATTATATGGACACAATCAGTACATTAATTGCTTCCCGTAATGAGTCTGACCATAATTTCAATTTTAAAAAAAACTGCTGCTTTAATTAAACGAGAAAGCAATTTACCAAGCCTTAAATATATAGACAGTGTTTTGATCGCAAGATAATCTATATTAAATTTACGTCAGAGTTCTTACATTACACCTACCATTTGTACATTTATTATCGCAATGTGATATATTTAATAAAAATAACAAAAACCTAAAGAACAATGAAATTGGCTCGACTATATACCCAGACACATTTGAACAAAAAAATGCTCATCTATTAGAAACCCTCTTCCAAACTTTGACTCCACTGAATGTATAGATTTCATACAGGAAGAATATCGATCCACAGTCATGTCTTAAAGGATTCAGCATAAAGGGTTTTCAATTGGGAGTATAAGGAGCAAATAATATCCACAATCTACAGGATGCGATGGATAAATTGTCTAAATTACGCAAAAATGAAAATAACGCTGACATTTCATTTTAACACATTTACCAAAATTACACAAGTTTCTTGAAATGGTAAAGAGTAAATTTATTCAATAAAATAACCATTTGACTTCAACCACAGCTTCCTGACGACTTTTGAATCTCCTGCAAGTCTTTCGGACAGTCTCCTTGTTTAACTTGGTGAATGTTGCCACGAACTTTGCCTTCAGTTTTGTTAGTCTCTCGCGCAAATGCATGCCACATATAATAAACAAGGGGGTACAGTCTGGGGTACAGTTAGGCGGCCAGATGTAAGGGGTATGTGAGACCAGATGTAAAGCGTGAAATTGTCTGACAGTCGTGACGGGGTTCTCTTGCTTGTGTTGCATGGTGCAGAGTCCTGTTGTCACATATAGTTTTCCTGCAGCCGCTCTCTTGGCGCAGGCTTCAGTGTTGAGTCTGAGGCCCTGTAGGAAGGTGAATGGGGGCATAACGTCGCCATCACTAGTGATTCACTCTAGACACCTCTCGCAATCACAATTATACTCCAATTATTTCCAAATCCTTTGCACTGTCCTCAGATTGACACCCAAATTCTCTGAAATGTTTGTATTGTGGCTTCCGGTGTGAATGCCAAGCAGTACAGCATGCCGTTTCCAAATTTCTGGCGGAGTGAATTGCGTCATGGTGCTCTTTTTTTCTTCTCACAGATGGTGCCCAAATGACGCTAGTATACTCTACAGTCGACAGAACAACGCGCATGCGCGGAATTAAAAATATAAAATGACGACAATTTACTCATCGCACTCTGTATTTAATCTCTTTTCGGCAATGCTCTGCGCATATAGAAGCACAGATGTGAAAAGTTGGGCATTGACCATTTAAGCATTCCATACTACATCCCAAACAAATCTGGCATAAATGTTCTTGTTTCTCGTTTCGATACCAGTGTACCGATGAGGCGGTGCTATAGTTAGGATAAGAATTATCTTGAACAAAAAAAAAATAAAAAAATCAATATTCTCTATCAAATGTTTGAAAGAGTAGGACTGACAATATACTATGCTGTAGAATTAATACTGAACACTTCAAATACCTCGATGTATGCATCTATTATAAGAAACTTAGTATAGATGAGGAAATTGAATATAAAATAGGCTGTGCTACGGTAGTTTTTTTTTTTTTTTTTTTTTTTTTTTTTCCATCACCACAAGGAAAAATTTGGAATTCATTAACCGAGTAGTTAGTGCTTTTTTTTTTTTTTTTTCTATTCAAATTTTTAATCTGCCTTTTCACAGTGTCTTTTTTTTTTTTTTTTTTTTTTTTTTTTTTTCAGAAAAATGTTTCAAGTTCAGTATCTTTCTATCATTTATGCAGGCTTCCTTTCTAACTTTTTGAGAAACATCAACTTATGTTTTTATTTTCTCTTAGAGTTACATGTACTATCCATTGTTACTTGTTAAGTCAAGTTGAGATTTTTATTTGATACAGGACTTTGTGATTCTCTTAAGCTATTACACGAGATTCAAAGAAAGATGGTCACCTCTAAGACTTACAGGGTTTAATCGTTGGAATCTATTTTTAATCTGAGAATGCGATTTTGGCAATCTAAACATTTCTGAACGGGTTGGGCGACAGGTATGACATCCCGATAAGTCTCAATCTGCTGAGTCTCTTTATGACCCTGCTGGATGGGTTCTAAAGAGAAGTAACGTTACTATTTAAATCGGTCTTGGCGCAATTATTTCTAATACTTGAAATTGATGAGAATTGAAGACAACATTAATATATTCCTCTTGCTTATTTTGTCTTCCGTTGTTAGTTTTTCTCCTTCAGTCTTAACCTCTTATAAGAAACAATGTTTCGCTACCAGCACGAATGTCCCTTAGGCTTTTGGATTTAAAGTGAGGCGTTCAATTGTCTGATCAATTTCACACTAAGCGTGACACGTGTTCCATCATTATGCGAGATATGAAGTAGTATTACTCGCTCTTCACAAGCAACCATTCATCACTTTGACCAATATGGAATTTACTGAGAACGTAAACATTCTAGTAATATTCGATACTTAATCGCTCTTTTTTCATTTGATTTACAATTCAGTATTAGAAAAAGGGTAAGTTATTTACCAGATTTAAAGCCGGGTTGTTGAAATATATGTACGACCGACCGACCCAGAGCTAACGAGTCCCTTAGGATGGAATTTTTAATTTATCTATGCCAACCTATTTGTAGAAAAGTACAAAATCTAGCTCAGTGTACAGTGTTAACACTCTGACTACAATAAGACGTTTAGTGCTACAAATGTTAATTGACTAACAGACCCGTACACATTAGAAATCTGGATCCATCCGCTGTTACTGTGTTAATCTAACTCTATCCTACTGGTTCTACACTTTAATCTACCTACGTAACCCAGGGTAATTCAAACATTTACTGGCACGCATTACGCATGTTCATCATGAAGCAGGTTTTTCATCAGCGCATCGGCGCTTTCCTTTCACGGTTTTGTTACGGAAACCTATGCGAGGAGAGTGTAATAGATATCAAGCCAGAGTTATAATTCTGGTTTAGTCTATACTTCTGCACGCATGGGGGGAAATGTATGATCCATCTCCATCGCGCATCAACTATGGGTTAAATACCAGATTAAACTGAGCACTCTAGCCACGGATGGCAGCCAGTTTAGAAGGAAACCACTATATAGAAGGTAACTGTAAATCACCCCTCTTACGTACTCAGGCTGATAAAGAATTCTAGAAAACATTGATCGTATAGGTTTTGAGGTGAAAAGTGACGTGCGTATTAATGAGATCAATCTTAATCATATTGATATACGTATTATATGTAATTTCATTTAACTTTATAGTGAAACGAGTAAATCTAGTTTTTCAATTTTCATGTTCTGTAATTTTCTGCTTGAACATCCATTCGTTCATCTGGGAATCTTACGTGCATTGCATGTTTTTCTTTTTGCTACACTTGATTCTTATCAGTTGGGATGATTGATCAGTCTCTATTAAATATGTCCTCAGCCGGTCAAATCGTTTACTTGCTCTTAGATGGATTCTTTGAGAGGTGCCGATGTGATACCCTCAGGGATTGTCTTTGGGCAGGCGGCACTCGGTTACGTGACTTCTGTCTGACACTACGTTTTCAGACGAGACATGCTCACTGATGTCGTGTGTGTGTGTAATATATATAATATATATAATATAATATATATATATGGGATGCAAAAGTATGTATAACATAATGAAAAACAGAACGTGTATAAAACATTGTATTGATTATATAAACATATCAATAACTTGCTGCATATCTACTTTTGCAGACCATTTGTCTTTAACTATTTCTCTGTGTGTATGTTATGTATGTTACAGACAAAAACAGTTTACTCACTACAAAGATACGGCTTCGATTCGGTGCATTTCAACTGCACCTCGACGGGTGAAAACCGAAAATGGTTATGAACAATTCTGCTTCTAGGCAAGCCGTATGTGAAACGTCACTTCCCGGGGTTTTTTTTTTTTTTGGTGGGGGGCTGAAAGAGGAAGGAAAACACCTAAGGTTAAATTGGAAAATCCTAAGACAAGCCAGAACTTGCAATTCTCTGATCGAACCTTGCTTTTTATGTTTGCAGGAGAAAATATATATTAATGAACTTTTGAACACTAACCCAATTATTAAGCCAAAGATATGAAACCACCGTTTTTTTTTTTTTTTTTGTAGACATTAAGGATCTAACATTACAATCTTGCTAAATTCTTAATTCCATAACTCGAAACGTTTAAAATTATAACTCGCCTCCTTTGATATATTCCCTACCTTCTTGAGTACCTCTCCACTAATATCTTAGATTATGATTCCTAAAATATTTCCTTTTTTGCATATATATTACCAGTAATACTTTCAGATAAATTGTTTTACGCCCATACTTATTCTACACATTATACTGTCCGAAAATAGGTCAAAATTAGATTATAAAACTTCTATTAATATCCCATATTTTTTCTAGTTGTATTTAATTTCTAAATCATGACTTTTTAAAACCCGAATAACTTGTATATCCAACATACCAGGAAGAAATCAGAACTTCTAAATTTATTAATTTACAAAAACACTTTCATTGATTACAGAATTAGTAGTGATAACTCCAACATAATTGTATGCAATTCAGTTTTAGCTTCGTTTTTTTTTTTTTTTTTTTTTTTTTTTTTTTTTTGTTATAGTAAACCAAAAAAATCATTCTCAATTACTACTATAATTATCGCTAGAATTTATCCCTCCTACTTCTTCCATCGTATTACTATCTCCTATTCCCACCTTTCCCCCCACCCTCCACTCTTAGGACGCTTGTGAGAGATTGTGCGTAAACGTTTGACCGTGGTTATCCGCATGGAACCTTCCCAGACTAACCAGCTTCAACATCCCATCCAGCCTTCACCAAACTGCAATCAACAAGCACTATTGTTTCACTCTGTCACCTTTTTGCTTTTTGTATACTTTTTTCTCAAACAAACGGAAAAAAGGAAGTGTGATGTTTCACATACGTCTTGCCTACAAGCAGAATTGTTCATAATCATTTTCGCTTCTCACCCGTCGAGGTGCAGTTGAAATGCACCGAAACGAAGTTGCATCTTTGTAGTGGGTAAACTGTTTTTGTCTATATGATAAAATTATAATAAACAATTATCGCTCTACTATCGGTATCGAGCCCTCATTTGGATTAACGCTGTGAACGTTACAAATTATCACTTCCGTTCTCATTTCATCGGAGATTTTATATATATATATATATCTCCAAATAAAAGCAATACCTAAGGTTTAAAAGGAATTTTTTAAATGAAAAGTCTTTATTGAAACTTTCCCTTAGGTTTTAATTTCAAGCTAATACATTAAATTTAATATTTCCAGTAACCAAAGAACATAACTGTATTTCAAAACGAATTTGATTGGAATGAGTTGTTTTTAATAACTCTAAACAGTTGATATTAGCCATAGTTACAATTCTCTCAACACAATGTAATTCACTTTAATAAAAACTCTTTGAAAGATAAAATATACTTTTCTGAAACTTTATTTGAAGGTCCTTCTGATTTTAAAATTAATAATTCTGATTTAAAACAAATATTCCATTTAGTTTTAAATATCGCAGAAAAGCCATTTTAACACGCAGGTGGGTGTTTTTTATGAGCGGTTGACTGCTCTATTGATAGCATGATTTTAACTAATTTTTTTTCTATGGCGTGATCGTCTTTTTGACTTCCCACTCATCTTCAAAAACAAAACAAAAAATAGACATTTTAAGTAATCTTTTTCTTTATTGAATTTGAGGTACTTCGACTTTAAATTTAGTATAATTACCACTTTTATTTTCTGCTAATCGTGTATGGGAGTTCGTATTTACAATCACACGCACTCATTCTTTTTAAAATACTGAGGGGTCGCTGAATTGTAAGCTTTTTCCATTTGTAAATAGTTAATCTTTTTTTTTTTTAACTTAATATCACCTGTCCACTACAAATTAATATACAACTTTAAAAGATTTAAAACTTTACAAATTATTAATATATAATGTGTGTACATATTTATATAATATATATATTTATATAATGAATTTTCTTGTGAAAATCCATTATTCATCAAAAGTTTATTTTTCTGAGGGAAATAGTATCCATAATATTTTATTCATAAAAGCAATTAATTTTTCTAATAAAATGTCTTGCTTGTACAGTGTAACCCGGATATAAGAGAGTTGTCGGGACCGGAGAAGAAGTCTCTTCTATCCGGGTTTGGTCTATTATATATACATTAACACAGGCTCTAATTTGGGACCAGAGAAAATCTCTCTTATATCCGGGTTACACTGTATTACATTTTTATTTGACGATTCAGAGTAGATTTTCGGTAATGAGGGGAGGTCATGTTTAACAAAAAAACTTAATTTAAACTCTCCAGAGACTTCTGCCTATAATTAATACAAACTTAATGAATTTTTAATTTTATAAAATTAAATAAGAGGGGCGTAAGAGATGTGGTGGTGGTGGTGGTGTGTGTGTGATATATATATATATATATATATATATATATATATATATATATATATGGTCAACATTTTCAAATCAATGTCTTTTTCACTTCAAAAAGATGCTAAAATTTCCTCTACTAATTTATGGTCCCCAAGTAACGCAAGAAAAATGTGAATCATAATTTTAGGTAAGATCATGTACTATTTGCCATCTAATATTTAGCCCAATTTCTCAATATTCAAATTTTCTTTATTAAATACTAAAAAGTTTTTAACTTTTACTTTTCTTATTTTCATGTTTTGAAGCTTTACTCAAATAAGTGGTTGTGTAAGAAGGCAAAATGGATATTCGTTTCTTTATTTTCATTGGCCTCTAAATTTGGGCCTGCAATATAATATACATATAGTTTTTGTATTTATTTACATATACCAGAAATTAATAACTTAACAGTTTTTTAACTAATATGTTCTGGTAGCTGTGTAGGTAGATAAAGTTTAATGCTTATAGGCATTTAGTTATTGAGATCTACATCAAAGTTCGAGGGAAACATTTTTTTTTTTTTTTTTTTCCGAAAATATATTTTAGAATAGTCTCCTCTCTTGTCGAATCACTTAACCAAACGCTTCTCCATTAATCACATAGCAGTTCACTTACGGGTTTATCGACTTGTACATGAGAATTTCCGTGTGTGTAGATATTGATCAAATGCAGTTGATGTGAATTTATCAGTAAATCATACGATATTTTTTCATTTAAGTGGATCATAGTTGTTTAATTTGTTTACAGATTAGAAAGTGAATAGTTGTTTCATTGAGTACAGTTCACGACCGGTCTTCATATGAATTTCTCTAATGCACATTTCAAAACATAATAAACATAGCCTAATGCAACCATCACTTCCAGTTTAAAATCTTTTTTTTTTTTTTTTTTTTTTTTTTTTTCTTTTTTTTTTTTAACTTTCGGTTACCAACGCAATTCATACTTTTCAGACCAATGATCATCGTTTTCGGACCATCGAACCACAACTCGAATATTAACTTTTCGGCAAGTGATTTTTTTTTCTTTATTTAAAATGTTGCTTTAACAAATGTTTCTTTACACTTGGTTCGTCTATTTCGATTGCATGAAAAAGCTACTTGGACTACTCTGGTCAAGACGTCTGGTCTCCTATTTTCCTCATGTTAGCCTCTTACTACACCTCTCCTCCTACTGTTTACATAACTTCGCGTATCACTTTCATTCAACCAGAGGTCGTCGAGTCACGTGATGCTACTGCAATTAAATCATACAGGCGTCGTAGAAAAATCACATCACCCAATTTTCATACTACAATGTTTTTTGTTTTTTTTTTCTTTGAAAACATAATATATTTATAGCAATAAAAAAACAAAAAAAACACTCATCCATATATTAGCTTACGGCCATAATCCCGTAGAATCAACCATGTTCAGCAACGCAGTCTGGTGAGTAACTAGATAAGTCTGTTTGAAAATGCCAGGTTCTGCAACATTAGAAGTGTAATGGATAATGGCTGGGAATTATTAATCGGAGAGCGGAGTTCCAATTTCATTTGTTCGTTATATTCACTTACGCACAAATACCCATGGGAAATGAATGAATTCACATTTTTCTCACTCAAGTTATGGGTTAATTAGTAAAACTTATCGTTAAATTATCTCCCCTGCTACAAAAAAAAAAAAAAAAATCGTACAATCTAATTTAGTTTCTGGCTTAAATAACCGGCAAATGATTGATAATCTGTAGAAAACCAATCAACATCTGTACATGTAAATATCTGAACCTTTATGGATAAAATCACAGAATACTTACTGTCACATATTTGATGTACGTGTACCATCAGAACGCTGGCGATCATACGTCCCCACAATTTCCTAAATTTTATTTTATTTTATTATTAGCTGTTAACTTTTTATTATACCTACTAATCCTTGTCCTGCCATCCATTTCCACGATCTTGTTGGGTAAGTTTACTCGTTGCTTGCTTCTGTCGCTCTTGCTTTCAATGTCCTATGAGTTAATTTTTTTTTCAATCCTTATAAACGTTAACTCTAGCGATTACTATCGGATTCCAGATTTTGGTGTAATAGTTGACAAATTCAATTTAAAGATCCGTAATAGTGATTTCGATGTTCACTGGGTTCCCCAACTTGTGACAAGCTAAGTTTAATAGAAGACGACTAGATACTTGGAGTACGGCACTGAAATTCTAAGGCGCATTGCGATAAGGAAGGATGTCTTCCAAAAGTCAAGCAAAATATTAGCCGTTAGAAACCAAGAAAAGAGTACTGAACTGTTACGTAAAATGTCTTCCTATATGACGGAATGCTGGACAATCTCCTCACATTTGAAGTGGCTCGAAGCAATATAAACGTGGTTTACAGGAGGATACTGGGAATAACATGGACTGAACATGTGAGAAATGACGAAGTTTTAGAGATAATAGAAACGAAAAGAACCCTCATACTTGACATCAGATGAAATTTATAAGGCACATAATGAAGAAAGAAGGATTGGAGAATTTGATACAGGACAGATTGAGGGCAAGAGAGACGGTGGAAAATAACGTGTGCTCGAGTAAATGGATAGCAGAATAGGGTTTAGATAGACAAAAAAATTAAGAGCTACAAAGAACCTGAAATTGTGGAAAGACATGATCGCTAACGCCATGAAGGGACACACGTCACATAGAAGATAGTTGGAAGCCAAGCATTGTATTATAGGAGAAGTTTTCTTTTTGGTAACTCTTCCATAACTCAACTTGTTTAAAGTGTGGGCATCAATCGAACTGCTAAGTGCTTTAGATTAGATTTTATTTTGTATAATAAGTTAAATGGCTATTTTTAAATAATACTTCCGGTTTAAGGAGTGTATATTTGATTTTCTTCTTTCCTCAAGTTAGATGTTAACTGTTTATAACTTTGACCTGATTTTGGAAATTTTGTATACTTTTTTTTTTTTTTTTTTTTTCTTGTTGGGTATAGACATCATTTACTTTTAGTCGCTTGGTGGCTTCAAAACACTTTCATTGACACTGTCGCTGATATTATCGAGATCTGCTGAATAATATTACCGTCCAAAAGGATGACTGACTTCCTGAAACTCACAAAGATAAAAAAATAAAAATGCAAATGATAACAATGAAACAGGTACGAATTAACGAGTAATGATTCACTGAGAAGGGAGCAAGAAGAGTATGAGTCAAATGTTTAGATGAATGCTAAAAATAGAATTATTTGCAAACTCAAACGAATCCTGGCGAGAAGACCAGATTTATTAATCATATATAAAGAAAAATTTAGTTCGAATGTTGTACAGTGTAACCCGGATATAAGAGAGTTGTCGGGGATGGGGAAGTCTCTTATATCCGGGTTTCTCTTATATCAGGGTTTGGTCTTTTTGTTTAGGCAAGTATGGCTCTAATTTGGGACCATAGAAAAGCTCTTATATCCGGGTTTATCTTATATCCGGGTCTCTTATATCTGGGTTACACTGTAGTTTCAATAGTCCGTAGCTTTTTTTCAGTTGCGAATTTTAAACTATTCGCCAATTAAAAATTGTTATAACCACAACTTAAGAGTGCTAGTGTGCCTTTTCTCTAACAATTTCATATCTATGCATACTTCCCTTTCATAATTGCATGTTTTCTGGATGCTCGGGTAGCGTCTCGGTCATCGGCGGCATAAGTGAGATCAAAGGGTGCTAACCCAATGCCGTTACGTTAACTTTAGCACAAATGCTCTTTGAGAAAGATATGAACCCATCGCTTCTCCACTCTCAACAGCTATTAAATAACTGGTCTTGGCAACCAGTATAAGAGAACAACTCTGAATTCTGAAGCTGAACTTTGGACTAATCACTTCACCCTGTTTACTGCCGAAATTGCGGCATCACCACCTAGCATTGTTTGATTCTGGTCCAATAATCTACAGAAAAGTCTATAGGTTGAATAGAATTCTATAACGGTGAGCTTAGGCGTTTATTTATTGTTGCTATATGATAAACTACGGTGTATGTCATATGTTAATAGAGTAGTGCATACGTCATTTCTCTATTATTCTTGATAGTTTGGGGCCGAAGTCCTACTACTCTCCATACCAAAGCGAGGTTTTAAATTTGGTTCTTCTGAAGTTTAGTTCCTTAAAAGAAATCTAGCATCATACAGATTAAATTAATAAAGTGAAACTTATTTTTCCCATTTTTGTAAATTATTTATCGAATCTAAAAAAAAACAAAAAAAAAACTTTCAGTTTTTGTAACAATGTGTTTGCGTTTCTATTTTCAAATAAGGTTGAAATGATCGGTTATGCGTAGAACGAGAGATCTGCTTTTAATTGCAAACTATATTTGAATCTCATTAGTATCTGGGACAATGAATGGCAAGTTTGACTCTATCACCAGTATTGGTACATTTTGACGTGTCCATTAGCATGACAATTTAATGACTAGTCAGAATGTCGAAAACACCAACTGTTTGCTTTGAATGTGAACACTTCTTTTCAAAAGGCAAAGGACAATTTTATGGAGTCTTGTCTTAGTCAGCTTGTTATTGTATTTTATTAAAATTTACCATAGTACAAGGCCCAGTAGCTACCTAAAGGTTATTGAATGTAGTGTGGGATGAGAATATAAGAGAAGAGAATGAAGCTCATACGATTGACCTTTGACTTGAAAACGTTAAGATTGTGGTGACCGGGGAAGCATCCACGATGGAGTCTGTTCCATAAAATAGCGGTTCTTGGGAAGCCTTCAGTGAATTAATTTTAACAGGATATTCGTTCAGTTTTAATCCGCAAAACCTGATTACATAAAAATAGTTTACACTAATGACCATCTCCGTTATCTAGGAGTTTAATGTTTTACATGATCGTTTTTTTGTGTGTGGACAACTTTGTTCATCTACACAATCACGTTTTGCCCAAGATTGAATTGATTCTTCAGTTAACGATTTCTTCTGGTATTCCGGCTTGAATGTGATTTTTATCGAATGAGCTAACAGTCTAGTTTATGAAACCAGTTTATTTAAAAGTTTTAATTTGATATCTTGATTTTCTCAAATTATTCTAATAGGAAACTGTATGGCTTTATTTTAAACTTACTGTCCAGAATAAGCATATTTTAGAATAGTTTTCGATTTTTTTGTTTTTAACAATTTGAGATCTTTATATGGTTACAGTATAAAAATCAGTTGAATTTGGCCCAGAAGAGTAAACATAATTATTTATTCCACTCAAGAATTCAAGACGAATCGCTCTTTAAAAATAGAACAATATAAATGCGTGGATATATAGAATTTATTCTAAAATAGAAACAGGAAATAAGTCATCGGAAAATCGTTCCTGAAATGATTCGATGTGAATGGACAAAACAAGAAATTTTCGAAGTGATTCTCTCCTCGAGGTCATTAAAGCTAGACAGTTTGCAAGGGAAAAATGCAGTGTGATTCTGAATTAATTCTTGGTAAATATTCATTGTTTCTAGAGAAACCCAATAAATTCCTTTCATTCCGAATACAGGCAATACGAAAAAATTTTCCAGTGTAACAGCAGATTAAGCAGAAGAAAAATTAAAGTAATTTTCTAAAATATAAGAACACCGGAGCAGCTATATACACTTCTGTCCACTTCCAATGGGTTCACTAATGTTTTTCTCTTGTAGGAAAAAAGTTTGAAATTTCTCTTTGAACGAGTGTAATTAGCAAAATTGTCGAAAAGAAAAGTAAAAAACATAAAAACTAGTGATAAATTTTACAAAAACATCAAGGAAAATAACATAAAAATTAAGTTTGGCCAACAAGGTGGAGCAAAACTTTCTCTAATAAAGCAAAAACATTCGATGAAAACTTAATAAAAATAAAAGTAACATTAATATAAAGCAATGGAAAATGATTTTACAAATATTTTCAAAGCAAATATATCGAATGGAATCTTTTTAAATAAAGAATTTATATCAGAAATAAAATGAAGAGAACGATAAAGAACAAAAAACAAGTTATTTCTTGGCTAAGCAAATACTATCATTAGGCATGCGTAAAACACTTTTTTTGTTTTAAACGCCGGTAATGGTAAATTGCTTTGATTTGTTTAAAAACAATTCTAACATCTTCAAAAACATCAGGAATGAAGTCTAAAATAAAATTCTAAACTGTCAATTTGTTCACAAGTGAAATTTCACTGCAACCGGAAAATGGCCTCCAGCTTTGTAGGAAAGGAGCTTCCGGATATATATATATATTTTTTTAATTATTTGAAAGCAATTAAAGAATTAATCTCAATTGAAAATAGTTTTGTCAGCGTTGGTATCAATGTTTGTGAAGTTGAGAATTTGATGAAGAGCTGATGCTTAATAAGTTTTGTCGCTGTTACGGGGAAAAGGAAGCAATTGCAAACACAATGGAAAGAGGTTGTATTTAATATTGTCAGACAGTAATGCTACTGCGTATTGACACAATTCGACAAAGCAGCTAATGTAAGCAGATGTTTAGTGTAGCAATAATCAAAGCACACGAGAAAATTGTTTTAGAGTTCGATTCTCACTGGGTCTTTCATTTATCTGCTATATATGGATATGTTATTTTTAAAGAAATGTTTCTGAGAATAGGAATGAATTGGCTAAGATTAGCAACTATAAGAATTTTTTTGTAAGACGTAGGTTCCGGGGCTTTTTGTATAGATGGATTAAGACACTGAAAGAATATTAACGAAATAGTTCATGTTGTAAAAGGAAGTCCAATAACAGAATAATTATTTTTATTTTTGTATGCGAGGAAGTTTCAAATCAAAGTATGTCTCCGTCCTCGGTATGACGATAAACTACATCCGCGTCCTGGGTAAGACGATAAATTATGTCCAACAGCAAAGCCTCTGATCAGGAGGTTTTGAGGAGCGTGGAACCACCTCTTAATTGCTGTTGTTCCCGGGGTGGTAGCATCTGTTAGGATCCCAGCTATGGGCAAATAGTTAACCCCGAAATTGGGGTAAAAACATATGAAAGTGTAAAAATAGGTTTTAATACAAGAAATATTTTGTAAAAGAAATTATTACCAGCAATAAATTTTTGAAGAAAAAGTATTTTGAAAAAGATTACCATTTTTAGGAAAAGAAAATATTACAGGCAATGCTCTTTTGAAAAAAAAAAAAAAAAAAATTATTACCAGCAGCACATTTTTGAAGGAAAATATTACCAGAAATAGATTTTTGACAAAACAAAATACAGTGTAACCCGGTTATAAGAGAGTTGTCGAGGCTGGAGAAGAAGTCTCTTATATTCGGGTTTCTCTTGTATCCGGGTTTGGTCTATTTTGTTTAGGTAAGTATAGCTCTAATTTGGGACCAGAGAAAATCTCTCTTATATCCGGGTTTCTCTTATATCTGGGTCACACTGTATTAGGAGCAAAACAAATTTGACGGCATTAAATAACCCATTCAAATTGATATGCCGTAAAACAAACCAAAGTGTGTCGGAATAACTATTCCTGATTTAATGAAGATTTGACTGACAAAGATGTGATTGTCACCACGTTAATGCACTGATACCCACCGTAAAATCTTATACAAAAGGGTTATGAAAAAAGAGTAGGTGTTGAGAGCTTTCAGCCATTAACCAATTAATGCACATGATTATGGGTGTAAGCCTGATATCGAAAAAACGTAAACAAAAATCGTCAGCGGATTAAGCTGTTCTAGTAGACAGTACAGGCAAATTAAAGCAAGTGAATAAATATCGGTGAACACAGTCAATTATTAAAACTATCCAGGTGATTCTAGATAATAACTCTTTGCCAACTTCCCCGTCCCTTGTTGCTCAAAATAACGTTTGACTCTTACACCAACCCACTTTCATTTTTGTTTCACCATTCATTCATCCAAACTGGTTATGTGAGTTACCTGATGATTCTTTTTGCCTTTTCTCCATCAGCTATGTACTGAGAGTTAAATTTTCTTTTTACCCTATTGCGACTGGCCATTCACTCATGATTCTAGGGGCATACCCTCCCCTAATCTCTGTTACCTCTTCTCCTGCTTAATATACTAGCATGTCAGTTAAACTGCTCTGTGGAACGCAGATCGACTCTCCAAATAAGTTATATGAATGTACATTCATTGAAATAACTGGAAATCAAACTTAGGACTGACTCTTTTTTAAGTTCTTTCTTGATAATAACAACGAAGCTGGAAGTGGAACGATTACATCGAATCAATAGCTTCATCTACTGCAAGGAAAATTGTCACTGTATCGTGCCGAAAGGTTATTTTCTTGTCAGTCCATCTTGCACACTTACAAATCTCATTCGTCTCGGCATTGAATACTGTTGCCATATCTGGTCTGGTGCTCCTGCTATTCATCTCTAGGTTCTTTTCAAAATCGAAAGGAGAATCTGCAATGTAATCGATACTGACCTGGCATCTCAACTTCAGTCACTTTCTCATCGTTGGGACGTGGCATTCCTCTGTTTTCTACAAATATTTTCATGGCAATATCTCTGTTGAAATTGTCAAATGTAGTCACTACTTCTTCGCTAACAGTTTCTTTTCTCGCGCTTCCCACCTGTGGAACACGCCCCTGTTTCCTTGCTTCCTTTGTAACTACAATCTTCAAAATTTTAATGCGACTTCCATCGCCATCTTCTATCTTCTTGAAGCCCGTTCATCTTTTATCCTTTCCTTAATCCTCCTTATACCTAGACTTTCCACTCTCAATTTCTGTAACCCCCACCCCTGCATACGCGTATCCTTCCCGCCTTGCTTGGGGTGAAATGAATAAAAAAAATAAGAAATTTCCAGTGTCTCTCATTACTGAAAACAGCTGCATTGCTAGGAGTCTCCATTGCACTTTATCTGTATCATAATGAACCAGTGACTACAGATAGGAAGAAAACGTGGTTACTAAAAAAACACCACACAGACGTATGCGTTTTTGTGTTTGTCCTTATTTGTGTGTGTGTTCTGGTTTGTTTGCGTGTGTGTTCTTTGTATGTGTGTTCTTTATTTATGTTTGTTTATTTGTGTGTGTTTATCTGTGCTCTTGTTTATTTTTTGTGTGTGTTTATTTGTGTGTTCTCGTTTGTCTGCACAAGAGGTGCCCAAGTTTACGGTCTAATACCTATCAGCTTCTCGTATGTAACGTCAAGAAACCGTAAAATCTTTACGATGTGGAAAACGACGGAATAGAATGGAAGCTAAGCGTAAAAGAATCAATTTAGGAATCAAAGAAAGGAAAGATAAAAGACTGAAAGCAAATGATGGATAATTAAACGAAATTAAAAAGGAAATGAATAAATCTTTTAAAATTCGAAAAATAAAATCAGAAAGCAAGGATGTGAATTGTGGAATTTTCATTCCGGAAGTGAAGAGAAATTAGATAATGGTTTAGCTGTCGACTCATTCCTCCATGAAAAGTAACAACGCTACAGTAAGTTTCTTAAATTGATTTATCTTGTAATTATATTGAAAACCTTATAGATCGACAAGCATCTTTTTTTTCAGATGATTACTACTTGTTTGCATCACATTAATTTATTAGAAATTTACTGCCACTTTTTGTTGTAATAGGTATGTCCAAAAGGCACAAAAATGGACTAATCCGCCATGTTTGATATACGGATTTAAAATAAATCCATGAATATGTCGTCAGTATGGATGTACCCGTAATGCAGTGGTTATCGATACGGAAAATACTATCGGCCTGTAGAGTTCAAATTTCATCCAAGAATGCTGTTTGCTTCCGCCCAAATATCCTTTGCAATTATTTGATTATGAATTTTTGCAGCCCCTAGGGTAATAAAATTATCCCACCCACCACCTGTCTTGAATAGTTTTTACTCGTGATATATTTTAACGATATTTACATGGCTTGAAGCAAACTTATTGCAAATTCTATAAATACATTAGAATAGATATCTTTTGTTTGTCGACAAAATATTCTTTAAGAA
>OZ010572.1:63178381-63228381 GCA_963932145.1 Acanthosepion lycidas | reverse complement strand
GTCTTGGTTTTCCTTTTCTCTGTACTGCGTCCCTGCGATCATGGCTTTTCACATTTTCCTATCTCGTCTGGCTTGTAGCAGTTTTTATCCATTTGCTAAGGCTCGTGTTCGTTGTTCCGAAATCAGTTCACCGAAGCTCGTCAGATAAGTGGCACGCCGCCTTCCCCCCTTTTTTTTTTCCTCTCAATATCCCCGTTCGGGTTAAATTTTCCAATACTTCCTTCCTCACAATGTATCCAAGCAATTTCAGCTGTCTTTATCCGATTCTAAGTGTTCTTTCTTTTGCCGTTTTCTGCAAGACCACTTTGTTGCTTATTCGCTCCGTCCATATATTTTTCAGTATCGTTCTGTAGAACCACATTTTGTTAGTTTTATATATTATTTTATTTTATTTTTTATTTTTTTAGCTCGTCCATGGTAAGATTGCCCAGCATCCACTGCCGTATAAGAGAATGGATGTTACCTAGTAATCTAACACTTTTTTTTTTTCTAACGAAATTTTTCAGTTTCTCAGCACATTGCTTAACTTTTTGAATGTTTCTTTCGCTAATTCAATGCGTGTTCTGGTCTCTGTTTCGGACTTTCTGTCTTCTGTTAAAACGCTTCCCAGGTATTTAAATTTCTGCATCTGATTGATCCTTATATCGAAAATTCGTAGCTTGGACCTTAGGCTTTTTCTCTTGTTAATGATCATATTTTTTGTCTTCTTATAGTTGATGAGTATATTTCCCCTTTTCTCGCTTTCTTCTAGTTGAATTGATATAAAATCAATTAGAAAGAAACATAAATATTAACATGTGAAATATCCACTTTTATTTCCTTATCGCATCGCCCGTTCGACGAAAGATATTCTCCTTAATATAACAATTCCGATGGTGCTTTTAACACATAAACTGTCGAATAATGTTCGTTAATTTATATTAAGCATTTCAACCATTGACACTTGTTGAAAGTTATGATCTTGCTTTTGTTTACCCATATAAAAAAAAAATTGTGTGCAGCAATTTTCTATTACGTTTTAGATGAAGGCTAACGAAATTAAAATTTTTCAAAGATTATAAAAATTAAATTTTAAACAACTTTTAACCTAAGTCTACATAAATAAAATCTGCTCCCCACTATATATATATATATATATATATATATATATATATAGAAAAGGGCTGATGGATCAAAAGAATGGTAGAAGCAAAAACTCAATGAGCACTGCAGCTTTTAACATAATTAGAAAAGCTATCGTCATACTTAAAATAGTGCATTTACTTTACATGCAATGAAATAATTTGGTCATTACTTTTAAGAAATGTCAAGATTTCTACTTTTAAGTAAGCATGAATTTCACAGATAATCCCCTGAAATATTAAAATGTTTACATACGGTTATTAAGTAGAGTACTCTTTGGACTAGACGTTGTCAGATCAACAGATGGAGATCGACGTTATTTATTGTACGTTAAAAGTACAAATGTGGCACAAGGCCAAAATGGGGGGAAGAAGGGCGGTCATCATCTGTCTTAAGATTAAACTTAGCTAGTCCCAATCAGTGACCCAGGCAAACCAACAATATTCCATTCACCAAAACAACGCATTCTTACTTGCCATTCTTTCCTCAACCACCATAATACCTTAGAAACTCTATGAAGTCCTAAACTAGTCTCCATATTTACAATTCATTGTCTGTGGGGGGAGGGGACAGATGGAAGTTCGACTGTCATTCGCTGTGGCGTACTGCTTTTATAGCAGTACTTCATTTACATACAATACTACACCTCCATGAACCAAAGTGGCTTTATGACCTTCGTTGATCTTTGACTTTTTCTAATTATTCTTCGGAATCTAAATTGTCTTTCTTGGTGTGTATCTTGGCTTCTTCTTACAGTGGACCTAGGTCTGAGTTCATTTTCCTCTTCCAACTCCTCGTCAGATTTCTAGTCATTGTCATCCATAGATTGTTCAGTTTCATTACTGGATTCATTAGTCCACTCTTCCCCTTCATGTTCTTCACCTTGAGATTCTTCGTCCATTTCTATATCATCGGGTTCCATTCTGCTTCTGAATTGATCTGCATGCGCCAGTACATTACGTCCATTTTTCGTTAGTATTGCTGTTGTGTCCATTCTGTACTACAAAGTTCGCCTTCTCTGGATTAGATTCTTTGTCTTTTTTATACCATACACTTTTACTTATTGAAAATGACATTATGGGAACTCTACTCTTGTCTACCCATTAATGCGATGGGACTTTCTAGTTTGCTAGCATGTGGGGTTGTCCTATGGCTTAAAAGTAATCTTGGTAAGTAACTGTCTATATTATTATTATTAGAGGAGTGGAAAATGCTTTTACTACTATTTTAACAGTCCATTCGATTGTGGGTAGCAGGGTTGTTTTATACGGGTGCCATGCAATATGATTTAACCATAAACTCTTTCCTCGCAAAATTCTGGAATGTTATCCGAGATAAAAGTTTTAAGCACCCCATTCCTTGAATATATTCTTAATATTTGTTTTACAGTGGTTGCTTTTTGTCCTGAAAACGAGTCCACAAAAATTAAAAATAGCTTCATGCCTTTAATATCAATATGACCCCCCCCAAAAAAAAAAGAGACCATGGGTTTGGGGTGTACCCCAAACTCATGGTTCTTTTTTCTTTTAGGCCACGAGTGGATTTTGTTTTGCCAAAAGTTCCTATTTCAACACTTTTGGGTCGCCGTTTCTTCTATATCTCGAGAATATCCTGGCCACCACATTTGTAATTTTAATCTCATTTGTGTCGCTATTATACCACAATGTGCATCATCGTTTATAACTTCTAGTACTTTTAATTTTTGGGGGGCGGGGGTATTGCATATTATGCATTTTTCTACAGTTAACATGTCTTTATTTTTGTAGGTTCTTTCTACCATTGAATAATTACTCAGTTTGTTTCTTTTTAATATGGCTGAAATTCTACTTAACAATGGATCTTGTATGGTTTCTATTCTGGTACGATTTAAAAGCAAAACGTCTGTTTCAACCCAGTACAGTATTTGATCTTCTGAATTTTCAAACGTTTCTAATTTTTACTGTCGAAATTTAGTCTGGATAGCGAACCCACATGTCGAATAGTGTTCTCCTTTACGTATATGGTGTCGAAATCAAAGACCATTAGTTTTATAGCCCATCTTAAAATTCTATAAGATGTGACTTTTGGTAATTCTCTTCTGGAGTTAAATATAAACTCTAAAAGTTTGTGATCGGATGTTAACAAAAATGTTCATCCTAACAAAATTTCAAGCTCTTTCTGTGCTCCATACTGTTGCTAAATCTTCTTTCACCATATCTGAGTAGTTAGCTTCAGCTGACATTAATTTTCTCACCAGAATGTTCGTTTGTCAGTTGCTTTTTTATTTTTTTGCAATCAATTTTCTTATTAGTGCCTTTTTTAAGCTCTCAAAAGTTATGTTTTGCCTTTGAGTCCATTCAAATTCTGTATTTTCCGTAATTCTGTAAATGGTTCTGTTAGGTCATTATATTTAAGTACATATTTGCTATCAAAATTGGTCAGTCCCAAAATGATTCCAATTATTTTTGTATTTTGGGTGTAGATACTCCCGAAATTTTATTTATCGGTTTGTTTGGTGAAAATCCTTTCAGCTATTTAGCATCCCAAATACAATATTTATCACATTTATTGCTATTTATCGTCTACCTGCATTTTTAATTTGTTTAAAACCTGTTCCATTTTTTAAAATTCCTCTTTACTGTAAGCACAACTGATAAAACTTCTTCAATTGCCCTTTGAAAATTAATGCTTGCAGTCTTAACTCCTAATGGAAGATTTGTCCATCTTAGTAAGCCTATCGTAAGTATTAATCGCAGTGACTTCTTTAAATTTTTCGTCAATTTCTATTTGGTTTATGCCGATTTCAGATCGATCTTTGCGAAGTTTTTAATTCCTGCTAATTTCTATGCTAGGTAAGAGGAATGAACCAGAGTATATCTGATGATTCACACGTTTGTAATAACTGCTAATCCTCAAATCACCATGAGTGGGGAAGCCCAACTACTACCACCTTGGGTAACGTTCTCCAATATGGTTTGTGGTAACATTTTCTTTAGTTTTTTTTTTTAACTACCATGGGTAAAAGGTGAATAGATTTTCGAGATTCAAAATATATCGGGTGAATTTTTTTTTTTTTTTTTTTAAGACGAATATTCACGTTATATATTTTCAATAGTCCTATGTCATGTTCTTCTGACTTCATACAGTTTATTTCGCAGTGTCCAGTTTTAAAACGTCTATTCCCAGGAGTACATGATTTTTTTTTTTTTTTTGTGCATTCTATAACAGTAATGGGAATAATCTCAACACATTTTTGCCTCAGTGTTTTTTTTTTTCAAAAGAGCCTAGAGTTTTGATGACACATCCATGAAATTAATCTAAATAAGATTAATTTTTCTTCATTTGGATTTACCCAATTTTTTCCTAGAAGTTCCTTGGGATCAAGGTAACATCGCTCTCTGCGTCATGGGAAAAGTTATGCCATTCAATTTTACTGTCTCTGTATATTTTGCAGGTGTTCTTAGCCAATATATTTCTTTTCAGAAGGTAGGTTTATATTTTATGCCCTTTTTATTCTCTTTTTTGTATCTGCACACAGATTTGAAATGGTCTTTTTTACAGTTTCAACATAATTTTCCTGGGGCTGGATATTTGTTTGTTTCTTTCATTTTCTTTGTCACAATATTTGAATCTAATTAGGATTTGTAGTTGTTGTATTCTTTCACATTGTTTTTAGAATTATTAAATTCATTAATTTTAATAAAGGTATAATTCTTGCAGCAAAACTCATATCATTCGCTTTAGCCGTTCTAAGATCTTATGGTTGTATGTAACGTCATACATGTTTTCAATTAAATTTAGAACGATCAATTCATCTTCTATAGATAATTCTCTCGAACAGTTTTCAAATTCACAATATCTTGATGTTTCTTTCAGTCTGTGTAAATATTGCATTAAGGTTTCCTTTGGGTTCTGTCTATTTTCCAGAAATTCTTCTTTTGTAATAATCAGTTTTTTGTCGCATTTTTCTTATAATGGTTGAAATTTCCTCATATGTTAAGTCTTCCAGTATTTGGGGGTATGCCATAATGAATACTTTCTTTATGGCTTCACATCCTCTCGTAGTCAAAAATCAGTAATTTCTTTTAATTGAGTCGACTTTTTAAAAAAAAAAAAAAGGTAAAAAAAAAAAAAACAGTATTTCGTCTATCGGCTTGAGTAGTCAAGCCGATAGCCGTAGTTAAGAAAACTTAAAATCTGACCTCCGGCAGGATTCAAACCAGCGTTCTCCTTTGCTCTGTTACGTAGGCCTGTAGACGAAATAGTGTTTAAAGTAAACGGAGCGTCTACATAAATACGGGTATCCGCTAAAATGAGGTTTGAAGTAAAAACAATTTGGGATTAAAAAATTAAATAAATTTTATTTTTATTTGTTTTATTTTATTCAGAAATTACTTTGTTTACATTTCGGATATGAAACTGAAGCAGGTATGCATTGTCGAGAAAAATCTGAATGAGTGGTATTTTATAGGCAAAACTATAAACTTGCTTTATTATGACGCTCGTTAAAAGCACGCCGGGTCAGACCGTGGTTCCTCCTGAAAAGAGGGACGCGGGTTCGAATCCTACTGGAGAGTACATTTTTCTTGAGTACGCAGGCCGGTAGACGTAAATAAATACTGTTAAAATCTAGTGTTTACGCAAATATGGGTATCCACTAAAAATAACGCCTGAAGTAATATATATATGTAAAATCTCGGATTAAAAAATAAAATCCATTAATTCTTTAAAAATATATGTATGTAACGGAAGCAACTGCGTAAATGTTATAAAATTGAGAATGTACAAAAATTCCCTAAACTCTTATTTTAAATAGTGAATGGAAAGAGGTTTTTCGCTGGAAATGTTAATAAGCATAAATAAATTATAAACAGTTTAATAGTAATGAGCAGACAGGAACCGACATTTATACCAATGAATTGTCCTGGTTACCGGTATCATTTAATCATAGAAGCTGATATAAAATCTGTTTACATTTAAATACAATGTGTTTATACATGTACGTATTGACTGATTTAGGTATGCAAGATGAAGAGAGTAAAAAGGTTCAAGGTAGAGGCTACCGACTAACTATTAGGTGGGTGCAGACATAATGTCGTTTTCTCACATGTGTTACTATGTGAGAAAACGACATTATTTTTGCACCAACCTAATAACACATTGTTACATAGTTGGGAACCCGTTGACAATTGAACTCACTGTTGTCGTAAATTTAGTTTAACTGCTGCATCACAAGACTTCTTATCAAATTATTAATATTGAACTATTGAATTCAGCCACTTGTTTCTAGTTTAAACATACTAAATTTGAAAAACTGTCAAATACTGATGCATATAAACTTTTAAAAAATCATATCGCCTCTGAGTGTATAAGCTGTTATCTGCGAGTGTGATGAAAAATTTATGAAGTTGAAACGCAAAGTTTCTATATTAAATACTATTTCCATCTCGAAACGGTTTCATCAAAAGTTCTCCGTATTTGTAGTTGTTATCCCCGTGGCTGCATTATGAATATTCATTGTATATTTTCTTTTACTTGTATCGAGATACTCATGAAAATTCCAAAAGCAAGTTCCTAGCGATCAAACAATTGCATCTCAATTTACATCGTGGTGTTTAAGAAAAATTAGATTGTTTTTCACTCGCTACACCCTAACATCAAAGAACGGGCTGCTTTTTATTGTTTTAGTTAGATAAAAAGAGCCATAAGCGCTATTTTGTTGTTTTTTTTTTTTGTTTTTTTTTTTTGTTTTTTTTTGTTTTTTTTTTTTTTTTTAGCTTTATTTTACCTATTCAATATGGAGGATAATTTTATTTGCTTTACGTTTCTTTATGCAATCCCGGTCAGAAATTCAGCCAAATCTGCATATAACCGGCGACAAACAATATAAATGCACAATTCGTACACAAAATAAAGCAACAAAGATCAAAACAAATTATTCTGACAAAGGAAGTAACCATTTTTGATTAATCCCGAATGAAAATGACTTTTTGACTGTCGTCTTTCTCGATTGTCAATCTATTCATGCATGCCGATCATAAAAGAATGAATGTGCACGTCTCACGAGATTAACGCAAAATTTCGGATTGCAGATCGCGTGAGAATTGAAAATCGAGAATTAGTTAGATGGATAGAGAGAGGAAAAAGGCAGACAAATGTTTGAAAAGAAATAATGAATATTTCTGGAGAGATATGAATTGTAATCGTTTTACTTTTTGATTTGTAAAAACCGAGAGAGGGACCACAATAGGGCTGGGTACAGCATATGAAGTGTGATGAAGAGAGAGACATAGAAGATAGTCCCGCCTTAAGAAATTAATCAACTGAATAATCAGGAAATTAATGTTGGTTAATATAGCTGTGCTATTAATTTTTATTATTTATTTGTTTATTTTTTGTTTATTTTTTGTTTATTTTTTGTTTATTTTTTATTTATTTTTTATTTATTTTTTATTTATTTTTTATTTATTTTTTATTTATTTTTTATTTATTTTTTATTTATTTTTTATTTATTTTTTATTTATTTTTTATTTATTTTTTATTTATTTTTTATTTATTTTTTATTTATTTTTTATTTATTTTTTATTTATTTTTTATTTATTTTTTATTTATTTTTTATTTATTTTTTATTTATTTTTTATTTATTTTTTATTTATTTTTTATTTATTTTTTATTTATTTTTTATTTATTTTTTATTTATTTTTTATTTATTTTTTATTTATTTTTTATTTATTTTTTATTTATTTTTTATTTATTTTTTATTTATTTTTTATTTATTTTTTATTTATTTTTTATTTATTTTTTATTTATTTTTTATTTATTTTTTATTTATTTTTTATTTATTTTTTATTTATTTTTTATTTATTTTTTATTTATTTTTTATTTATTTTTTATTTATTTTTTATTTATTTTTTATTTATTTTTTATTTATTTTTTATTTATTTTTTATTTATTTTTTATTTATTTTTTATTTATTTTTTATTTATTTTTTATTTATTTTTTATTTATTTTTTATTTTTTTTTATTTTTTATTATTTTTTATTTTTTATTATTTTTTATTTTTTATTTATTATTTTTTATTTATTATTTTTTATTTATTATTTTTTATTTATTATTTTTTATTTTTTATTTTTTATTTTTTATTTTTTATTTTTTATTTTTTATTTTTTATTTTTTATTTTTTATTTTTTTTTTTTTTTTGACATTTAAAATTTTTCAGCTTATGCTTAAAATGTTTCTATATTGATGATTAACATGCAAACTAATGTATTCCAATAATCAGTTTGATCTACTTATCACTTAGGATCTTTTTTCCTAAGAAATAAATTTTAAATCAATGTTTTAGTTTTTTTGGCACTCTTTTTAAATTATAAATTTTAAATCAAAATTTGTTTAGCTTGTCATGAAGTTGCTGGGGTTAATACAACAATGCAACGACAAGGAGAGTGGTGTTCGCTTCTTAGAGAGATTAAATATTCTTCCTACGTCGATGATATGCTCTAAAGTACATTGGAGTTTGAGTATAGATCGACAGGATAGCTGGTGCTGCAGTTTCGGTGAATGCCGTGAAAAGAAGTCAGCAATGAAAAGAAATTGATTCCAAGGGTCACAAATTTTCTGCGATAAAATCGTATTTATTTCTGCTCAAAGTTGGAGACATAATGCAAAAAATAACAATGGATGCAGTTTTGAACAAATTTTAAAGGACATTTTTTTAAATCTGGTGTGAATTTAACTAAATATTTATTTTTTTTTATTTTGGGGTGGATTAACGAAAAAGATTCATTACTTTTTATCTATTATCAGATTAAAGTAATCTCTTGATAAGAAATGATTTTTAAAAAATGGAGTAAAGATATCTCTCCCAGTCTGTTAATATTTTAGTCTCTTTAGATGGATCGTTAGATAAGAACAATGCGAGAATGAACATTTTCTTGAATGCTAATTTAGAAATACATTTTGAATAACTGTTCTTTTTGTATTAAAATACCGAGAACGATACTGAATGTAACTGGAGGGTGAACGGTACTATTTTTGTAATTTAATGACCTTCTTTATCATTGCTTGAATCGTGTTTAAGCGCTTGTAGAACTCTGCTAAAAATTCAATTATCTAACTCGTATTTATTTCGAACTGAAAACAACTCACCAATATTTGTCTTTTCCTTATAAATTTTTGCTTGAATTATTTTAATTTCGATTCAGAATTAAAATTATTTTAAATTTAATATAAGATAGTTGATTATGCTGTAATAGTAAAACATTTCTTGTTGTTTTTGTTCAGTTTGTTTTAAAGTGGTACATAAGTCTTTGAAATATTTAACTTAAAACAAACTGAATAAAAGAATCACAATTTTTTTTTTCATAATAGCATAAATCGTTGCCTTGCTTTATTCTCCTATTTACAGGTTCTTACCATTTGCAAGACTTACGTTACACGATCTTCCTCACTCCCCTCCTCCATTGAATGTTCGTCAGGTTAAAATAGTTAATATTTTTCTGAGAAAGATAAATTGAATAGATTTAGTTGAGTATGGCAAAGGAGAGAGATTAGGATTTAGCTGTATATATTTCCTTGATGTTGGCACTAATGATACATCAAAAATTCCAATTTCGAAATTGGGCTTTCATTTAAACACAATCAATCAATCAGACAATCAAACACAATAATTTCGAATCTAATCACTCCTTAGTGAGGCAGATGATTTAGCATACTTCTAATAAATGTGAGTCAGATTTTAAGTTTTTAATCTACAATTGGTATTAATAGAATGATATTGATAACAATTTCCAATCTATAATTAGAATATATTACTTGGAATCTGAAACGTATATTGATTTATCTATCTTTATTAAAAACAGCTTGCTTTGGTGAGTGGGGGGGTGTCACTTTTATTATGAAAACCAAGTGCAAAAAACTTTTATAAATTCAAAATATATATAGTGTAGAAATATATAAAACAATATTCCGTATACTCAACAATTTATTTTAAATATTAATGGCTCCTTAACATTCTATCACCTTCAGTTATTCAATCATTAATTTTAACTTTTCTCTTACTTCTAATTTAAAATTACAACAATTCTCTTTCATGAATATCACTAAATGCATATCATTTCCCTCCCCCGTCCCATATACAACTCCATCTCTTTAGTTGTCTATTGGTGTAATATCTGTAGACGACTTCAAACATTTTCCAGCAAGGTCGGCAATACTTAGCTTTGCAGAATGTACAGGGGCATTGTTTGGCATGAATATACCATATAGATGTGACCTGTATGACCTCAAATATGAATTGCCTATAATTTTATAATAATTCTTTACATCTTTCTCTTGATGTTAACTTTGAACGGACTTATTTCGCTGCTGAGAATACAAGTCTCCAAATTTACTCTAGTTCCTCGCTTTTATGCTCTAAGTTGTTAGTTCCTTATTTTCAAGATTGACCTAACCTTGGAATCAACCACTAAGTCCATCCTATATTCCTCTTCAGCATTAAAATTACTTTCGAAAAATCAGTTTTCGAATCTATGCTCACCCAACTTACGTTTTTCTTTAAGATTGAATCAAAATAGTTTGGTCACTTACATGTCTTTGGCAGTGTTAATATTTTGAATCTTTGCTGTCTACATTCTCAACACGGGCTTTAAATACTTTCTTGATTCTTACTCTTAATTTTATCATTTTAATTTTTTTTTTCCTAGTTTTGTAACTTTTTTAAAGCTAGTGATTTCTCTTGCCAAAATTTTCATTTTATCTTCATTCATTGGCCTTTTCTCAATGTTGTGATCACATCATTCATTATTTTTTTACGACCTATAGCAATCATATATCCGAAATTGAAACGTAAAATAACTATACTATATAAATTGAAAATATGAGCAATTATCTGGTCTCATTATAAAATGTTGCATCACCGAATAAACTACTGTAAATATTTCTAATAAAAACATGTAAGAAATTTACATGGTATGTTTACCATATAAATATATGCTGAAAAAATAACTACATTACGAGTTAATGTGGTAAGGATACAAACGACGATTGTCTCCTTTCCTTGACACAGTCACATGGGCCGGTGATGATGACGAAGGACAGTAGCTATGTAGAACACAGAAGGACGTCCCCTAGCCCACAGCGATATGTCTTGCAGAAAAAAAAAACCCAAACATATGGCCGAACCAGGTCCGTAGACAAACCACCGTAACTCCAGTTTTCCATTTGAGAAATATTACAAGTAAGATTCCTGTTTTTTACACACCGTTTGTTGTTGCATATGTTATACACGTTTTCCACATCGGGGAATTATATGAATGTCTATATCTAAATTTGTGTATGACGTAGTATTCTAAAACCCTGAGAACAAAGCGTGTTTGTCAGTCTTTTTCCATTCAGTTATTCTGTTACGGGGTAAATTTAAATGAAAATAAATCTTTTTTAATCTCTTTCCTGTCACAATATCGATGTTATTATAACATTGATTTATACAATAAAATCTTAGTTAAAGGTACTATAAAAAGAAAAACTCAGTAACAGATTTAAAGGATTAAAAAATTATAAAGAATGTTATTTTCAGTCAGTCAACAACTTTAGATTATTTTTTATTTTACTCTCACTGTTTTATTTTTCTTTCTTATTTGCCTATTTTTCCTCCGATTTTTACAATTTTATTTCCATATTTTCTAATTCCGTAGTTCAAATATTACTCTATTTTATATAGGCCTCATGCCAGACTAAAGAAATATGGAAATACAGGTGAATTGATAATCATTAGTCTTAGCTTAAACTGGCCATAATAATCGGGCTTCTTGTGGGAACTGAACTCACAACTCTTGCAAATTGTCTGCAATGCCCATTTACAATTACTCTACGGCAAGCGCCCCAAATACATATTCGAATTAACTGGAGTAATTAGATTTATCAGTAGCTAGATAAGTAGATAATAGTAGCTTATAGATCGTTGCGCTATTAAGATTTATGCAATCTGACATGCCATTTTAATTTTCACTCTCGTTTTTAACTGACATGAGGTAGAATCAATTTTTAGGTCGGCTGTTAGAAAAGTTGGTTCACTGAGCCGTGCCAGACAATTTTCTTCTCCAGAATCTTAGATATCTTTCGGTCTGCAATTCATCCATGCATTGAATATTGCTACCGCATCTGATTTGGTGCTTCTGTGTATGTAGAGATTCTTGGTAAAATCCAAAGAATTTGCAATGCTATCGGTCCTGGCATTTCGCTTTCAATTCCTTTCCTGCCACAGTAACAGTTTCCTTATGCTTTTTCTATGAATAATTTCATGTTAGTTTTAATAAGCTTTTCACTTCTGTGCCTCGCCTTCGCGAACTGAAACGCAGTGCTACATTGGCAGCTACGTCTCATATATTCACTGTTGCAATTGTTAGATGTAATCATAATTTCTATGCTAAAAGTTTCTTGCACTACTCTCTTGTGGAAATCAATTCCGGTTCCTTGCTTTCCAATCAACTAAGATCTTCAAAAATTTAAATACAATGTCAATCGTCAACTCCTGTCTCCCTAATCCCTGTTACTTTATTACCCAACTCTTTTCAATAACGTTTTCTCAATTCTCACTAAACCCTTGCGTCTTAGTAGCTTTTATCACCTTGCTTAGTGAAAGGATTTTAAAAAGATCTATTCTCCAAAGTTCCAGTAATTGTTTGGGCTTTTATTTCCTATCAGTTTGGGGCTTTTCGTTTTTTTTTTGTTTTTTTTTTTACTTATCGTTCTGTAAATACTTAGTATCATTATTCAATTCTTTTTGGGATAGCTATCTTTTTTTTTCTCCCTTTGTTCTTTAAATCTGCCATCTTTTTGGTCGTTCTTCAGTCTGCTTTTTTTTTTTTTTTTTCGCTTTGATCATACTTTAATTTATTACTGCTTCGTTTTTTTTTTATTCCTGTCAGCATAGCAATTCTTTTTCAGTCGGATCATTGACGATTTTCCTCAAGAAACATAATTTCAGCTGTTGTCTACCGTTAACGCTATTTACTTTTCCTCTAATTACATGCTGGCTTACAGCTACATCACGTTCAAACCTCGGTTCCAGTACGATCACCGAAGTTAAGCAACGTCGAGTCTGGTCAGTTCCTAGAAAGGTGACCGCTTCGGAATACCAAGTGTTGTAAGGTTGGATGGGCAGGTGGTGTATGGAAATCGAAGAGCAGAGTTCCAATTCCAGTTAGGTTTGTTATATTCAGTTATGCTTGGTAAAGGTATGAATCCACCTCTTCTCTCTCCAGCTATGGGTTAATAAGAATTGTATCACTAACACCATTATGTCCTCCACCACAATAAAAAAATGCGTACTTGGATTTAGACTATCCAGAGTTCGGCATTAAATAATCCATACAGGTTGATGTGCCGCAAAAACAACCAACCAGTCACTTCTTTTTGTCATACTCCATTTACTTGTTTTTTCTCTCTATCTATCTGTCTCTCTCTATCTATCTGTCTGTCTCTCTCTATCTATCTGTCTGTCTCTCTCTATCTATCTGTCTGTCTCTCTCTATCTGTCTGTCTGTCTCTCTCTATCTGTCTGTCTGTCTCTCTCTGTCTGTCTGTCTCTCTCTATCTGTCTGTCTGTATCTATCTGTCTGTCTGTCTGTATCTATCTATCTATCTGTCTGTCTGTATCTATCTATCTGTCTGTCTGTATCTATCTATCTGTCTGTCTGTATCTATCTATCTGTCTGTCTGTATCTATCTATCTGTCTGTCTGTATCTATCTGTCTGTCTGTCTGTATCTATCTGTCTGTCTGTCTGTATCTATCTGTCTGTCTGTCTGTATCTATCTGTCTGTCTGTCTGTATCTATCTGTCTGTCTGTCTGTATCTATCTGTCTGTCTGTCTGTATCTATCTGTCTGTCTGTCTGTATCTATCTGTCTGTCTGTATCTATCTATCTGTCTGTCTGTATCTATCTATCTGTCTGTCTGTATCTATCTATCTGTCTGTCTGTATCTATCTATCTGTCTGTCTGTATCTATCTATCTGTCTGTCTGTATCTATCTATCTGTCTGTCTGTATCTATCTGTCTGTCTGTATCTATCTATCTGTCTGTCTGTCTGTCTGTATCTATCTATCTGTCTGTCTGTATCTATCTATCTGTCTGTCTGTATCTATCTGTCTGTCTGTCTGTGTCTGTCTGTCTCTGTCTGTCTGTCTGTCTCTGTCTGTCTGTCTGTATCTGTCTGTCTGTCTGTATCTATCTGTCTGTCTGTCTGTCTGTATCTATCTATCTGTCTGTCTGTCTGTCTGTCTGTCTGTCTCTGTCTGTCTGTCTGTCTGTCTCTGTCTGTCTGTCTGTATCTATCTGTCTGTCTGTCTGTATATGTCTGTCTGTCTGTATCTGTCTGTCTGTATCTCTATCTGTCTGTCTGTATCTCTATCTGTCTATATCTATCTATCTCCCAAAAGAGATCAACTTAAATATTTTTAAGAATTATCTGAACTTTAAAGCCTATCCTCCTGTTTCTTTTGCGGTTACAACTTTTCATCCGATTCATTCTACAGACTACTCCAGATATCCGTTTCGATAAAGATCGGGTTTCTATTTTCCAGAAAATGTTATCGAAAATACTGATCATTCAGTCCATTCCCCCATTAGCCTTTCTGGATTTGTTTAATGTCACGCAGGTCATTTTTCGCCTGAGAAAATCGTGAAACAATCTTCCTCTACCGAAACGCTATATTCGTATCCAGATAAAATTTGCAGCACTTACATGATCTATCCGTTTGCAGTTGACTGCATCAGTAAATCGGGAGCCTAAGTATGGAGAGAGCATTTATTTAATATAATCCACTTCCTCGTCAACACATTCAACTCTGTAATATTACAAACATCGATCAAATATTATATCGTCTAAAGTTTAGGTAAAGCTTCTGACAGTAATCAATCCTCATGTAGTTCTTGAACCGTGGCAGCTAGGCATCACTCGGTAACCTTTTTCAAATAGTTTATCCTGTGTATGACGATAAACTACATCTCCTTCCTGGGTAAGACATTAGACTACATCCGACAGCAAGGCCTTTGATTAGGAATGTGAAAGCATTTCTTAATTGCTGGTCTTCCCAGGTGCATCATGTCCCAGCTATTGGCAAATAGTTGACCCCCTAATCTGGGTGTCAAAACGCTGTGGAGGTGTAAAAATAGGTATTAATGCCAGCAATACATTGTCGAGGAAAATGACCAGCTATGTAGTTTTGAAGAAAGTTATTACCAGCAATGCTCTTTTGAGGGAAAATTATTACAAACAAAATATTACCAGCAATAGATTTTTGGAAGCAATAAAAATTTTGTCCGCATTAAATAACCCATTGATGTTGATATGCCACACACCAAACCAATTTTCAAAAAGGATTCGTACTAACGTAGTAGATACGATTTAACTTTCCAATATTAATATCTATTGGATGTGCGGTGTAATTGAAGAAAAAAAAATGAATCTAACGAGAGGTAAATAGATTCAATAGAAAAATAGGTATGTTTTCGAGAAGATGTGTATATATATATAATATATATATATATTCAACTTGGAAAAAAACTGGAAAAATGTTATTACATAGAACCGCCTGCAGCCTCGAGAATAGCTTCTGTGCGGATTCAGAAGATACTAAAAGGGTTCTTTGAAAATTATGGAACTGGCAGACTTAGCGAATGTTTACATACCATACGTTGCGTATACGAAGACGAATTTTTATTCCTGAAAAATGTCTTAGTACTGAAAGGCAATGTTGCAGTCGCGAGATATAAGCAATCACGAACCCCCAGATATATAATAAAAGCCTACAGTTATGTATATGCAATAAATACCGTATATCCCGTTAGTACCAAGCCATATATATTGTTGTCTTGTGGTGAGGGAATCGTGCTGGTAAATGTGAGTTATCTTATGTGAATAGGTATAAAATTGTGCTAAACTATAGAAAATGTAACAATCACAAAATTTTAATAGGTCTAAAATGTGATCATTTGTTGTCATAAAAATGATAATGTAGGGTCGGCGACTTGGTCTTTCTGATACGGTAAGCTATTAAATAATTTTTTTTTTCTCTCCAAAAAATCTCTAGCTAAATATAGGGTGCATCTTACAACTCTTAGCATACGTTAAATACGGTAATTTTACTGTTAAATAAAAAAGAAATGCTCAAAATACGTTTATTAGCTGAACATTCTGGCTCAGTAAAAATGTACTGTAAACAAACGAGATGTAATTATTTAAGTTAATGAATCTTCAAGAAAAAATTAAAATCAAAGTAATATGGCTTGAAAATAAAAATGTACAACAAATAACCAAATGGGTCAAAATAAGAGTCAATATTTGTGTCAAAACAGTAAGAAATCTGCTAAATGAAGTGTGATGTATATACACAAAAGCCAAACACTCAGAAGAAACTGGAGCTAAAGAGAAAAAATCATGGCGTTTGGACGAACGTTATATTCAGTGATGAATACATAATCTGCACTCAAGTTGATTTTCTGGAACTTTTGTTTGGTAGAGTCAGAATGAAACACAAAGATGACTTCCTGAAGTAAATAAGTACATTTACAAAGTAATAACATGCATTCCTGTGTCTTTTAAATGACAAAGGAATATGGCAATCATTGCCTCCAATAATCAATGTATATGTATACATTGAAATTCTGGATAATATTCTAATTCCAACGATAGAAAATTGGTCTGATTAAGTCATTTTTCAGTGCGATAATCCCTTTTGTTGCAGAGAAAAGGCGATTAAAGCCCTTCTTCGAGAAAGGCATATGAAATTAATGACATGGCCAGTCAACAATTCGGATCTAAATCTACTTGAAAATTCATCGTAGAGAGTGTGTGTGTATGTTTTAATTGTCCGTTAGAGGGCTCCATTTACCAAAGATCTATTAACCACAATTCGGGAAAGTTCGAACCACTTCGATAAAGAATTTCGCTTTAAATTAGAGAATTCCATGCCTAAAAGAATTAATATTGTCATAAATGCTCGAGAATGGATAAGTATTAATTCTATTTTTTTTTTCATCAATATTGGGTTATTTTATAGTGTTTTCCGTTGCATGACTTGGAAAAAAAATGAAACCATTAATTTAAATAATTTACCTCTAGTTTCTTTACGGTGTATTTTATGAAACCAGATTGTTCAACTATTAAATGTTTCACATCATGCCTGTGATTATTTGATGTACTGCTAAATAAACAATCCTTTAAGTGTGCTAATTCCATCATCTTATCAGAGATCGTATGTTCGGATCATGTTGTTATCATTGATCTGGAGCGTCAATTTCAATGAGTTATTTGTATTGTGAGGCCGCTGTTTAGTTTCCATCCCGTCGATATACTAGACGTATTAATGTTTCGGATTCAAGCCAGTAGGGCTCACTGGCCACATATTGACAATGATTGAACATGAAAATTTTTTTCACCATCCACTCCTGGGTCACATGGATCATATAGGAGTAAAACATAATGTATGTTCGCACATGTGTTAGTGAAGAAGTGTCCACTATTTTGTTTTTATTACGATTTATTAATCATTCTTATTCATAGCTTAAATATAAAAATATTCTCCTGCCT
Organism: Acanthosepion lycidas; assembly: GCA_963932145.1. Taxonomy (NCBI): domain Eukaryota; kingdom Metazoa; phylum Mollusca; class Cephalopoda; order Sepiida; family Sepiidae; genus Acanthosepion; species Acanthosepion lycidas. Next base: position 63,210,689 of record OZ010572.1, on the reverse strand, counting down.
GATAGATTATATATGCTATCATTCACATTTTAACACTCTTAGTTGATTTTAGAGATTGATAAACTTGCGTAACGGACAAACGAAATAGGAAAGGTTAAGAAATACTGGAGAATCTCCGTAGAGCAAGTTTTAAAACGTTGCCTAAGAAACCAAGTGAATGAATGTTTCTTGAACTATCACACTACATTTGCTTTCAATAATCAACATGTACCTGAACAAGGTATTTTAATACTATTTGGGACTCCTTATGTACCGATTATATTTACAACCGTAAAAGACGATTCCATCTTGTTAAAGTATCGATTTACGCCAGTAGCCATTTAACCTTTGCTCCATCCGTCTGGCCCGTCGAAAGTAGCACTGCATTTGTCCATGAAAAAAACATTAGTTTTCATGTATTTTCATATCCATTTAATTCGATTGTCATTATTGATGTTTTTTTTTTTGTTTTTTTTTTTGTTTTTTTTTTAAAGTAGGTCCAGTGATCGGTGTAAAATGTTCTACCTATTTTAGAACCCGAAGTGCTTTTCTACACTTTCTCACTGTCCCGATACCTAAAAAATATCATTGATTGACAGTAGCGAATTTTTAAAACCTTTTGTCCTCAGTTATTCTTTAGGAAATGGTACTTGTCACCCACTATCTTTAAAAGGAATTTTACAAATAGGTGATGTCTACTGATTATCTTTTTACTATTTACAACGTTGTTCTCCCATCAGATAGATCTCAATTTTTCGCACTATACATGAAGTCGGCTTTTACGCTAGTAGATATTTACTTGACCCCCCCCCCCTCACTGAGTCAGGTTGTGACACAAGGTCAGTTTTTAACGTAGGGACCCGAATGTTTTCACTCGGGCCGCTGGTCCAAGCTGGTCTTATCTAGTCATCGTGTGTATATATATATATATATATAACTTTCTCATAAGAAAATAGTGTCGATTAGTACTGTCAGGACTAGGAATAACTGTACAGTACTAAAAAGGTACAAGATATCCATAGACCTGTACAACTTGAGAGAGCAATCTGACTCCGTAGATTAAATGAATGGTTCGCATTGAAATTCTTGAACGTTACACGAATCGAAAAGCACCTGACGAAAACTGGAAGATAGAATGATCGAAACGTTGTGATAACAAAGTTGGCGAGGAAAATTCGTGTAAAGCAATAAAACGAAAATATCATCTTTACACTTGAAGAAGGCCGGAGAATAAATACGTGTAAATGTGACGCAAAAGTGGAGTTCATTTGTCAGAATAAATCTTTCAATATTGTATGTATTTATCGATATAGGGACTTAAGACGTGTATCCACGTGGGCTATAAATCGATATAGCCGGTGGAAATTCTTCCTAAAATATGCACTGCGTAATATTAAAAACTATTGCTTCGTATTAAATCCGTACTAAATCTCCAAATCTACATATAGATATTTACTAAGCTTGTCTTAGTCTGGCACCAGGCTCCAAATATGGGTCATCCAATGAACATTCACTTCCTTATTGAAGCAGTGTTCACCGAGACGATCTTGCTGAACACATATTCAAATAGTTGCCACCAAAATTACTTATTCCTACTGTAATTAATTTCACTTGGTTTGGTAGACAGTCTTGGACATTATATTAGAAAAATCTGACCACTCTTTTGACCAAACAAATTCTTCCGCCATTTATTTATCACTTGAATCCATTTCTTCGATGTAAACACTTTTGTCATCTTTCCGTATACATTTCCTTCTTTTTCAATAATATACAATTTTTAATAATTCAAATTTTTTCTTTTTTTTCTTTCGTTTTTATCTGGAGTTTTTCCACTTCTCGTTTGCACGTCGCTTTTCGTACTTTTTTTTTATTTGGTTTAATTTCTTTTTCTTTATCGCATTTCATAGAATCTTTTGTTCCTTTCTTCTCCGCCATCTTTTCTACCATTCACTCATTTTATCCTTTTTTTTTTTTTTCTATTCACTACTTTCACTAGTTCTTCTTATTTTCTTCACCCATCTCTCTTTAAATCCTTTTATTGTTTTAACTTTCGCTCCCCCTTTTTTTTTTCTTTTTTTGGCTTCCCGCCATTATTTAATTTACCTCTTTTTGGAATCTAGTATTTTTGCGGTGTTTTATTTTCATTTCTCCTTTTTCCTGTCTTCCTCTAGTAAAATTTTCCCCACTGTTCCTTTCGTTTGTAACCTCTTCGTTTCCCACCTTTCTCCACCCCTAAATCTTTCATCTCATCTCATCAATTACTTTTTCTCTTTTTCTTCTAAAATTAAAAAAAAAAATTCCTCTTCGTTTTTGTTGCTGTTCTACTCTATGAACTTTGAATTATTTATTATTTCTAATTCTCATCAACTTCTTTCTCGTATTTTCTAAAATTTCCCTTCACAAATTAAACACTTTCTCTCTTACTGTCTGTCACTTACTACCCCACCCCAAACCGTTTTCTTTCCTCCTCTGAACTTTTCTGTTTACTTTCGGATCACAGGGCAACTACATTACTGGTATTTACTGATCGTCGCTTCTACGCTTGATATTTAAATAGAATAACGCCTCTTTTATTATTCTTGAGAGATTCCAAACTAGAAGGGAAACTTGAGATGCAAACCTTCTGGGCTATTTTATGCCAAACTGCAAGTTGCTCCTAATAAAAACAAATTTACTATAAGGGGGGCTCTTAAAGCAATGCTTCTAATGTCCAAAGTAGTAACAGATACGGAATGTACAATAAAACTATTGGTTAGTACAAGATTTCCCCTATAAAATGCCATTTTGTTCCACATAGCACCATTGGCTGTACATTTTCACTAGCAATGTACAGCTGTGACAGTGCTGCCTTGAACATGGCTTGTCATAAATATTGCTGTCGTAATTATTGGAGTATATGACCCACTGGCTGTTTTTCATATCTACTGTCCCCCAAAAACATTCAGCAAGCGTTAATACCACCGAGTATACTTTCCAAGAAGAATCCCATCACATATCTGCTTCGTTCGCACTTACATGTCAGAAAACAAAAACAAAAAACGGATTATTAGAGGAAAGTTTAATCATCTTCTGATATACGACCCCTTCCTATCATAGGTCAAGATAATAAAATAGGTGGTATTACTTTCTGGGTGACCACCGTCTCTTATTTCTTTTAAATCGTTTTGTCCACTTGGCTATTGTTCAAAATGTGTAAACTATATTTGATTAGATTGATACGGGACCAAACATTAGCCTCGAGGAACATATTTTCTTGTGTATATTACTTTGTAATTTATTCACCATTTTTAGCTTCATTCTTGAGTATAATACGATTCCGTAGTTAGCAATATCTATATTTTTTTTAAGTTGTATGATATTATCCATTAAAATGTCAATTACGTATCTACATAAACCATCGTAATATTTAGCGATTTAAAACTACAAGTACCAGTGTACAATATTTACATAGGGATATAATTATGTCGGGTTGTTTTTGCATATATTTTTTTTTTCTCTAATCATTTTCTGTTTTCAAACTGGATACTTTGTCAACAAACAATGCATAGGGAATTATCGCCCAAATCTTTTTACAATAGTTATGCCTGTATAAAACATGACAGATCTTTTCATTGCCTTTATTAATTTTTTAATCAATTTCAGTGAATTTCCTGTCTTTAGGAATCTTTGTTTCAAAGAACAAATATTACCGACATATCTACCTTTCAGTAAAAAAATCATCAACAAATATTTTTTTTATTGTTCTGAGTATGCTTTCAATCTTATCGTTCCAAATAAGAGGGTTTTTTTATGCCGAGTAAAAATTTCTGAAAACGTACACTTGTGTATAATCCACCACCTCCGTTTTTGCCTCTAATTTTCGTCCAATATTTTTCATACACAAGAAATACGGTAAATGTAGTTACAGTTTTACATTTACAAATTTGTGCAAATGTCTGTTAAAGAATCAATGTTTTGGCAAAAATCTGCAACGCCAATTTAAATCGGTATCTTAAAATGGAATTATTTTATCGATTGATTCAGAATTCTAAATTTTAATGAAATATCAAGATATAGAATATTTAAACGGAATGACTTCGCCTTAAATCATACAAGTGAAAAGTTTGCATTTGCTTTGATATTTTTTTCCTTTCTGACAACCAGAAATTTATCGTTTCTTAATTTTGCTTTCGAAGAAATTTATCTTAAACTTTTTTGATATTTTAAAAATCTTTTCGAAAAGTTTGCTCCAAAATTTGATATTAATGATCATTTCGATGAAATTTTGTGTCAGGAAGGCAATCGAGTCCCTCTGTGATTGGCATTCGGTTTAAAAACTAATTCGAAGAGATTGCCGTGAAAAAGGACTGAATATGGCAGGGATGAAAGAAATGAGGATTTATGATGCGTGATAAAAAGAAAAGCCAAATAAAACAAAATGGACGGAAGAAGAAATTAGATATTCATGCTGAAATAGCGAATGAAAGCAATCGAGATGGAAAACAGACGAAATTTAGGAAATAAATATTTGAATAAAATAATACATAAACATAAAGTTACGCATATGCTTGCCCCGTTTCGATGAGATCAATAAGAAAAAAAGTAATATTTGATGATACTGAGTACTGTATTTTTATAAAATCAACGATAATCGGTATTGGAATTAAATTCCATATGAGTATTTATTTTATTTTATGCATATTATAATTTAATTAATAAGTCTAGGATATATCGCAAGACGACAAGTACGGAGTTCTGCTCAGGCGTAATAGATCTAGCGAAACGAGCTTGAGAACCATTACACCACGCAGAAGTGCGCTATCAAGGATAGAGCGTACATCCAGATATTACAACCTGTTTCATGCTAAACACAATCATCAGGCCATGACGATTGCGTTCGGTATGAAACACTGGCTTTAATGTCCCTTTATTTTTTTATATAATTGTTTTGGTCCAAATATTCGTTCACTTATATAGAAAATTGACTTAATAAACCGAACAAACGTTTTGGTCAACCCATAAGTTTGCAGGTCTGTGTGCATATTGTAATATCTATCCGGAAATTATCCAGCTGTTTGAATATTTCGAAAACTCATATAATTTGGCTGCCAATTACATTATCTAACTAAGCAAATTTGAATACTTTCCTCTTTGATGGTTCGGGGTCTGCCTCTGTGTTTTTTTTTTTTGTGAACAATGAGACGATATGTTTTAGTTTTTTGTTTATTTATCTATATATATATATATATATATATATATATATATATATATGACCTAAGTAACCATAACGTATATGATAAAGAGTTGCATGAAACTTGGTCGTTCTACTCACGGAAACTTAAAATAATTAAGTCTTTCGAGGATAATTCAGTGTGCACAGCGCAAATAAAATTTTGTTACGACCCTGAATGGAATCTGTTGAAAGATAGCAATGCTCTTGGTAAGAGAATATTTTGTTAATATTAAATTGCTGGGCACTTTTTGAACGGATTTCTTATACACTGTCAGTTTATGCAAGCAAATATCTTCAGTAAATTTTTCATGTGCATCTTGTTAAATAGAATATATGAATTCGCTTGAACAAATTTGTAATAAGAAATATTTTGAGCGCTAGAAAAGATATTATTCAGAAGAATTAACTACAGCAGAATAAAATAAAAGAAATGGCGCACGTCGATAGACAATAAAATAAATATTTTGTCAGCAAGAAAACTGAAAGGAAACCGAAATATGAAGAATTTCATTGAAAACAAAAATTGCGAAATAAAAAAAAAATGTAGATTAGAACAAAAACAAGTGCGTGATTTTTAAACAAAATAGTAACAAAAAAAAAATCATTAGTTGAAAAAGATTGGATTGTATCGAGAAAGAAAGAACGCAAGACTAATTTTGGAAAAATAGAAAGTCTGAGAGAAAATGTGACTCAAAGAATTTTGATAAAAATAAAGAGTAAAAGAAAACTAAGCAAAACAAGAAAGGACAACGTAGGATCGAGAAAAATACTGTAAAGAAAACGAACGAGAAACCTGGACAAAGAGTGATAACGAAAATAGTCACTGACAAACGGTGAAAGTCAGCAACAAACATAGAAACATTTTTTTAAAAAAAAAACAAAACACCTTTCTGACGATGTTTTCATGTGCTTTCTCGATATTAGACCATGAAGCTTATTAAATAGCTTCTCCATAAAGGTCAGAATCAACATTAGTTCGATTTTGACATCAAGAGTTTCAGAAGGACAGATGACATGGGACAGAAAACGTTCAGAAAGTAACTTAAATCATTCGTTAGAATAACCAAATTAAATGAGTCGACAGGAAAAATGTAATCGGTCACTCTTTATGATCTGAAGCTGATTCTTTCGTTTTCATATTTTTATGTATAATGTCTAAAACTGCGCATTTGATAAGACGTTCGACAAGAGATTTATGCATTAATGCATTTTCTACATTTCTATGTAGATCGCTGAAGAAAGAAAGAATAGTGTTTATTCACCAATTAAATCTTAAATGAAAGTAAAATGTATTTGCTTCTGTCTCAATAGCTCTGTTAGTTGTGCGAGCATATAAAATAGCTATGTTTTCAATAGACGAACTATGATCGAAAATAATATGCAAATATCTACTAAACCAACATTTTTATTACTGTACAAATAAAGTTGCCGGCATCATGTTATTTTCCCCAACTGCGTGGAACGACTCTTCGGATAAATGATTGATGGATCAAAACGGATAATTTGAAGGAACTTTTGTCGATTCAATGAACTGAAAACACCTATGCTTAATGAGCCCAAGTAAAAGAAGTTTTCTGCAGTCAGCGAAAAGATTTGTGCTAACGCTGTGTGATGCAAACGTGTCGTGTTTGTGGACTTTATACCGTATAAATAGAACATTGATAGACAAATTATTTCCTGAAGGAGTAACTTCAGGACATTTATTGAATGTTTGTCGAGAATATGTAACACTGAGTTGGATAATTTGAAAACTGAACAAATTGATCTCTGTTGAATTTAGGCGACAGTTTATGGATCAGCTCTGGTGAAATAGAACTTCTTTTTCGGTTTCCCTGCAAACTTACTCTTCCTTCAGTGTTTTAATATCTTTATTCTAACAGAACAAAGGTAATATTATCACATTTTTACATGAAAAAGTTATTACGAATATGAAAATTGTTACCGAAAAATATTTTTATGCCTAAAATAAAATGACGTTGTCTCTTAGGTTGACAAGGTACTTAGGTACACAAAATTATTACTGTCATTAGGTTACGGTAAGTTGGCCCTCCATCCCTTGATCAATCGATAAATAACTGGTAATGGAAAGCATTGAGAAGTTATGTCTAGATCAGTTATCTAAACAGATTATTCAGCTGTTTTGTTGATGGTCATTGCAAATTTGTTGGAATTCTGAGGAGTCCTGGGATTGAACCATTTTTTCCGCGAAGAAAGTGAATGACGGGGTGATAGTATGGAAATCTTGTTGTGGTGTTAACAAAAGAATTGTCAAATCCCAAAGTATGGAAGTTGAATTTTATTAGTGATTACAACAGATTGGAAGCTATGTCAAAAATAAAGAAAAGTACGATTAAATTTGGATGTGGCATTCTTTTGTTTTGTCTTTTTTTTTTTTTTTTTTTTGTTAATATTTTTCGTAAATATCTTTATGATTTCTGACAATCGTTTGTCATTATCTTACCCCATTAACAGAAAAAGAAACCACAAAAATAAGTTGTAAATTCATTGAATATAAAAAGGGGTTTAAATAATTTTGAGCGAGATTTATCTGCACATTGCTTCTAATGTTCCGTCTCTTCAGTGTGTGAGCGACTGTAGCTTCCGCCGATTTCATTTTTAGTGTTTTTCTAAGTTATCTTTTTGACCTTTTAACATCCCACTTTGACTTTGTTTGGCCATCCATTCGCACAAACGCTTTAAATAGATGAATCGCTGTTTTCGCTTGCTTCTCTCATACCGAAAATATTAGCCGATTCCTTCGGCATTCATTGATCGTGCAGTCAGTTACACCGTCCGTTGAAATTGATAAAATCATTCTACTAAAACAATTTTTCAGGTAAACAGATTTCTCAAGTTCTGAAACTGTTATCGTTTCTTCCTAACATTTTTACTTGAAGTAGGGTGCAACGTCAACAACTTCATTATAATATTTTCTCTTAGAGATTTTTTGCGATATCCATTTTAGTTGTTGCTGCTGTTGGTAGTTCTCAAGTGATGTGGTTTCTGTTATTTGGTACAGTTCCTTGTGACTCTGTATGGCTGGTACATGAGCCAAAGAAGGATGGTCGTCGCTAAGGCCTACAGGATTGCTTCACTCGAAACAATTTTTAATCATTAATCTGAGAAAGCAGTTGTATACAGCTAACAGTTTAGATATTTTCGAAAGAGTTTGACGCTATGCTTGGCATTCATGTCTTTCCCTATCAGACGTGACTCAAGTTTTTAAGTTACAGAAGATAATACTTAATGACATAATAATTCTGCGGTGTTTTTATTTCGAACGGAATATTTCCATCTTGTGTAACAGCATAATTGTGCATCCTACAAAATGTTTCAAAAAAAAGAAAAAACACTAAACTAATTGAGTTTCTTTTTTCCAGGTTTTCAGATAAGACATTTAGCCATCTTGAGAAAACTTGTCGCAAGAATCGCTGAAAAACCCTTAGTTATTAAGCTAGGAGAACATGTTAAAATAGCTTTGTATCAGGTTCACTGTCTTCCCAACTGAGCAATGGTGAGAAGAAAAAAGATCATTCAGGCATTCAGTAATCGTACCAACATTCATACTCTGGCTTCCATCTTTAAAGTCCAAGTACCATCAAGAGAAAGGTGAATAATTTTACAAAAGAGGGAGCAGTAGAGAGGAAAACTGGATCAGAAGGTCACAGCTGCAAGAGTTATCCTCATTCCAAGTTAGAGCTAAGGAGATCAATTAGAAAATATCCAACTCAATCCATAAGACGTTTGCGACGTGAGAAGAGTTTCAGCTATGACAGCCCAACGCATTGAAAAGACTGGAAAATGAAATCGTACGTGAAACCTATGAAGTATCTTGTTACTCCAGGGCAGAAAGTTAGACGGTCAGAGTGGAGGAATATCAACTCGAGTAAGCTGGAAAATATTAGAATCATCTAGACTGATAAGAATTTTATACAGGTTGCATATACAAACAGATGCAATAGCAGTATTCTGGTTTCAGATCCTCGAGAGAGACAATAATGTCAATTTTAGGTGCAAAAATCCCGCCAAGGTAATGGTTTTTACCTGTGTGGCTTCTGATTGCAAGAAGATGCCACTGATCATGTTTGAGAAGGATGAGACTGACAGAAGTTTGCTATCTTCAAAGTTTGAAAAATTTAAAGTCCTGTATTCTTTGTAAATCTCATGTGGCTAGAGACAGTCAAAACACAAACAAGATCAATAAATCCATTCCAGCATGATGGAACTCCTTGACACACGAGTACAGTAGCTCAAACATTTATCTGGATGATTTAGCGAAGAGGTTTTGGGATAAGAAAACTCAGCATCCTTCATCACCTGATTTGAACCACTTATTCTTCATCTTAAATGAACTGGCCAGAAAGGCTTGTGAGATGCCCCACAGTAACCTGCAAGCCCACAAAAAAAAAGCTATAAATAAGACCTGGGTGGAAAATATTGAAGAATTCATTAAAAATGCTTATGGTACATTGAGGGAGAGGGTTAAGGATGTCATTGCCAAAGGTGGAGCAACTCCTGATGCCTAATAGCTTGGACTTGTCAGAATTAGTCTTATCAATTCGAAATAAATACCAGTATTTAAGCTTCCATTTGAACTTTATTTCAATCTTTCATGAGCTTATCTTTAGCTATGATTAATTAATAATGGAGCATCTTTTTTTCTTTTATGATAGAATTCATTACGATTCTTCTTTTAAGGTTTAAGAGTAATTATATATCCTTATTGTTCAAAGTACAGTAGAACAGTGTTATAAAAAACTGGGAGAATTCTAGTAAGATATCTTTAATCATTTCTAAGATACAACGGTTCAAAAACTAAATCTAAAAATTTGACAATTTTTCTGTTCACTATATATATATATATATATATATATATAAGCAAAATATTACAAGAATCATAAAATCTGGAACCTTTGTTAACAAGAGAAATTAGCTATAATAAAATTTCCAGACTAAAAAATATAAATCAGAGATGTGAAATTATGTCTTGTTGTATACATACATTCAAGTTCATTTGAAATGAGATAAAAAAAAGGTATATAGATTTCATTTAATCTTCCACTGATACATTTCCAATACACTTGATTTTCTCCTACTCCCCTTCAGTCGTAGTTTACGTCGTGTGCTTATTCATTTATTTATTTTAAATAAAGCTTTAGGACATCAATTGACCCATATCGCCTGAAGATACCGAAAGGTTGAAACCAAGATAGCGGAATCGGCTGATTCTATCTGCCTCACTGTAGCTTTCGATTTGTAACAGGATGTCGTCTGTTCTCAATGTGTCTGTCAACTCCTCTAGACATGTATTAATAACCCACTTACCTTTTAACTCTTTACCTTATTTTATTTTTATGTTAGCTTTAACCCGTCTTTTGAGTCTTTTTTTTTTCAAGACAAAACCACAATTTATTTATTTATTTTTTTTTTAACTCCCAAATGAGCTACCGAATTGTTTTCTGATCTCCCAAGTAAATCATTTTCATTATGTTATCTAACATCACCTGTAAATAATCTATCTGCCCTTTCTCTTTATTTGGAGATATATATCATATTTTCCTCTTGAATTTTTTTTTTCCTTCTATTTATTATGTGGATATGTTTGACCTGCCATTTGAAAACTCCCTTCTCTAACCACCGCCTTATCTGAACTCAGTCTTCCATGTATCATTTATGTGTAACGATCGTAGATGTCTTACATCAGCGTCGAACTTAACTGATAAGTTGGCACTTCGCTAACAACAATAACATGATTTTTTTTTTTCTCCTAGTTTCATTTCTGAATAGTTTAATATTAAACTTGATGCTCGGTTAAATTTAATTATCCAAGCACGTGACCTTTTCATAATAATGCCATGTTTATGTTGCCATAGATTAAAAAGGAAGACGTAAAGTAAAAAAAAAAAAAAAATTAAAAATAGAATAGTAAAAGGACGTTCATTAATCTTTTCAATTGTGGATTCGTAAATTTCGTTTCCGCGTAATTATAATATCACATACAGGAAATAAAATAAAACAGAAGTTTTAAAAGATTTTTAAACTATTATAAATTATTATAATTAAAATTAAAAGAAAAAATGAAAAAATCTTGTAAAAAAAAAAAAAAAAAAAATCATTCATCGAAAACATTTTATTTCTTTAGGCAATAGTGTCCTTAATATAACTTATTTACAAAAGCAATTAAAAGCTTTTCTAATTGTCTTAGTTTGATTACATTTTTTAGTTTACTATCCGGAGGACATTTTCAGTTAGAGTAAAAGCTTAAAAAATGGATTATTTACATTCTTCGAGTCCTATTTTTAACTAAAAAAATGTAATTATTACGCCCACCGCCGATATAAACAAAAGATTTTGAACCAAAATTTCGAACGTGCGAGATAGGGTTAAAAAATTATCAAAAATACTTTGGTCTTTTCACTTAATAGCATAAACATTTTGACGATAAAACTGTTTTTATTAACTTTGTGGCCTTTTTCATTAGGCTATACTGTTTTCTGTGACGAAAGTGGAGGTACATAATTATATCCATCTATCTCCTGTGTGTGCACACGTATTGCTTTTTACTCGCTGCACATTTTATATCTAATTATTTTACAAAAGATTAGAGCCAATTACACAATATTTCCGCTCAATTTAGGTTTATACTTCGATGAGTTAAGGTAACAAACTGTAGATTTGTCCGGAATATCATTACATTATTCTTACATAATTAGAGGGAATTCATTGAGTTTTTATTGGGTTTCTTTTTTTGTCAAAAGAATTTTATTTTTGGTTGTATATTAATTTAAAATATTCCTGGGATAAGCCATTTAAAAAAAAAAAAAAACAATGTAAAAGAGAGGTAACAAATCTTAAACAAAATATCTTCAATTTGTTCAACTTTGGAAACTTATAATTTTTGCCAATAACAAGAGAAAATGAAAAATGCCTAACAAATCGAATATAGCATCAAAATTGATATTATTTTTATTTGGTACGTATCTAAAAATATAATTGTCAACAATATTTCCGTAAAAATTTATTTCCTGTAATAAATTCTTAATAAATATTATTTTACTTATAGTCAGTTAGTCCTACTTTTACAGTTCTTACAGCCAAGAATGAAATGTTGATCAAAACTGCCTAAAATCTTTTAGCGCGTATTGCAGCAAAATTATCAAATTTTGAATGGGACCCCTCCTCCCCTCGAACGCGTTCTATTATATATTTATTTAATATAAATATGAGAGAGAAGGGGGGCGAGCATTAAAATCTCTGTAATGATAGTGTGAATGTGAACCGAAAGTATTGAAATTTGCCGTTACGCTTGTAAATTGTGGTCTTCATGAATTTCCCATTATGAGACTACTTAGAAAAAGATGGAAGCCAATTGTCAGAGTATGCAGTCATTAAGAAATTCTCCGCTATCTTTAATAGCAAAGCACACACATAAAGGTTGTATCAAAAATACTTTTACAAAATTTTGCGGCGGGATCCTCGCACGAAAACTAGGACAGAAGTTCATATAAACATATCTCCGCAAATCTTTCGTTTTAGTTACCAAGTTTACGGTAGACACTGTTAAATGTACAATCTAAGATCTATCTCCCAAATATTTTTACAAAATTTAGGGGGCAGGAAAACACCAGAAAAATGTAAAATGTCCATACACAGCAACTCATAACAATGTTTAAAATATCGTCCGCTTGTTTCTATACATGCATGTACCCGTCGAATCATTGACTAGCGGACCCTTTCAAATACTTCCACGCGGTGTAGAATGGTTTCTCAGACCTCCATAACACATTGAAGTGTCTCTGAATTATTGATGTTTGTTCGAAAAAAGTTCCTGTAGACGTCTCCTGTAAGACGTGCTGGGAAAACATATGCACTTGCCAGACAGTCACCTAAAATTCCAACACACACACACATTAATCATAATCTGATGCTGGTTTCTAGCCTGTATTGTACCACGTGGATTACGTTCTGTCCACATATGTTGTGTATGTTACTCCGTTTCCAAATATTGTGTCATCCGAAAACAAAACTGAAGAGATAAACAGATCAGCAGTTTGTGCAATAAACCATCAGTAAATGTTCTTTCGTGGTGAGTGATCAGAGGGCGTACGAGTGGATCTTGGTTTTTCTTTATCTATAGTTTGTGGTGCCACAGATCCTGTCTCAGCAAGACTATGATAAACGTCTACAAAGTTTGGATGCCTCGGCTGCCTTCGGTCTGGAAAGGTAATCTCGTACAACAGTGCAGCCTCGTGTCCATTATCATTCCCGCGGCCTTTTGCAAAAATCATATCTGCCTGCTCGCGATAACAATATGTTGCTATTGTTAAACGGAACACTTCTCAATTAACTCACTACTAAACACGTTAAACGTTGAAGACAGACCAGCCATAAATGTACACTAGGCTACATGGCAACACAGCGCCATCTACCGTAAACTTTCTTTAAACTTCAAAACGAAGGTATTGCGGTCATATATACGAACTTTTGTCCTTGGTTTGTTGTGAGGAACCAGTCCCCAAAGTTTGTGATTGTGTTCTTGATACAGTACATACGCATATATATATATATATACGCTTTGGGATACGAGCCGGAGTTCGGCCGACTTTTTGTCTTGATATACCAACGAGTTTCAGTTAATCATCCGTTAGTTTGCGCAGCGAGCGCCAAGCTTCGATAGTATTTCCATGCGCATTACATGTGTTCACCTCGCTCTGAAAGGATCTCTGCTTTATTTTTATTTTATTTTTTTTCTTAACGTTATTTTTCAAAATTCCTTCATTCATTCATACCATGAGTCGGAAGAAAGTAAGGGTAAAGAGCAGTGATGAAAAGCTGAAACGTATGATTTCGCTTGAGGTAAGGCGAGAAATGATAAAAAGGAAACCTGAAGACTTACAAGTAGTGGATTTTGGCGAATGAGTATAAACGTTCTACTTCGATCATAAATAAATTTAAAAAATATAAAATTTTTAAAATTACTTACAGTAATGGATAAAATGTAAATGCTTCAAAAAAAAAAAAAAATTAAAAGATAAAGCTAATCTTTATGGTAGATTAGACCAGCTGTTGCTAGCCTAGCCTCCTTCTCTCTCTTTTTATATAATTAATATATATAAAATATCTCCCTCTCACTCTCTCTATATATCACTCTACATCACTCTCTCCCCATCCCTCCCTGCCAGTTGGCCTACGACTCGTCTGAACTTCATGGTTTAATACAGTTTATTTCGTTAAAATATATTTTTCTCTTTTATTTTATTGTTTGTAAAGAACATTTATTGTTTACTCAGACGTTTTTGCTTGCATGAAACCCACAAATACAAAAATAGGAGTGAGTTTTAGGAAATTGCAACTGCTCTGGCGATCTTTTTCCTTGGTGCCCCGACTACGTGAATTTAAGCGTGCCACTTAATTGGCATCTAGGTCCCACTTTTTACTGTTGAACTAGTTAAATGTAGCCGCCACTTTTTCTCGCACTTCCTGCCTGTGGAACTCCCTTCCGTTTACTTGTTTCCTTGATAACTACAATCTTAAGATTTAAATGCAGCGTCAATCGCGATCTTCTATATACTTGAACCCCGTTCATCTTTTATCCTTTCCTCTATCCCCTCCTATACAGAATCTTTTCATCTAACATACACTCCCTGTAACCCCCTGCGTATTAGTAGCATTTTCACCTTGCTTGGGCTGAAATGATTTTAAAAATATAAGTAGCTTTTAGGGCCCTGGAATGGATCGTAAATATTTCCATTAATTTTAATCGGGGAAAATTGATTTGAGCTTCTCCTGTTTTGAGTTACGAGGTCAGTTTTGGAGCGAATTGAACTCTTATCTCGAGGCGTTACGTACGTACGTGTATAATATATATAAGGTTCAAACACTAATATTCCATTGCTATAATTTATTACATTAGAATCGTAATCACGATCCAATTCCTCAAACCTACAAATTCAAAAAGATATTTTCCGATTTCTTTTTGAATTTGTAGGTCTGATGAATTGGATCGTGATTACGATTCCAATGTAATAAATTATAACCATGGAATGGAATATTAGTGTTTGAAACTTTTTATATTCTTTCCCTACCTGGATTCTATCCTCTTGGATATATATATATATATATATATATATAATATTGTGTGTTTCTGTTTATTCATAAGCATGCAATATAAACTAATATGTTCGTGTATTTGAAAAGAGTTAATTTCGCAGGAATGGCAGTATAAAAACTGGTAATATTTCACTATTTTCACTCTGCAACTATTGCAAAATTAAGCACGGCTCTCGTAACTATTAACTTCACATGAAGGGGAATCCGCGTAGAAATTCTAGCCCCGTCTTTTGCGTCCACTTTCACACTGATGTCAGTGGGGAAAAGCAAGTATTTCTCTCTCTCTCTCACTCTTTTTCTCTCTCTCACTCTTTTTCTCTCTCTCACTCTTTTTCTCTCTCTCACTCTTTTTCTCTCTCTCACTCTTTTTCTCTCTCTCACTCTTTTTCTCTCTCTCACTCTTTTTCTCTCTCTCACTCTTTTTCTCTCTCTCACTCTTTTTCTCTCTCTCACTCTTTTTCTCTCTCTCACTCTTTTTCTCTCTCTCACTCTTTTTCTCTCTCTCACTCTTTTTCTCTCTCTCACTCTTTTTCTCTCTCTCACTCTTTTTCTCTCTCTCACTCTTTTTCTCTCTCTCACTCTTTTTCTCTCTCTCACTCTTTTTCTCTCTCTCACTCTTTTTCTCTCTCTCACTCTTTTTCTCTCTCTCACTCTTTTTCTCTCTCTCACTCTTTTTCTCTCTCTCACTCTTTTTCTCTCTCTCACTCTTTTTCTCTCTCTCTGTCTCTCTCATTATGGGTTGAATAGCAGGGGAGACAAACTTCGTATTCAAAACCGTGGATAACGAAACAGGAAACTATTCCACTATCTTTCCCAAGAAGTAATGGAAAATTCACCAATAAAAAGTATCTGAGGAGTTCATGGTCGTCGACGTTCTGAAATGATATGGCATTAAAAAAAAAAAATAAGCATTACTGAAAATGCTTAGTTTATGCTTCGAACTTTATAAAGTTTTCTAATATTTCTTGTGTTCTTTGTGTATAGGAAATGGATGAGGCTTAATTTTAACTCACCGACAGTACTTACTTACTTCTACGCATTACATCATTTATCATTTTTTCTTTTAACGCGTTGCTTTCTAGTTTCCATAGCCTCAAGATGTCTTTCCTGATTTGCCCAGTGATCATCAGATATGCTGGATTCAAAGTTGTAGTAAAGAAAACTCGACCGTCAAGTACAATAGGAAAGAAAGAAAAATAACCAAAAGAAGCAGTCAGACTTAAATCCGATCTAGACGAAGAAGAGATTCTCCATTCTTTGACGTAAATACATTTTATCTTGCCATATTAAATTATGTTGACTTATATGGAAGTATTTCAAGAGTTGTCTTCCCTTTTTCTCACGGTTTCTTGCTTAGAACAAACGGCAAAAACAAATAGACAAAAAGTTTATTTTAGTTTTGCATTTGTGAATTTTCTGCGTGTGTCACTTTGACTGAAATTAAATTTCCTGAGTCCAGCATCACACAATTTCGACTACCTGCACACTTGTCTTGTCTATAAACGCACACCCGCAAAAGTATAAAATTATCTGTATATATCTTCCGATTCTCGATATACATATTTCTGTATTTTAGTATTGCGTTTGCATTCGCGTTTGCGTTCTCGTGTGGAGTGAATGAGAAACGCAGGAATAGCTTTCAGCAGAACAAATTCCCTGTTTTAAAGTACGGCTCTGAACCCAATCTTTGTGAGGGCAGATAATTTTACGTTGCTGTTTTGCTTTCAAATTACGTCTTTTTAGACGCATGACCTGTCAATCGAAAACAAAACGTCGAACATTAATATCATTTCAAAAAATAAATCTATATTCCTTCAATAATTTTAGCAAATTTCGATGCCTATTTTCATCAGAGTAATAAGTCTGTAAACTGACGTGATCATATCAAATATGAACAAAGTGCCAGTTATCACTGCAGAGACTAGCTTTTTAATTGAATCCTGATTAATTACAAGAACGACTTGCATTTACTTTATAAGTTCACAGAAACACGCGCGCACACACACACACACATATATATATATATATATATAAATGGGGGTCCCAAAATAATGTATACACTCTTTAAATATTAATAGTTAATAATACATTACCGTGATGTGAGAACTTATATGGATGAAAATATACAAAACAGATGGATTGGAAGAAGAGGGCCAGTTGAATACCTACCTAGATCACCAGATTTGACACTCTTAGATTTTTTTTTCTTGTGGGGGGGTTTCTAAAAAAACTTTACAACAGGAAATCTGAAATAATTGCTGAAATAAGAGTAGCAATTGAAGAACAACGTGTTCAAATACCAGAGGAAATGATACTGGACGTTTGTAGGTCTTTCTTCAAGATATGAAAAGTGTATTGAACAGAACGGCAACCAGTTTGAGCACTTAATGTAAACTCATTATATGAACATTCTGCCATTGCCCCAAGTAGTTTTTATCTTATTAAAGTTAATTTTAGTTTGTGTTTTTTTTTTTTTTTTTTTTTTTGTATATTTTACTCTCAAGTTCTTTATATGTGTATACTTTCTCTTACAAAGTATTTCTGGTAATAAAACCTATTTTTACACTTTCATAATGTTTTGAACAGTTTGGGGGTTAACTATTTGTCCATAGCTGGGACCCTAACAGGTGCTACCACCACGGGTCAGGGTGGGCCTTGGAATATCAGCAATTAAGAGGTGGTTTCACGCTCCTTAAAACCTCCTGATCAGAGGCCTTGCTGTTGGACATAGTTTATCGTCATACCCAGGACGGAATTTCTATTATTTACAAGTCAAAATACATAAATTGAATAAGTTATAACTGTTCAAAGAGTGTATACATTATTTTGGGACACCCTGTGTGTGTAATATATATATATATATATATATATATGAGAATTTTTATCAATTTAAACGTTATTTTTAGTGGATGATCGTATTTGAGTAGGCGCTCAATTTATTCATTTAACGTTTTTCGTCTACCGGCCTGAATGTTCGCGATATCATATTAAAGAGAAATTTACATTCTCCGGTAGCATTTTTGCCCTGAGGGAAGCGGGTTCAAATCCTGCCATAAAGTGCATATTTTTCTTTTAATAAGATTTCTCGAACATTCTGGCCAGTAGACGGAAATAAATATACTGTTTAATAAATAAATTGAGCGCATGCTCAAATACGATTATCCACTAAAAGTAACGTTTAAAGTTGTCTATATTAGGTTGGTGCAAAAATAATGTCTGTTTTTGACGTATTTTTAACGTCAAAAACCGACATTATTTTTGCACCAACCTAATATTATCATAACTCTTATTTTACTCTGCAAACAGAGCTTAAAGACAGAAACTAATTAACTTAATGAACCCGGATGTAGACTTCATCTGTGTGTCATATTTACAAATGTTCTGGCCCGACGATCGCTGTTTACAGGATGAAACTAGTTGTAAATGTAATATTTTTTTTCTCTTTTAAATAAGCTTTGTCGTATCGAACCCTTTTACTGCATATTTTGAAGTTAGTATTGACTATGAGTATAAATTTTAAATTGGGTGTGTGTGTGAGAGAGAGAGAGGATGGACTATCTACATTTACAAATACTGTATCTCCGATAATAAGTGATCTTATCACATAAATATAGCAAATTTTATGATATATACCGAAAAACGCCTTCTCTTTTAACAGGCCCCAGAAAAAAAAGTAAAGGGGATTGATATCTGGTGACCGAGGAAACCATTCTATACTGCCAAGTCTCAATCAATTTATGGAAATTACCATTCAACCTGTTGAAGCCACTCGGGGAAGCCTTCACTTAAATTTTTAATTTGGGGCAGTAACTACTTTCCCAACTTGGAGAGGTGTTCTCAACAGCTAGATTACCATCAAAGAAAAACGGTACCAACACGTGAGCACTCCACCGTTATCCATTGCGTGCTTTGCTGTCTGGAACGGTCCATCCAACGCGGATTGTTTTGAAACCGGCACAGAACATTCTGTCAACTAACCTCACCGTTCATGTAAAACAAAGGTTCATTGCTGAAGAAGACAGGCTTGTGTGAAGCGGTTGTTTTCCTAAAAATTCATATATCCAGTTTCTTAATTTGATGTCATGTAAGCAGAAAATTAGCTTTTTCTATCGTTTAATTAAGCTAATAAATAAATTACATCTCTTCCTGAAAACTAAGAAGCTGCTGGAAAGTCCTTGAGAGTAGTTTTGGCGGTTTTTAAATTTACTTAGCTTAGTACGACACTAGATCATTTCAAATAGAACATCTTATCACGTCACTTTTCGAAGTAGGGACTCTTTCTTTAGAAAACACAAAGATGAAATCTTTACTTCCATCTGAGAACAAATGCCTTCTTCTATAAGAAAACACCTTTTTCTTTATCTGTAAGAAAATACCTTCTTTAACTGGTGCATAACTTTTTCTTTATCTGTGAGAAAATACCTTCTTTAACTGGTACATAACTTTTATGGCTTAGAGACAAACGTCATTATTAACAGATTATCTCCTTTAATTTCATATAACATTGCTAAAACTTGCAGTTCGGTAATTCTATTTTTTTAACGAAAGGGCAAGTTTTATGTACTGTACCATTTCAGGGCGTGGGCTATTACGGTATTTCACACCAACCTGTCTCTTGTAGCCTCTAAGGAACATTTTATTCTTCCCTCCTTGTCTACGCCCTGTCATCCATTGACACAAAAGCCTTATATCGCTGTTTCTTTCTAAGCCTTGGAGAAGGCAACGGCAAACTACTCAAGAATGTGTAGGAATTGACAGATTATAAAGTAAACAACTGTGGTGAGCCATAATCGTCTATGTCCTGAAGGGACGTGGCCTTTAAAAGCTTTTCTAGTTGTTCATTTTAATGTTTCGCCTTGTTATTAATTGAAAATAAAGAGCCCCCACCCTAATAAAATGCTTGCGTCTCTTTTTTATTAGTCTTATTTTTATGTACAAATACTGTCTTCATTCAATATTTAATACTTCAAGTTTAAATCGACTTTTTCTGACGTAAACATATTTCAAAATTTTGGCTCTAATATTATCCTTTCGTATACACTATGCTTTCTTTCCGTTCAACCAATTTAAAAACCTCAAACGATTTTTACTTATTTTCAATTTAATGTAAAAAAAAAAATAAAATAAAATAAATAAAAAAATAAAAATCTATACGCCATTCAGCGAACCATCCAAAACCACTTTCCTTTTGCTGGCATTAATTCAAATAGCTTTAGTATTAGAATTCCGGTTTTCAATCAATATCCAGCTCATATCAGCCTTGGACATTGATTTACCGATAATGGCATTTTTTTTTCTTCGTTGGTCAGGTTACGGTTATCAGTTTCCGTAAGCATCGTTCAGCGCAGAATTCTAGAAAGATCAATTAATTTGTTTCTATCGATTTATTTTTTTGTAGGGCTCATCGCGAATTTACAGCCTAAACAAATCTTAAGAGAAAACATTAAAAAAAAAAAATTCTTCCCATACATTAGGGTGTATATACCCTGCTCTTATTGTGTGTAGAAGTCAGGGATAGCAGAAATTTGGTGGGTATTAACTAAACTTTGTTCTAAATGATATTACTGCCACTTTACATCAAAGTAAACTCTTCAAAGTTTGTGGAGAGGAGAAAGCTTGCGGCTCTTGAAATGGGCTTCACTCGATGTTGAGAAGTAATAAACGACTTAAAAAGCCAGATACTGTAATAATAGCATGCGTAAAAAAATATTTTAGAACTAATGCATTTCATTCAAAACTTTCTCAATCGAGTTATCGGTAATATAGTGACGTTTCATCTTCCTTAAAACATCGATATCGGGACTTTCTGATATCAAGCGAACATGGATTCTATCTTCGGGGTTCAACTGATTTCTGTAATTTGTTTTCGATTTCGTGACAGTAGAAAATCCTTGTTCACAAAGACAGGTTGTTACAAAATGCTACTGCATTTGTCACTTCGTAACATGACATATTGTTTTGTTCTGAGATTTCCCGTGTTCTTAACAACCGTCGGGGCTGAAGTTCAGGAATTGCCTCTGCTGTTTCTTCACTCGCTTGGGGTACATTTGCAAATTGACAGTTGAAGTGATTTACCACCCAACTAATCGCATGGAAATAACTTTAACTTTATTCGCATTTTTATTTATTTTTAGCCTTGAATAGTCAATGTTCACTTAACGCCATTTAACGTAACTTAAATGGAAAATAATGTATACTGTTGTAAAAGTGACTGTACAGAAATTAGCCTAGTGACGTTGCTTATGAGAGAGAAAATCTATTCGACTATTTAGACACAACGTAAAACTTGAGAATTTTCCTTTAAAGTACAAGCTATCCAGTCAGTCAGTCCCTGGAGGAAGTTTCTATTTAATCTAATTACACACGGCAACCTCGACTTCGATTGAAGAAAAAAAGAGTTGATTTTTTTTCCCCCCTACTCTTTCGATTTCGTCAGATGGCGCCAAATCGGGGTCTCTACAGAGAGTTAAACGGCTGAACTTCAGGCCTTTTATTCTATAAATGTTTAAGTGCTCGTAAGTTTTCATTTTTCATACGCTGTGAATTTGGACAGACGCGTAACGTTCTAGAGACGAATTGTTACTGATTAATGCTTTATGCAGAACTCGGACGCAATATTCATAACGATCGAATGTCGTTACCCCGGATCAATTTACCGTGTAACTGCATTAAACGCCTTTGAATAGGACTTCATATACTATTAAATAGTTTATGAAGTATATTTATATCTCTAGTCTTAGCGATATCACGTGGTAAAAAGCCTTATTCATAAATTACTGATAAATAAAGCGTGATGATCAGTAAGTTCGTAGCCTAGCACGTAACCCGAAATATTAGGTTGGTGCAAAAATGACGTTTTCTCGCATAGTAACATATGTGAGAAAACGACATTATTTTTGCACCAACCTAATATTTGAATTTCTAAATGATTTTGGTTTGTTTTACGGTATATCAGCCTCAATGGGTTATTTAATGCCGACAAAATTTTCATTGTTAATATTTTTTTTTCCAAAAATCTATTTCTGGTAATGTTTTTTTGCTTCAAAAATCTATTTCCGCTAAGAGCTTTCCTTCACTGGTAATATTTGTTTTTCAAAAAGGTATGGTTGGTAATAATTTTTTTTTTTTTTTTTTTTTTTCTTACAAAGTATTTCTGGTAATAAAACCTATTTTTACACTTTCATAATGTTTTGAACAGTTTGGGGGTTAACTATTTGCCCATAGCTGGGACCCTAACAGGTGCTACCACCATGGGTCAGGGTGGGCCTTGGAATATCAGCAATTAAGAGGTGGTTTCACGCTCCTTAAAACCTCCTGATCAGAGGCCTTGCTGTTGGACATAGTTTATCGTCATACCCAGGACGGAATTTCTAAATGAATTGTTTGATATATATACTAACATTCGCACTACTGAATTAAATGCATTCCCAACATAGGAGCTGGTTCAAAAATAACTCTTTGTAAAAAGATTTCGTAAACCTTCTATATAGTATAATAGCTGGTCTGTTTTGTTCAGTTCTCTCTTCATATAAGCTGGTTTTCTCCATTTTCATGTAGGCGTGGAGGTTTCCACTTTAAACACGCCATCTGCTATATTCCATTTCAGTGGGCGTAGAAATACGTAAAACCAGATTTATATGATGTCACAGATTTACGTAATAGTTGCGCATGCGCGTACATAAACAAAAACAATTCATCTTTTCTACCCATATATATATATATATATATATATATATATATGTGTGTGTGTGTATGGTTCAGTTCAAATACATTGTCATTACCTGATTGTCGTAATGTGTTTTTTTTTTTCTACATATGATACCAGTACAGGCAGATCAAATCCGTAAAGATATAGGAGAAAAATCTGTGTGTACAGATATCTCGGCGTGGTGTAATGGTTAGCAAGCTTGTTTCGCTAAAACAGTTACCTTAGCGTACCTTAGATGTGGCCCAAGATTTCGGCCTTGTGCCACATCTAAGGTACGCTTGAAAAATCACTACAGTGCCAGTACATTCAAACTTTCTGTCACAATGATGGTTTTTATAGAATTTTTCTTGCAATTTGTTTAAAGAAAACATTCCTATTACTTTAAACACACACACACACACATATATATATATATATATATATATATATATATATATATATATATATATTTATATGGTTGGTATAAAATGACAATTGGAAAAAATCTTAGACTTTGCCGACGCGTTTCGTTTTCCGACATTTCCAAGGCAAAAATGAAATCGAAATGTTTTTGTTACATTAAAAAATCCAAATTTTAAAAGATAGACGCTTGTGTATAATCTTTTTTTTTTTTTTTTTTTTTTTTTTTTCTGTAAATGAATCTTTTAATTTATAACAAAAACATTTAGATTTCATTTTTGCCTTGAAAAAATCGGAAGACGAAACGCGTCGGCAAAATCTAAGATTTTTTCCAATTGTCATTTTATACCAATCCCTCTTGTCCACAGAATTAATCTGGGAATTTAACTATATGTATATAATGTTCGTGGTAACATAACATCGGAGGTTTCGAAAGTTTTTCATCGGTACAAATTTACTTGCAAGATTTGGGCTAAGCCGTGGTATGGTTTACAGGCGCTTTCCAAATGTGCGACACGCTGTGAATGCTTCCTTAGGCCGATAACATCAAGGTCACCTCCTTGGTGATACGAACAAGAGTATTATGCTCGGAAACCGCTATACAGATATGGTATTATGGGAGGCACGGATTGAGGAATCAGAGCCGAGATCGAATTACAGTCAAATCAATTACCTTCACTAATGTGTTAATACACTTGAGAAAGGTATTAACCGCTTCTCCTCCCCATCTATGGGTAAATAGTAGGATAGACCGAGTTCTATAGCCTTGGATAGCAAATGGTCTACCGCAGAAAAAAATGGCAACCTACTGCGGGAAAAAATCTGCCACGTCAGTAATGTATCGAAAGATACATGATCACCTAAGCGTGTATCACGCATAGCACATAACTGACTGACTATTCCTGTGCATACTTTTGTTGATGGTTTAGGGTTTTCTGATGTAAGCGAAGTGTTGGGAACTTGTAACAACAAAATAAAAGGCCCTAACACAAAGAAAATCAATGTTGCAATATATTCTAATATAATTCCTGCTACATCTTAAGCATTAAAACACACACATTGCTAGACAGTTTATAAATACTTCACATTCTCTCGCTACTTCTGTTGATAATGCTCAAGATAGTGTCTCGAGATGTAAATAGGATTTGAAAAGGTTTACACGTTTTGTAAACCTCTGAACGCACATACATACGTTTTCAATGTATATTTTTTAATTAAATTATGGTGCTGCGCATTATCTTAGAATTCTAGACATCCCAACACGTGTATATATATATATATATATATATAACAATCCCTTTTTTATAGTTTTATACATGTTTTATTAAGGAATACTGACTAGGCACTAAGATTAAGTTTTTATGGAATTTGTCTTACAATTTGTAAAAGAAAACATTGCTATCACTTTGTGTATGTGCGTAATAAATATATATATATATATATATATACACACACACACATAATTTACATGCATATGTGTATATATATATATATATATATATATATATATATATATATATATATATACACACACACAGTGATAGCAATGTTTTCTTTTACAAATTGCAAGAAAAATTCTATAAAAACTTAATCTTAGTACCTAGTCAGTATTCTTTAATAAAACATGTATAAAAAGAGGGTTTGTTATATATATATATATATATATATATATATATACTCTCATGTTCATGAAATAAAATACTTTTACGAGTATAAGAAAAATTGAATAAAAAGTATAATAACAGTATCTTGCCAGTTGTCTTTAGCAAAATGTGTGCATAATCGGCTTAACTGACAAACCATTTACTCACATTAATCTTATCTCTTTCACTTTCACACAATTCTACCTCTTTGGCCAACAGGCATACAAATATTTGATATTCTAACAATGGAATATATAAATACTCTTTTATTCTACTTTGAAAGTGTGTGGCGGCATATTTCACGATAATTCTCGTGGTGAATTCGCCTATGAAGCCAATTTCTAAGTTGACGTTATGAAGTTTATGTCTCTTTAAACGAAAGCAACAGATGCCACTAATGTAAACCGCTTACAATATTAAAAATATATCTTTAATATTATAATTTCTCAGCAAATTGTTCGACTGCGAACTTTTATGAAATCGTTTGTTAAATTCCCATTTCGAATTGGGTAAGAATTTCAAGCCCTTAACGATAAAATAAATTATAACATAATATTTATATACGTAATGACCAGTTGTTTATGTAACGATATATATTTAGGATTTATTAAACAATATATAGTGATAAGTCAAATTCTGGCGCTCGAGAAAAAATGAAGCAGTAACAAGTTATATTTTATCAGGGGATGACGGCCTCTGAAGTTTAAACTACCCAGAACACCCTGATTTATTTTTTTAGTCTTTTTATGCACGAACAGGCTAAAATACGAGGGTTGCTGAAAAGTTCTCGGCACCATTAAGAGGAAATCCCCACCCCATCAAAAATATAATTCCCCAGATATAACTACTCGACACCCTTCATATTTTGTCGAGAAATTAAGTACCGAAGTTTGTAATTTTTTTTCTGACTAGTCTTCTGGAAGTGAAAAATAATGAGAATAATTTAGATAGAAGCAGAAACTCAATCCTAAACAGGAATCAAGGGATAAAACTCTTACTGCTGTTTAAAAGACAAGGAAGGCGTGCGAAGCGGGCGATAAGTGAACCTATCTACTCTTATTAATTTAATGTAAATTTTGTTTAAACCCACGTTAGTCACCTCGGATTTCCGAAAATGGATAGTCCCCTAGGGTGTTCACATACCGCAATACAAAAATGCTTATAGTGTTATAATTATGAAAAATATTATCGGACTTCTGAAAAAGAAATCACCTTTACATTAATATATATTAATTCAAAACTTGAACTGAAGACATAATTATTCATTGGTATGAAATTATAATAATTTTCTTGCATAAACATGTAACTTGTACGTGAAACACACCAATGCAATAATACAGTAATGATTTATTCATATTAGGTTGGTGCAAAAATAATGTCGTTTTCTCACATATGTTACTATGTGAGAAAACGACATTATTTTTGCACCAACCTAAAAAAAATTTAGTCACAATATATTTCCACATATAGAAATATATTACATCAGCTAGACAAATAATTATAAGATTGAAAGGGTTATAAATTTCAGATAGATTATATCTGTAAAAAGACTATGAATAGTATGCCGACGCGTTTCGCCCTGTGTGGGGCCTTATCAAGTTAAATGCAAGAATTTTATTTTGTAACAAGCATTTATATAGAAGAGCAAAAATCTTATTGTATTAATGGCATTTTAATGGCATATGTATTAATGGCTCACGTATATGAATAAAATCCTTGCATTTTCCTTGATAAAGTTCCACATAGTACGAAACGCGTCGGCAAAGATAAGTTTTTCCTTATGTCTTATGCAGACACATATATATATATACATACACACACACATACAGTGTAACCCGGATATAAGAGAGATTTTCTCTGGTCCCAAATTAGAGCCATACTTACCTAAACAAAATAGACCAAACCCGGATATAAGAGACTTATTCTCCTGTCCCGACAACTCTCTTATATCCGGGTTACACTATTATATATAAGAAATATAGTCTTAATGTGCGCTATATTTATGGGATAAAGTGCTCAATATCAGAGATAGAGCGTGTCTAAATATAAAAGTGAACATAGAAGTCAACACTTAGAGGCGACAGTCTGTTTCATGCTATATGCAATCGTCAGGCCACGATTGCATATAGCATGAAACAGACTGTCACCTCTAAGTGTTGAATTCTATGTTCACTTATATATGACGCTGTTTCTGAAAATGAGCGTTATTCTAGCATTAAATAGTAGTTGCTTATGAGGTTTTCATAACGGTTTCCTCCTCAGAATGTCTGGCAGTAACAGTCGACGGAAAAGGTGACGCAGAATTTCGAGGTAGGGCGCACAGCAACGTGCCTTTTTAAAAACAGTGTTAAGAGATCGGAAATGGCCTTAGACGTTCAGCAGATTTGTTGTTTTTAGGTAATATCTTGCACAGAGCAGCGAATGTGATAGCTTCTGATACCATATGAGGAAGAGATGTGAAACAACGAATGGGGTTTCCATCAATCTGCCACAGAAAGAGCATTTAAATAACGTGGAAAATAGGAACTATAAGGAAACAGTAGTAATTAGAAAGAGCTGAAATGTTAACGAGAGGTCATGATGAAAGTTGGGTTGGCGAATTTAACACACTCTGTGTATACTGAATTCAAGCGAAACCGGTTGAAAACAAATAACCGACTTAACTAGTTTGGGACAACGCATAAGGATAAACGGGGACACTAGAGGGGCAAAAAGCTACTTACAGCAGCAAAAGTACAGAAATTAGAGCCCTAATCACTGACACCGTAAAGTGTCATGGCGCACAAAGATATGGAATTCAAAGAAAAATAATCATCACCTACAGTTTAAATTTGGGAAAATCTTTGAGTGCAAATAAAGGCGAAGGAATAAAGAATAACTGGTAAATAAATTCCTATAGGTTTTTTTTTTTTTTTTTTTTTGGTTTTTTTTTTTTGTTGGTTTTTTTGTTTTGTTATTTGTTGTTGTTTGCTTTTGTTGTTTTGTTTGCTTTTGTTATTTGTTGTTTTGTTTGCTTTTGTTATTTGTTGTTTTGTTTGCTTTTGTTATTTGTTGTTTTGTTTGCTTTTGTTATTTGTTGTTTTGTTTGCTTTTGTTATTTGTTGTTTTGTTTGCTTTTGTTATTTGTTGTTTTGCTTGTTTTTTTTTTGGGGGGGGTTCTTTTGTTGTTTGGTTTGCTTTTGTTTTGCTTTTGTTGTTTGGTGTCTTTTGATTTGTTTTTTTTTTTTGTTTGTTTTGGTGTTGTTTGTTTTAGTTTTTTTTTGTTTTTTTTGTTTTTGTTTTTTCCGGTTTTTTAAAGATAATCCTAACTTATTGAACAAGTGTTTAATGTGTATTTCATCACTTTTCTTTGTATTTATCGGGCCGGCCTACTTACATTGTTTTTGTTTAAATCTTTCTACGACGTCTCCAAATATAGTCTTCATGAAGTGATATGTATATCGACCGAAGATTTTTTTTCTCTTTAATTCATTTTCTACGACTTTTGAAGATTATTGAAAGCCAGGAAATATTTTTAGATTTTAAGATTATTTTATTACCTGTCTACATTTCTGAGATGAGGTATTATGTACACTATTTACATTGCTCGGACTATCATCCTCAACTTTGTTGCCATATTTATCACGTTTCGGCCGTTGTACGCTCCGGCCTTCTTCAGTTGGTTGGAATGTAGTACTGAACCCTTTATTTCGCTCGCTGGGATAGACTGTTCTAGTTACACGTGCCATGTCTAATCTCCTCCATGACAGGGACCCAAAGAGTGTGAGTTTAATACCTGGTTAAGGCCGTGGAGAACTTTGAGAGGAATTAACAGGAGATAACTGATGACTTTCCCAAGAATATTTGCTCGTAAGTGAATATAACGAACCCAACGGGAATTGGAACTCGGCTATCGAGTTTACAGTGCTGAGCCATTATCCGTTACAGCATCTGGTATTGCCAAGTGGTAAACCATTTAGGCATTGGCCAGGCTTGACGTTGCTTAACTTCGGATATATTACGGGAACAGGCGTTTCAACGTGACGTAGCCGATAAACTCTTATCGACCGAGAACGTATCTATAACCCCAGAAGGTTTTCTAAAAAAGAAAAAACAATATACGGAACTTTAAGGATGATATATTTTACTTCAGTAAATAGGATAAAACTGGCTGCAGAAAAAGTATCGATTTTGGTAATAAGTACGAATCTAAAAGTCTGTTTCTGAAGTAATGCTGACCAGCTGGTGGAGAACGTTTCCCGTTATGGTATTGTGATCCTACGCACAGTGGGTTTATAAAGATACCAATTAGAAGTGCTGACCAGCTGGTGGAGAACGTTTCCCGTTATGGTATTGTGATCCTACGCACAGTGGGTTTATAAAGATACCAATTAGAAGCTGCTACAATATATCACAATCCTGCTTTTTGTCAGAACCTAAATTCACAATATCGAGAATTCTCATGACTACCAACAATTGTATAACTGACATTTCTGGTCTGTTTTCTCGTAAAAGCAGGGATCAGAATATTTCTTGTGTATTTTTCAATCTAATAATAATTTTTGGTACATGGCTATATCCATGGAATATCCATTCAGGAATTAACCTGTGCAAAATGAAAGACCTTACTATAGAAAGATTCAAGCCAGTGATATCGAAACCATAGTAGCAGTAACAATTTAATTCAATCTATTGCCTCTGCAAAATATTTCTCTCGGAGGAGGAAAAAAATATAAAATTTCATGTCTTGGTGATGGACATTGACTTTACTTGGCAAACCAATAGATTTAACCTGGATGTTGAAGATTCACTAAGCTGTACAATTTTAATGATTTTTTTTTTCTTTGACATGTCAACATAAGAAGCTCTTTGTCAGTTCCGTTTATCAAGGTCCTGCGTCATAAGGAATAAATAGAAGAAAGATCTAGCGAGGCCATTTACTCTTTGTGATGTTCCAGCGGCGTGAACGAGAGACAGTTCTCGCTTTTATTTTCTAGCATTGCTTGATATTGATTAACTACAAGAAGCAATCTACGTTGAAATATACGAATGTTGTTCAAGGGATTTGTGAATAATTCTTTACCGACAATCTCCATTATAACAATACATGCATATAAAGCTCTTTCTCGTGCGCACAAACACATCATACCCATAATTCATCGGTTAACCGTTGATTTTTGTATTAATGTTTATACTTAGCCAGCATCAGTTTAATGTGAGGTTTTTTTTTTCTTTTCTTTTTTCTTTTCTTTTTTCTTTTCTTTTTTCTTTTCTTTTTTCTTTTCTTTTTTCTTTTCTTTTTTCTTTTCTTTTTTCTTTTCTTTTTTCTTTTCTTTTTTCTTTTCTTTTTTCTTTTCTTTTTTCTTTTCTTTTTTCTTTTCTTTTTTCTTTTCTTTTTTCTTTTCTTTTTTCTTTTCTTTTTTCTTTTCTTTTTTCTTTTCTTTTTTCTTTTCTTTTTTCTTTTCTTTTTTCTTTTCTTTTTTCTTTTCTTTTTTCTTTTCTTTTTTCTTTTCTTTTTTCTTTTCTTTTTTTCTCTTTTTCTTTTCTTTTTTTCTTTCTTTTTTTTCTTTTTTTTTTTCTTTTTTTTTCTTTTTTTTTCTTAATTAGATTATGAAAAATATTAACAAAAGGAAGAAACAATTGAAAACAATTTAAGAATGAGAATTATCACTGTACTGTGCTAAACAATTTTTTCTCTTCAGAATCTCTTGCATATCTCTTACTGCTTGGAATATTGCTGTCGCATATGGTCCGGTGCTCCTGCTATTTAGCGAGATCTCCTTGATAAAAATCCAAATAAGAATCAGCATTATTATTGGCGCTGTTCTGGCATCTCGGCTTCAGTCTCCTTCCCAGGTTGCCTCACTGTGCCTTTTCTATAAATACTTTCATGGTAATTGTTCGGACAAGCTCTTCGCTTTGAATTTAAGTGCAGTGCTCGACTGACGATGAGATCTCACCAATTTACAGTAGTGCAGGCTCGATGTAACCTTAAATTCTATGCTAACAGATTTTTCTCTTGCTTCTCGCTTGCAGAACTCCAGACAGCTTTAATCTCCAAAAATGTACATGCAATGTCAATCACTCTCAACTGTCTTCCTGATTACTCTTCTCTTGTTCTCGCTCCTAAGCAATATTTCTGTTTCTAACTCTTCTACACCCGGTAACCCCTTGAGTCTCAGTGGTTTTACTGTCTTGCTTGGGGTGAAATCTATGAGTGCATCCGTCTACTAAGGCGGCTATCAAAGATACCTGTTCAGACACACATTGTTTGTTCACATCCTACCTATGGTTTATACTGTAAGTAGGCTGAACGGACCTTACTAAGAGTTTCTGATAGACTACATAAGCTGGCGCGATCAGAAGATGAACAAGGCCAGAATACTCAAACCGTCGGTCACAATGAGTTGTGACTTCGTCTTAAGATAACTATTGATTATTTCCCCTATCCAGTTTCACTGACAATGTTTGGATTAGAACGTGATATATTTTCCAATGATTCCACACGCTGGGATCGCCGCCATAGACCGGTATTTTCAAAATCACTTTTGTCAAATCGACTATGGAAAGATAGGAGCTTCGATATTATCTGTCTGATATATAATATATATAAACACACACACACACATATATATATATGAACTGATGCAATCACATTACAGATGGACCAGTCATGTCATCAGAATAAGTGATGATCGGATGCCAAAAATCCTTATGTATAGCCAACTTTATCATGGTAAGCGTAACGTAGGCCATCCTTGGTTACTCTTCAAGGATAAACTTAAATACAATTTAATTGCTGCAAACATTGCTATAGAGGACTTCGATCTTGCTGTTGAAAACTGAAGAAACTGGAAATATATGTATAACTTTGAAAATTATCGTCTCAACCATCTGAGAGAATTAACACAAAATCTTGGGCTAATACATCAGCCCATATGACGGTCAGCCCTTCAGTATGCCCTTCGTGTGGCTTTGTTTGTAAATCACGTGCGGGCTTGTTGTCCCATACAAAACATAAACAAAAAATGAAGTCAGACACATATACATCGAAAACGACGGGAGAATCCATCATTTTATATATATATATATATATATTACGACTGGGAGTTTTCATGTTAGGTAATCTTTAGGCGCGAAAATGTCAAATGTTTGTCTGTCTTGTGTAGCGTTTTACATTGATCTCTCAATTTTATAACGTTTTATTTCCACTCTGTTTAGACCAGTTATTCTAACGGTAATTTGGAATTTTGGTGAGAAAAGTGAAGGATTCTGTGT
>OZ010572.1:63125881-63173381 GCA_963932145.1 Acanthosepion lycidas | reverse complement strand
CCAGGTCAACCTGTTTTTATTGTTTATCTTCCTCTTACCTCCATATTAGATACCTCATTGAGTAACCCTAAGTAATGTGTAGTTATTGGGCTTTGGATTGGGCAAAAATTAGTAATAAAATATTATTATATCTATTAAGTTGTTCAGAAAATAAGAACCCTGAAGATCCTGTATATTTCTGAGATTGTTACAATAAAACTCTAGGCTTTGAACGTTAAGAAATCTTTTGAATACAGTTGCTTTCATCTTTATAACGGAATGTCTTCTGGCTTTAAAAAAAGCCATGATGCTTGAAAAAGTGTTAGTCAATAGATGACGTGTCTGGTAATATTCTGGTTGTGGCAACATGTGGCCGAGCATTGTCATGAAAAAGAATTGAAAAAAAGAAAGAAAAAATTCCGGAAGATATTGATATAAAATTATTAAGAGGAAATTAAAGGGGGCAATAATAATTAGTAATAAGTACTAAAATGTTAATCCGTCCTGGGTATGACAATAAACTACATCCGACAGCAAGGCATCTCATCAGGAGGTTTTGAGGAGCATAAAACCATTTCTTAATTGCTGCCATGGCCCTAGCTATGGGAAAATAGTTAACCCCTAAATTGGCGGTCAAGACACTATGAAAGCGTAAAAATAGATTTTAATAGCAGCAATACATTTTGTAAAATATTCTTACCAGCAATACATTTTTGAAAACTAAAGTATATTACTAGCAATACATTTTGGAAGATAAAAATAATACCAGCAATAAAAAAATTTCGTCTGCATTAATTAACCCATTCAGGTCGATATGCGATAAAACAAACCAAACCTAAAATTTTAATTTAAAAGTTTGTTCGGAAAATAATGTCTGATTTTAGAAAAATCTAATACTATTGTAACTGCTACATGGTGCCTCCACAAAAATATCTGGAAATTTGGTACAGTATATTTAATTGCTGGAATTTTTGTTATATTTGAAACAAAACCAAAAGATAGAAATTTAGTAGCTTAAAACAGAACAAAAATACAAATGTCAGATGTGGAGTTCAAACTAATGATCTCTGGCAAAATTTCTTGCCATTTTTTTTTTTTTCAGTTCACAATGTGGATGTTCTTTCTTAAACAGAACAATCACCAAACATTGAAAATTTGATAACTGCGATTCTCTGGAACAAAAATAGTTCAAAAATTTATTTAATTTATTCATATAGTAAAATATACAATTGATTTTTTTTTTTTTATTTTTTATTTTAGTTAAAACTTTTCATCATATAGTAAATCTAAAATTTCCTGTTTTTTTCTTTTGTGTGTGTGTGTGTGTGGAACTATTTCTCACATGAATATTATTGATATTCATAATAATGATGCTTCATGTTGACTATGATTGTTCTGAATACAGTTCAGAGTGAGAGAGAAAAACCTTAAAGTTTTAAAACCGGTTTGGACGGATAATTTTAATTTTCCTTTATATTCTTTGTGTTTTAAGTTTCCCGTAGTTTTTAATCGACTTTACTACTTATGCGTTCAATCTTTCATTTTTCTCATAAGAGTGAAATGAAATGCTTGCATGCATGTAATATTTACTTAGCAAAATCTCGTCTATCACAAGGGCAGAATATTGGTAGCACCATTTGATGGATCTAAATTCCCATTAATGTTCCCCAGTGAAACTTACTTACCACAATAATATTCAAGTTTCATTCAGGCTTACGGTCATATCACGTTGAACCATTGGTTCTCGTGCGATGCCCAAAGTTAAGCAACATCGAACTTAGCAGTACCGAGATGGGTGAACGCCTGGATGTGAGTGTGATGGAGACTTTGGAATTGGAAATTAGAGACACAAGTTCTAATCTCTGTCGGGTTTTTATATTCACTTACGAACAAATACCCTTGGGAAAGGTAGAATTCCACCTCTTCTTCCTTCCCTCCCCAGCCATGGGTTAATTTTTAGGATTTATATCAGTAAATTATTATTGTCTCCAAAAAGTTTTTACAATCTAAAATAATTTCTTTCCTTAGTCTGCAAAAGTTTCATTTAAAAACCCAAATCAATCGCTCAACCAAGTACTTTTTCAAATACTTCGTATTTTGCTTTTCGCTGTGTGTATTAGTTTGAATTTCTTCTAAGGGTGTATTGTTTCCGGGTTTTAATTTTGTCACTTAGGCCCTTGTTTTTTGCAAGATAATATATATATATATATATATATATATGTGTGTGTGTGTGTCTACTCGACTGAACGTAGATAACATTTTCTTATATAGGAATAAAGTATCTCTGCCGATACTCGAGTTTGAACATAGATCGCCAGTGAGTTAACATAGGCGGTCCCATTATTGAATTAAGTAGAGCACGTGACCATAGAGGGAACGCATATATGTAGGAAGTAGCTAACGATCGACGTTTCTAGACTATCCTCTCTTACTATTCGGATTTGTATTTCTATTCTATCCCCTATTACTATACAGACCGCTATTTACTATACTATTCCTCTATACGGATTACTGTTCGAGAGAGTATTAACTCGCATTTACTATTGGTGCGAAATGATTCGAAGGCGTCTGATACCAGCATTGTTCAACGGCGTACTATAGTTGTATCTAAGATTACAAAGTCTCTACTACAACGAGTGTTCTTTGACATCATAAAACCTTTTTATCTCTTTTTGTAATTGAAATGAAACCAGTTATGTTTTGACCTTGATGAAATGAGAAAGCAACAGCGGCTCAGTTTTCTATAGGAATATTATCTATCAAAGTCTTTCCTCCGGTTAATGTCACTTCATCATATTGCCAGTAAACATTCTTAAATTTCCTTTGGTCAAGAAATGATCTGTGTACATAGGGGAATCCTTTATGCAAGGATTTACTGCTTTTCTTTTCTTCTCCAACTGGTCATGCAAAGCAGAAATCATAAAAGATGTCAAACATCAGTGAATGCATTATAGACACGACGGTTTGTAAATGTCAGCTTTTAGTTACATAAAAATCTCATATGCACGACAATGCTGCTCGCTTCATTGAAGTACGAAATAAACAAGTAACATTTACGGTAACATATGATGCTTATACTTCGAAGTGATATTTTAATTTTTCAATGCTTTGTCTGTTTAGTTCTTACAGGTTATTACTTCTGTCAGCCGCCCGATTGGTAATCTTTTTACATTAACAAAATTTTCAATTAAAATACTTTCAGTCATAGATTGATATTCCTGTTAATGACAAGTGCGTTGACGATCCACTTTGCTCTAATCATGATAAAATTTCACAAATTTAGTAGACTTATAAATATTAACTGACGAAATATAAATAAATCTTCCTCAAAGATGTCTTTCCAGATTTGTAATATTTGTTTATAATTATCTTAGTGACACAATTTTTTTTTTTTCTATATATGCCAGTCACTCACGGAATTCTATGGTTATAATCAGGAATTACTTTAAAATTTATTATGTATCAAATAAAAGATCACTGGTTTTTCTTTGTACCTTGTAACCAATGATTTATTCTGACTTTTCTTTTAACCATTTCAACCAAAGCAAGGCGACAAAGACACTGGTTCAAGGGGTTACTGAGTAAAAGAAACTGAGCAATAGTTACTAAGGAGAAAAAACAGTAAAAAGAGGATTCAAGGAGACGGAAGGTGACGTTTCATGTAAATCTTCTGAAGATCTTAGTAGACAGGAAGTCAGTTCCACAGCCGAGAAGTGCAAGAGAAGAAAATGTAGCACAGAACTTGCGGTTAAATCTAGCAATTTCACTAGCAAAACAATGAGACTAACTGCCAATCTAGTACTGAGCGTATATTCATGGATTCGGAGAAGTAAATCTCTTCTAGTTCCACTAAATGTTGCGTTCCGTGTCATCACTGGGTCCCAACGCTACTGAATAGATGGTATTAACCACAAGAGGATTTCATTTTCTTTCTAATTTTTATTAGCGGAGTGAGATGAACTTGATAGTTTTAGATTCTAAAAGTTATCGGGAGGAAGGCTTAGCGTCCTTCCGCGTGGGGTTACAGCCTGTCTCTCGAACCGGCGTGTTGGAAGCGTATCAATGTTTCAAAATTCTTGCGGCCCTCTGTTGAATTCGCGCCGTTTTCGACATACCAAAACCCAGAAAAATACAATCCAATTGCTGACCATCCTTAGCCTGGCCTTCGCATTCTGTCTATATAATTACTATTTTGGGGTTTTGAAGAAATGTGAGGAACGAGCCTTTATTGATAGGACAAGAAAAACGCGGAGAATACCATAAAGGCACAATTAAAGAAGTCCGAGATATTCGAGCTCTATCAGAACTTTCCGTTTAATATTAACAAAAGAGTAGTTTACCTAGGCTTATGGCGTCTCGGTGCTTTTTGAAATGCTTCCCTAAGGACAACATTTATGTCAGCATTCCTCCCCTTTGTTTTTTTTGTCGTCGTTTGAAAAGTTCACTATCGGCATCATTTCAGCTGTTTCCGTATGTTCCCCTGAATCTCGTTCTCTGTTTGAAATTAATCATTCAGTGGTGATCTTAATGCAGAAGTCGTAAGGAAGGTTCCAGTATGCTGTAAGGCTTTTAAAAAACATGGGCATTGCGATTGTTTGCAGTAACCTCAGAGCTGCGCATATTTTTGGCGTCACAATCCATTAATGCCATGTGGTTGGCTAAGAAAGAACGCAGGGAGAAAGAACGCACAAGGCTATGTAAGAATAGGAAGAAAATAAAATCTGGTTCCATTGGGGAAAAATGTTTAAGAAAAATAGTTAAGAATAAGAGATAGAAAACGCAGTTGCCTAAAATTTCTCTGGAGGCCTAAGAGAGAAACTTTTTTTTTCTTCTGTGGGAAAGTTCAGATGGGGAAATGAACGAAGTTGCTTAAAGAATTTTTTTTTTTTTTTTTCCGGCAGCTATTTAGTCTTCGAACTTATCTGACCAAGAATAGAACAAAATGACCGACGATTTTCGAGATTTATCGAGGAGACAATTGTCTGCATTTTTTTGTTCAGATGTCATCCATTTTCTCTTTCTAGAAAAATTCTTCCTTCCATTCCTCTCTTCAATTACCCATTCCTACAAGTGTTCCCATGTTTTTTATTTATTTATTTTATTGATTTTTTTTTGGGGGGGGGCAGTGTGAGAGCGTATACTTTATTGCCGCAATTCCTTGACCCCCAAAATCTAAACTTTCGCCGTATTTCTTATAAATCTCCTTTCCATTCCGTTTTGTTTACTTTTTATTGTTTTGTGCTTTTCTCAAGTTTTTTTTTCCAGATTTTTTTCTCACGTTTTTAATAATCTACCTCTTTCACTAATTTTTTTTTCCTTCTTTAATTTATTCGACAATAAACCCTAAGTCTTCCAATTTTTTTAATTATTCCATTCATTTTATTCTCTTTCATTCATTCATTCCTCCAGATGTCCGACTCATTTTCTTTTTCTCCTGATTTTTCTTTCATTATTTCTACATTCGTTTAAATGTCTTCTGTCATTCGTCAATTCTGATTCCTCTTCATTTTCTTCTCATGTCTTTGCCTTTAATAATCATGGCCATCAACGTTAATATTTACACATGTTCATAAAGTATTTATATATATATTTATTTTGTCTTACCTTATAGGTTTTGCAATCATTTCAGCTCTACTTCTTGTATCCCATGTCAACATTCCTCTCTTTCTTCCTCCCTTTTATTTCTATTTCATGTTTTTTTTTTTTTTTACCTTATTCTTTTTTTCTTTTATTCTCATTGCGTCTTTTTTATCTTAACGTTTTTTATCTTTCGTTTATTCCGATTTCAAAATAAATGTTTCAGAAATTTGACCTGCAAGGTGTCTTATCTTCAGACCTAAAATTACAGATGTGAATGTTGTTTATCTTTCTATATTATTTATGTGAAGTGATAATTTTTCACCATATGAAATTCTTGACTTGTTCCTTTTCATTATTTTTTGATTTTGAAAACTCTCTTTGAATTTGTTCTTTCTCCAAATCCTCATTTTCACATTTACCTGACAATTTACTATTTCTTCATATTTTTTCTTCTGTTCTTACTTTTTAAAATTCTTTAACATTTCTTTTTTTCATTCCCGTTTTATCTCTCCGTTAAAATCAACGGAACATGTTCACGTCTACGTTTTTTTTTTTTTTTTTTTTTTTTTCTTCGCCGCTTCCATATTACAGCCAAATCTGTTTTATTTTATTCATAGAAGCAGACATTTTTCTGGAAGATTTATCAATGTCTTTTCAATGTTTAGAATTGTGTGTATTATATAAAAACCAGATTCAACATATGATGTAAATTGTTCAGTGTGAAAGCACACACACATGCATATATGATATGGAAAAGAATGTAATAATAAACAATTAGGAAAACTTTCATAAATTTTACATGTTTAAGTACTTATTTGCCTTCATTAGAAACATTTTTGCAAGTGTTTTTTTTTTTTTTTTTTTTAAATTGAAATACAGTTATTAATTGGTTTGTTATAGATCCTTTTAATGCCATATGTAGGTATAATTTTTGTGTGGGCGTCAACTGTTTACCAAAAAATGTTAGTAATTTAAGTGTTTATTAGACATACGGTCGCAATCATGAGACAATAAAAACAGATTTCATTTTACTTGCAATAATCTGAGGGCTTTATATGCTAACCATCCCTCTGTGCCTATGTATAAATTTACTTAGCTTAACTGAGGACCACGACATTAGATTCCCCTGTAAATATTAAGATCACTGAAGTAGTAGTCTTAGACCTGATAATTAATTTCCGCTATACGTTCTTTGTAGGTACTGATATTTTAGTCTGTCACAAGTCCACAGTAATGGGGTACTTAGCGGTTTGCGAGATTATCTTTTTAAGAAGCGCCCTCCTTTGGATGTGATTATATAACTGACATTGAATGAAGGAATATCGGTTACCGTTTGGCTTTTATTGAAAGCGATAGAATAAAAGACTAAGCAAAGCGTCACTTTACTCACCATAGTATATTTTCTTTTTGTATTTTTAATATTTCCCCAAGTTCAGGCCATATCCGTGCCAACTACGCTTTTAGCAGATCTAAAAATCAATGCAACATTTTTCACCAAAGCCTCTTTCTGATTTTTCATTCTAAAGTTATACGTTGATCCTGATTACGCAAGTGTGGCGATGGTATAAAAAAAAATTGGGTTAAAGTTTCAGAAAACCTTCGTCGAAATCTAAACTCCTCTTATTTGTATACTTTGATCTTCGGTAAATGTGATCTTCATAAAAAAAAAAAATATATATTCTGGAAAGTAAAAGAATCTGTACTGGTAGGAATGTTGACGTAAGCTTAGATCCTCTCTTGCAATACAATAGATCGCTGTTGCCGAAGTATCGAAAAATACGCATAACTCTATACATATTAAATATACAAATTGCGTGTGCGTTTATTACGATCAATACGAGATTTCTATGATCACCTCGTCGTAGAGTAAATAACAAAAAATAAACTACAGATCATATAGTTAATGTCTTGAGCTCAACCCTTACGAGCTGTCCAATTACTCTGACCTGGTACCAGCTTAAAACAAGCTTTATATGCATGAATTTATATATATATATATATATATATATTTGCGTGTGTGATAAAAATATAATTTTAAGGTATGATTTATTTCTGGGTTAAAGTGCTCAATATCAAAGATAGAGC
Organism: Acanthosepion lycidas; assembly: GCA_963932145.1. Taxonomy (NCBI): domain Eukaryota; kingdom Metazoa; phylum Mollusca; class Cephalopoda; order Sepiida; family Sepiidae; genus Acanthosepion; species Acanthosepion lycidas. The sequence continues at coordinate 63,165,737 of OZ010572.1, read as the reverse complement.
GTATGTACATATAAAAGCGGGTATTAAGGTCAACACATAATCTGTTTCATGCATAAACGCAATCTTCTGGTCTGACCATTGCATTTAAGCAAGAAACACCTTCGTCACTGAGTGATGATCTCAATGATTACTTGTATATTTACATACGCTCTATACCTGATATTGAGAAATTTAAGCCATGAATATATTATACTTTAAAATTATATTTTAATCTCACACATAACTATCTGTATATTTATGTATTTAACTATATATCTATCTATATGGTGTCCACAAAGTCATTAGGCAAACAAAAAATGATTAAATTACAACGTAAACTAGATAATGTTGTAGTGTTTAAATAATATAAAGTAAACTGAAGTTTATATATAAATACTAAATACATTTCTATATCTATTTCTCATTCGTTACATGAAGGACATCGAAGGGATATTTAATTTCTGTCTGTCTGAAACATAAAAAAACTAACATCAATATCATAAAAACAAACTTTAATAACATTAACATGCAGTAAATATATACTGAGGAATCGGAGATAGTACATTTCTTAATATAAACTGTGTGGACATGGTAATAAATACTGCATGGTGACTGTCAGTTCCACACAAATTTAAGATATCTTCAGAGACCCTCTCTATGACACACACACACCCACATATATATATATATATATATATATATAGGAGATCTCGTGATCTTCGTATTTACTATTGATATCCATTCCAGTTATGGTAAGAGGAAGCATTTCTTGAAGTAAATATTACTTCTACTTGTGTTACCTTAACAATGGATACTTATTAGTAAGTGGATAAAAGTTTTATTTATTTTATTATATTTCTGGGGAGGCTTTTTTTTTTTATTTAATTATTTAAAGAGTAGATTTTTCTTTCATCGTGTAACAATTACTGGGATAATTCAAGGTCTTTCATCGCTGAGTACTAAAATTAATTCCAGAGATTTTGGTGTCTCTAAAAATAAATCCCAATTTTTGAAAAATCTTTGAAAATAAGAAAGCTTCTAATAAAACTTACATATGCCATACACACCATATTCTTAAATAAAAATCACTTTCTATTTACATGTCGTCCACCAATTTTTTTTTCCATTAGTCATCTTCACTACTTTTTTTCCCTCCTCGGTAGATATATATTCTTCATCCCTCATCCACTGCTTCCCATAATTCCTGCTTATGTAGTCAGATTTTATCCATTCGTTTACGTGTTTTCTTTTTATCACGTATGTTACGATAAAATCAGTAGTACTTTTATTTATTGAGAATAATCATTGTCTGCTATAATTTATCGATTCATTTTTCACTATGGATGTTGTTAGTAGTTCAACTTGGTATGATTATAAATCTGAACAATGCAATAGCAGTGTCTATACAATTTAAGCCCATGAAAAAGAAATTAATGTTAGAAAATGCAACGACACCTATATCAAGTACAGTTTTAGATCTGTCAAAGACCACCTTGGTAATTCTGATCGATACGATATATCTGAAAATAATTTGCAGTTCGAATTTAAAATCCTCACGATTTCAGGAACATTTTAAAACTAGACACTTCATGTGAACCGTTCACTTGAAAGGCTTCAAATATGATCGATATGATGAAAAAGATATTTCTCGCTTTGGATTCTGCACATCATTTAAATCGGTTTTGCTAGCCACGTTTTGAAGTGTCAAATATTTTATCACTGAAAAATCTTTTCTTTGTACATCAGAAAATTATTTAACTATGGACGCTTAAAATGGTAAAACCAGTCCTTGCAGAAGTTTCTCTTTCTTATAATGTTACTGTGAGTAATGTTGTTGAAACGACTGAGGATGTCCTTGCTCAGCTAACAAATTAAACGGTCCTTATGTTTCATTGACATTCAAATAGGATTGCCGTCTCAAACCTGAGCCCAATGGTTTTGTAAACCAGATAAGTGCATGATAATGCCTTGACGGATGAGATTTTTGTTGGCGAACAATTGTTAATCACTACTAAATCTGTTTTCACTTTGTATTATTTTAAAAACCCAGAGAATGAGTGGAACGGACTGAGATCAGTCTGAATGAACTAAGTAATGATTGAACAGGAATTCAGTTTTGTGAGTGAGTTCTAACCATAAAAAAAAACAAGTTTCCTTGGTACCACCAATTCAGACCTTCACAGCTGAGATGCGCCATACTATGTACATGGTGTCGAATGTATATAGTATTAAAATGTTAGTGGTCGCGAAGTGTCCTCTCGACAGTTCCACAAACTCCAAAGGAGACGCTTCCCGACTACTAAAATTTTAACCTTTTCGTGTATAGGGTCGTCCATTTTCTATCCAATACATCTTTATAATCTGCACAACGCCCTTCTTCCTTTGCTCTTACATCAATCTCATTCAATAACACGCTATATTGAGTGCCTCTTGAGCCTTGTATTGGATGAACAATAGTATAGAAAATGTTTTCACTCTTTACTTCCTTGACAGAATATTGTGGAAATTTAACCGCCTAACTTTCAAGAAGTCAGGAATAGATTTAATAAAACCAAATTTAAATTGAACCAAAGTTCTAAATTATCATAATTCTTTACCATTCTCTTTCACAAAGCCATTTTTGTTGATTTATCTCTGAGGAAATTCCTCTTTTCCTCCAAGTACACAGGAAACAATTTGGCAGATAAGTTTCAGAACTATGAATTAGTATATTACTTATTTCTCAGAATTTTTTAACTATTTGAATGAACTGATTTCCCCAGGCATTGATGCAAAGCAAAAATGTAGCAGTGTCTTGACAGAGATGAGGATTTTTTTTCTTCTTTGGTAGTGTCGGAGACAACGAATATTTCTCTTGTTTGTGTAAAGTATTTGAGAACAATCTGAAATCCGTTCGTCGTTAAAAGGAATTGTTAACTAATCTGTCCATTTGAATATAACGGAATAATACTTACCGAAGTAAACTATTCACGAATCTATCAAACAACCATTTATATTAGAGGGAGATGATAGCAAAAATTTTCTTCTTTTTTCTTTAATTTTCTTCATTTCTTCGTCGTGTCTTCTTCTTTTCTTCGTCGTGTCTTCTTCTTTTCTTCGTCGTGTCTTCTTCTTTTCTTCGTCGTGTCTTCTTCTTTTCTTCGTCGTGTCTTCTTCTTTTCTTCGTCGTGTCTTCTTCTTTTCTTCGTCGTGTCTTCTTCTTTTCTTCGTCGTGTCTTCTTCTTTTCTTCGTCGTGTCTTCTTTTCTTCTAGCAATTCGCCCAAGCAAGGTGGGAGTGCCACTAGCACGCAAGAGGTTACAGAGAGTAAGAATAAAGGAGTATTTGGGAAAAGGATAGAGAGGAGGAGAGAGAGATCAAGGTCAAAGTATTACGATATGTCAACTGATATTACATTTGACTATTTGAAGACTATAGCTATCAGGGAAGCAAGTAGTAGGAAGGGAATTCAACAGTGAAAGGTTGGGACCGAGATGCCAACCTATTATCACGCATAAATTCGTGCAATTTGGGAACCAGTGAAAGTACATCGTCAGTGCAGTTGCCATGAAAATACTTGTAGAAAAGACGGAGGGAAGTCACAGCATGTCTGTGACATAGCGACTGCAGACGGGATGCATAATCAGGACCAACAACGTTGCATATCCTTCTCTAAATTTTATCCAGGACCTCAAAATGAACTGCGGGGAGGACCAGACCACATATGGCAGGAGTATTCCATGCAAGGACAAATGGTTGTTTCGTAGATTTGCGAAAATTAAATATATTTAATGTTTTGTTTATTTTTGGTTAACACTTCGAATATTTGTAATCGATTTTTAAACTTATATGGCATATTTAGAGAACCTTCTTTGCCTTTCACCAGTATGGCTGATGCTAACCTCCAGATGAGTAACTCATTGAGCCTCTTCGGACTAATGTTTTCTACCCATAGAAATCGGAATGGCGTGTAAGTTTGCTGCTGCTATAAAAGTTACTTCGCTGTCTCGTGCTAGACAATTCTTTCCACTCAAATTTCTTTTGCGTTGATGCCTACCATTCGTCCGTGTATTGAATATTGTTGCCCTCTCTGGTTTGGTGCTTCTATGTATTTAGAGATTCTTGATAAAATTCCAAATAATTATCATGACAATTGTTTCGATGAGTATCTGTCTATATTTCTGAGATAGGGCTCAGTTCGACATTCCAACCACCAGATGAAGGCCGGAGCGTACACTGGCCGAAACGTTATGGCAACAAAGATGAGGATAATAGTCCGAATAACGTAAACAGTTGTTTCGATGAGTTTTCATCTTTTACACTCAACTTTATGAATGTAAGAGCAATGGCAGGTAGGTTTCATAATTTTACTGTTGAAATTGCTAGTAACCGTGAGTAACAGTGTATTCTCTCGCACTTCTTGCATATGGAAGTCTCTCTCAGAGTTTTCTTTCTGTCAACTACAATCTACAGAAATTTAAATGAAACGTCAATCGTCATCTTTTGTCGACTTGAATCCTCTTTTTATTATCCTTTCTCATTAGAAAGGTTTTCAGTTTCCTTTACTCTTGTCTTTCATCTTCAGTAACCCCTTGCGTCTCAACGGAGTTTCACTTTGCTTAGAGACAAATGATTAAAAGATTTATTTTTATATTATTGATAAACATTTATCAGATTTTTTTGTGTTGGTTGGGGATATGCTGTTTAATAGGATTTTTATATGATGGCAGCCTATTCTACGGAATAAAGTAGTGAGCGGGCATAATGAGTTGTTCTAATTTTATTATTAGGCATTTTTCAAGTTAGCATTGGAATTCATCAAGGATATTGGTTTAAAATTGGTGATTAGTTTTATAGTAAAAAATAATTTTAATTTGCTTTTGTCGATTTTATATATATATATATATATATATATATATATATATATATATTCTAATTTACAATTATTTTGTAATTGTTTTTGTGGAATATTTAATGAGTAAATACAATGTTCTACTAGTTTAGCTGAAACTGCTTCTGGATTTCAGGAGTTGTCGACAATGATAAACATTCGAGACAGGTAAATGAAAAATTGTGGTCGTCTTTGGGGCCATTTTGGGAATAGGCACTCTTAAGAAGTAAACATCTTTCATAATGCTGAACACCTATCATTTAAGAAAACTATTTAAGATGCTGTCTTGTCACTTCGAAGCTCCAGTCTAATTTATATGGTCACATTTCTGCTAATAGCTTTCTCGAGTCGAAACTTAAAGAAATGAGAAATATGGATGATAGAAACTTACGCGTAATTTATTCCAGAAATTACTTTTTTAGGTAAGCGAATGATGTCATCCGATCAATGAGTTTTACAAAATTTAAATTGCGTTTTTAAGATCGTCTGTTTGCCTCCTCTCTCCAGGGAAATGAATATAACAATTTTCGTCGTTATCTTTTTTTTTTTCACAGCCATTTGGCACCTAATTTCTTTCAAATGGCGATCCACTTTTACCAGAATATAGAAGAATCGTTGCGCTGAATTCAAAATCCAGCTTTGTTCATGTTAATGCCTTCTCGTCGCGCTCGAGTCACGAGTTAAATAGCAGGTTTGAAGGTTTCTGTTGACTGGGATGTCTACCAATATAGAAGGCTAATTCGTAATTAATGAAACTGCGTGTTCATTTTTCTGAAAATGAGTGCCCCTCTTTGTAACCTCGACGTATCGAAGTGCAGTACTTGATTGGCAGCTTGGTATCAATTTCACTGTTGAAATTGCTAGTTGTAATAATCAGTTCTATACTAATAATTTCTCATCCTGCACTTCTCGCTTGTGGACCTTTCTTCCTGCTTTCTTGTCAAATATGATCTTCAGAAATCTAAATGCAATGACAATCGTTGTCTTCTGTTTCCTTGAATCCTGGCATTTTTATTATCCTCTGTTTCTGTCACTTTCAGTAACCCCTTGCGCCTTGTGGCTTTTATCGCCTTGCTTGGGGTGACATGGTTAAAAAGAAAATTCGGTTACAGTTAACAATTGGAAAGAGGAATTTGTGGAGAGCCATAATCACTTCAATATCTCCTATGAGTGTTTTGTTTTCTAAGCCCTCTCTTAGTGTATCTCGTAAATGTTAACCGTCTCTGTAAGATTCGTTGTTACTCCTCTAAACCAAACCTGGTAAGTATAGTTATATGTAGAGACAGGAAATGGCTTAAGACAAGACTAAAAATGATTTAATTCGTATTTTTATTGTAAAGAAGTATTGAATTTTCACCCCCCCACAAGAAAACTATAGTTCAATTTATTTCCTGAATTAATAACGCGGTTTGCATAGGTAAAGATATAAAACTGGAAAAAACTGATTGCGAACAAATACTTCCGAAAAAACAGGAACTGGTGCAGAGAACCTGAAATAAAACCATTTCGACCTTCAATCTCAGCAGAGAAAATGTCAAATCCGTCCGTTCAAATGAAAAGTTCCAGAGATTTGTTCACTTAATAGATGTCTTTGATAGACTTGTTTATCATTCAAATTCATACTTTTCAGAGATAACGCCTAAAATTATGAGTTTCCTCTGATTACATAATTTTTTATTTTTTTTATTGCGGTTCTATTTACTTTTTCTTCTTAATTTTTCTTCGACCTGGAACTTTCTCTTCCTTTTATAAAAAGCTTCCGGCAATTACATTAAGAGATGGAGTGTCGGGGGTTCTATTCTATCTGGAATTCTGTCATTATAATTAGATTCCTCAAATTATTTCCACGAGACCAGCAGATGTGTGTCACTTGTTCAATTGATTCAAATGACAGAACTGTTAACATCTAAAAAAAACTCTCATACAAATCTTTATAGGAAACTCCGATTCGTCTATTTCAACTTTACAAAAGTTAACATTTAGTAAATGACACAAGACTTAAACGATTCTTAGTTGAATCTACATGTGGAGATAAATGATTTTGCAATGAATTCCGAGACTAGTTGCTAAATATCACACCTGAGTGGCTCGTTCAATCAAAAAATATAGGATTTTTTTCCTACATTTACTTATTTTAGACATTTGTCAAAGGTTACAGCGTCTTTGTTTGTTTGTTTGTTTGTTTTTTTTAACGTTAGAATTACTGGAAGTTGCATATATTTATTAAACAAAATGTTTTCCTTTAATTACTGTTATTTTAGCACAGCTTCCGGGAAATTTCCGGTTTTCGAATTTCAGAATCTAGTTTCGAAGCATTAAAATTTAGAACACCGAAGAAATCTTTAAATTTCTCAACAAATTATTGTTGCCTTGATCGAAGCAATCTGATGGAGTCAAGTATTACAAATTGTCGTGTGACGAAGTCCTTAATTCGGATTTCTGTTTTTGCTTTGAAAGTCAACAGATCAAACCTGTTGACGGACACTGTCAGGGAGCAGGATGATTTCCTCTTAGCCTGTCTGATAAGTGACATTTTTGTTTTTTTTTCCAACTGCGGCAATCATGCTTCATCTCAAACTTTTGTCAAGTTTTTTTTTTTTTTTTTTTTTTTTTTTTTTTTTTACGCCTTCTCTATATCGCTAAATAAAGAGTAATAAATTCCTCTCACCCATCAAATGTTAGGCTTTACTGTTGATAATGCTTCGGATTATCGTTGCGACCTTTTTTTTTCTCCAGTGACAAGCCTCCCCTCACCCACTACAAAAAGATTTTTTTTTTTAATATCTTGCAACACGTGAAATTCAGATGAGACGTTCCTTAATATTTTCCTTTGGCAATTCACATAGAACATATTTTTTCTGCTTTTTGAATCCTTAACATGTTTTTCAAACTTCGAAGTAATATTGATTGAACACCACCGATTTTTATGCTTATTACAACCTTCAGCCGAGAAAAAATAACAGTAAGAAATTGATCTGAATAAAACAAATAAGTGATTAAAAAACCGTCTAACATAAGACAATACACCTGTCTATGAGTTTCAAATTTCAGTGGGATCTTCGGACGAAGAGTGCATCTAATCATTTGTAACCAAACGTGCCCCAACGTAGAGTATATAGTCTCTCCGATGCTTAAAACTCCAATGACTTCGATCTTCACGAATTCCGTCTACATGACTAGATTAATTGAATTGTTTTTACAAAGCTTACTTTTGCCAAGGCACAAAATTACAACAGATAGAATCCAGTGAGTTTCAAATTCAGTATTCAACAATGGTCAGCTAGATAAACTTGCAATCTGCATCAGTACCGTGTGGTCCAAGGAAAACTGAAGGAGCTCCTAAACACGTAAGAACTGTAAGAATTTATAGTTAAATTGACAGAATTTCTAGTCGTTAACAAGAAAGGAATCCAAATGTGTGAGCTTTCAATTGAAGACATCAGAATAAAACATAGCAGACGAAATATAGTGTAAGATCTGAAGGCGCTTGGGAGAAGCGAAAATTGAACACTCTCAATGCTGCTGAAGAAAGATAGGGTTAGCGGTAGACAGTGTGTAATCTTCCTAAGGATGTATGGGAATGGATGACAAGGTGAGGGAAAAGAGGAGTGGTAAGAAGAGCAATGATTCTTAGAGAAACAAAATACAAGATGTGTACAGCCATGATGTCTCGCGTCATGAAGAGACATGACACAGAATTTCTAAATTGGGATCAATTTACCAAACTGTTTTTGTAACTCATTCTATCGTGAATTTGATCCTGAATGAATGTTCAAAATTTGTAGCGTTCTGCAAGACTAAAAGATTACATATTTACAAATCACTTTGGCTACCCGAGCTGATAAACGAAAGGAACACCTAGGTTAAGAAATCTTTGAGAATCACGAGAAACACTTATTTGGGCACTTGTCATTTTTCTTTGTTAGCACAATATTAATCTACTCTGTCGCTAATCCCAAGGAAAATGTTCAGACGGGCTCCATTCTTCAGTACCATCAAATCAAACGTTTACAACTTAGACCTGCCTTGCTACGTCCACAGGGTTGAATCATCCCTTATATTCCTTTGGTAAGAAGGACGTTCCAATTTAAAATCTTAAGAACCGCTACTTTCTGGAAGAAACTTTCCGGGCAATACAATATAATGTCTAGGGTCAATCGATATCTATCCACTACAGCCTCATAATCTTTTCTAATACTTCTACTTTCCTTTATATCAAACAACTTATTCAGTAGCCCACTACCCTGAGATGCTTTTGACATTTGCAATGAGTAAATTTTCGTAAAAATAAATATTAATCTATCTTTGACGAGACTCGCTGTTCCTATTCAAGCATTCATGTAAAACGACAATAGTTTGTACTGATTTTAAGATTTTAAATATTTTTGAAACTTAAGATAGTCCAATGAAATCTTTTTCTAGTACTCAGCAGTCAATAAAGTTGTAGAAGTGTAAAATCTATAGTAACCAATAAAAGATTACGAAGATGGGAGACATCAATATCAACTCCATGAAACGCCAAATACAATTTTATATATATATATATATATATATATATATATATTTATAAATGTATTAAAAATATTTTGTTTTTGTATAACTAAATACAAGTAAAAACGACGTATGCATTTGTATGAATTAGACATATTGAAATTCATGAATGAAGCATTTGAGTTACAAGACTCGCAAGTTTACTTTCATGTTTATTAGATATAAAAACTACAATTTGCAAGACTTGAATTCATCTGATTGCTTCGGTCAATGCACCAATTTGTTATCTGCGGATTTGAGTCACTTGTTCGATTGTTACATTAAGAGATGGAGTGTCGGGGGTTCTATTCTATCTGGAATTCTGTCATTATAATTAGATTCCTCAAATTATTTCCACCAGACCAGCAGATGTCTGTCACTTGTTCAATTGATTCAAATGACAGAACTGCTGTCAACATCTAAAAAAAAACTCTCATATAAATCTTTATAGGAAATTTGGCTATCCGAGCCGATAAACGAAAGGAACACCTAGGTTAAAAAATCTTTGAGAATCACGAGAAACACTTATTTGGGCACTTGTGTCATTTTTCTTTGTTAGCACAGTATTAATCTACTCTGTCGCTAATCCCAAGGAAAAGGTTCAGACGGGCTCCATTCTTCAGTACCATCAAATTAAACGTTTACAACTTAGACCTGCCTTGCTACGTCCACAGGTTTGAATCATCCCTTATATTCCTTTGGTAAGAAAGACGTTCCAATTTAAAATCTTAACTTAGACGTCTGCAAAGTTCGAAATTTTATGTTTTCGGAAGTAGATTCTGATATATATTATTCTTGGAAGCTGGCAAAAATATTTTAATAAATTAAATTTCGTGGTTTTTTAATGAACAAAAACATTTGAAACACGCCTAAAATAACTGCATAAGAAAAAAATCTCTCCCTATAAGTTTTTGAGTGAACGAGCCACTCAATTGTGATACTTAGCAACTAGTTTCAGAATTCATTACAAAATACTTTGTTTCTTACTATGTTTATTACGAAATGTAGATTCAGCTCAGAATCGTTTAAGATAAATCTTGTGCTGTTAGAAAACAACTGTTTTTTAATTGGGAAATGGACGAATCGAAATTTCCTATAAATATTTTTGTATGAGTTTCTTAGATGTTCGCATGAGCTCTGTGGATCAATCGAACAAGTGACTCAGATCCGCTGGTCCGGTGAAAATAATTTTTGTAATCTAATTATAATGACAGTATTCGAGATGGAATAGAACCTCTGACATTCCATCTCTTAACGAAATGATTTAATTGCTGGAAGCTTTTTCTAAGAAATAAAGTGTCGGGTCATAAAGTAAAAGGAAAAATAGAAGCGCAATAAAAAAAACTCCAAAGATGTAATCAGAGAAATTCATAATTTTAGACGTTATCTCTGGAATGTATTATGTTGAACGATAAACAAGTCTTACGAAGACATGTGCCGGAGGTTATGGTTTCACATACATACATACATATATATTAGGTTGATGCAAAAATGTCGTTTTCTCGCATATTTTACTATGTGAGAAAACGACATTATTTTTGCAATGACCTAATAAGTTATTTCCGTCTACATAAACTCTCTGTAACATTACTGCTTATTGACCTTCGGCTTAATATCAGCCTGGGGGTGTGTGGCATTGGAAGTGAATCCTCATGTCATGAGTTTGTGAGAGGCTTGTCACTTTCTGGGGGAGTGCTTATATAACGTCTTATATTCCCACGTATGTACATCGTAAGTGCAGTTGGGTTGACCACTTGTTTATATGTCTGGGGCAGCAATTAATATCCAGGGAAGGTATGAATCGGTATCTGGTGGCAATGTGTGACACTGCGCGCAAAATCTGTTTTGGTATGTCTTAGTGTCAGCCCCGTACATATTGGAGCATCGCAGATCAACTTAACTTAGAAGAAAGGTTTCTTATTGCCATTATATTAGTTTCAGATTATATTTCCTGGTGTAAATCACATACAGTATATCTACCATATGTGATTTTTTTTTTTTTTTTTTTTTTTTTTACAATGAGTCACCCTTTACAAAGACCGGTGGCCATTCGACGTAGAGGGTTACGATAAGGGGCCATTTGTGTGTACAGGTGAGGGAGATAATGATTAACCCTAGCCTTGAACAGGTTAAGATTGTAGTGATCGGGGAAACCTTCTGGTGGGAGTCGATTCCACAAAGCAAGGCTTTGCGGAAAGATGTTCGAGTGGAACTTCTCACCAATGGAATACGAAGGGAATGTGGGTGGTTTTGCTACTAGGTAAGTGACATAGCGTGTTCTTTCCGTGAAGGTTTGTCGTGGCGGGAATGTAGTTCGCTCGAGCACTTTCCATGGAAGTAGCGGTAGATCATCGAGAGGCTTGCCACATCCCGCCTGTGGGAGAGGGGTTGAAAGGTGGAGAATAATTCATCATGCACAAGCGCTCGGGGACGCCTTTTAAACACTATCAAGGCAGAAGAGTGAGGTCTTGACACCCCCTGCCCAGACATGACAATATATTGGGCCTGATCTGGTTCTTGTGTAGGATAGCAGAAAGAGTCCGGTACTTACTGGAGCGATACAGGGAGCCAACAACTTTGCCTGCTTCCTTAAATATTACTGTTGATATCGGGCGATATTACACATTTTTTTTTATCCCCCTTCACAAAAACTTGTACTTATGGGACAAGTTAGAGCGTCATAGAGAAATTGATTTATAGTGCGAATGTCAATATTAATGAAATAAGCTTATTGAAAGGGTTAATGACTATTGCTAGCTAAGTTAAACGATAGGAAAGAAAAAGGCGTTATTAGTTCTGGCACTGCGACCAGGATTTGAAACAGTTATTACAGCCAAACATATGACATTTTAGCTGTATTCACTTGTTTTCCATTTTTTTCTTTCAATCATTTCAGTCCGAGTAAGGCGGCACAACTACTGAGGCGCATGAGTGTGTGAAAGAACTTAAGAAAAACGTAAATGAGGGGAAAGGACAATAAAAGAACAGGATTAAAAGTAACAGATGATGATAGACGTGGCATTTATATTATTGAAGACTGAAAATGAAAAGTCAAAGAAAGTTCCACAAGTGAGAATTGGGGGAGAAAAATCTATTAGAATAGAACTAGTAATTTCATTAGTAAAATGATGGGACCTAACTTCCAATCATATACTGCTACTTACATTCGTGAAGTCTAGGTACCAAAGAGGAAAGTTCATCAGAACAATTACCACGAAAATATTTATAGAAAAGGCGGAAGTTACTTGTTAATCTGAGTCTATTCGCTTCCTTATTCGCACGCTTCAACTTACTTCCTCAGCTTTGTTCACTCGTTTATCTTTTAATATGTATTTCATCAGTTCTGTTTTCCCCCAGATCATGACTGGAGTTTTTTGCTGGGGGGGGGGGGTCGATCCTCCAGAACGTCTGAAAGTGTTGGACATTTGAGGAAGCAAAAGAACCATTCAAGACATCAGCATTTTTTTTTTTTTTTTTTTTTTTTGTATTTTCCATGAATGATCTGCCCAAGAGTACACTCCGATCATTTGCAAATATCTATACTGATGATAGAACGGTATCAGGCCGCACCTCCAAAACGCTAGAAGACCAGAAATTGGCAGCGGATCTCTCATCTGGTTGCATCCAATGCCTTGAAGACCAAACTAGTTACATCATCGCTAATCTATCATCATTTTTTTCCCACAGAGAGACGCCGTACCTTGAGCGTCTATTGATACTTAAATTCGGCCCTATACATAAAGTTGCTCGTATATACAATCCATCGCTAAGGATGCTGGAAAAACGATCGGTTTTCTATACCGTTCCAGTAATCCCCTAACGCCTCCTGGTCTTCTTTACCATTTTGCAACAGCCAACTCTGGCTAAAAATGGTGCACTATAGACACAGATGGACAGTCTTCACTTTCTAGTCTCTGTAGAGTTCAAAAACGTCTCCACGACCTTAAGTGACAATTTTTTTTTTTACCTTACAACACCTTATGCTATTTCCATGGAAAATGCCCAGACCAACTACATTCCTTAGTTCCACCAGTTCTAACCTTAACAGCTACGACCCGCCATGGTACACACATTGTAACAAACTCGGTATTCTTCGCCGATCTCTTCAATCTAAATCTGTTCAACCTTAGAGTTAATCGTTATCTTCCTCACATATTCGATAAACCGTGCGTCCTACTCTGCAACCCTCTCTTTCGAGTGACTCCCGAGCTTTATACAGAGTGAACATCACTGTAAAAAAAATACTATAATAAGTAAGGATAATATATGCTTGGCTCTCCCGTCGCCGTATGAGGGTCAGGTAGCTCAGTTCGTAGGAACTGACAGCTCAGACACCAGCACCTATGATTTGATTATGGTGGTGAAGGCTTTTTGCAGATCCAACTACCCTTTTTGAAGGGCCGAATACAGATAACTGGTGCACTACCTGCCACAAAGTCCCCAAACGACCCTCCGTTTTTCAATTCAGTGTTGTACTTCTCCTATACCAGTTATATTTACCCATAGGTCGAAGGAGAAGAGGATTAATACCTTTCCCAAGGGTATTAGCACGTAAGCCGCTATCTACTACTCCACCATTATATATACACACACTAAGGACGCAAGGTGTTACTGGGAGTGAAAGAGACCGAGAAGGCTTTAGTCAGGAAAAAGTAAAATAAAAGAACAGTATTCAGAAAGACAAAAGATGATGATTGGCTTTGCATTTAAATAGAATATTAATGTTCTCGGTAATGTCTTCCTCTTTTGTTATCACGTTTCAACCGGAGGGATCAATGACGGAAGCGTTGCGATAAGGACATTAGTCCAAATGTAAATAACTCCGCATCGCAGAAATTCATACTGAGAACAAAATAATTACAAAATAAAAAAAAACACCATCTTGTAATCTTCACTAATTAAGGACATTTTGCTATTTACTAAGTTTATCTGAGTCCTGTGTAGTCCCTATCAGCAACTAGTTTTTATGTGCATCCAAACTGAACAAAACAGATATCAATAAACTGATTGTGTTAGCTGCTGACATGACTTGGTTTATTTCTGCTAACTGGCAAATTTAGTTGATTAGTCACTTTGCAAATCACTACTGGTAGTCTTCTGATAGAATACCGATAGTAAAACGAAGAGTTCCTTATTTCGGTCCCAACAATCGACTTTATCCATTTCCCTTCTTCTTACATTAACCCGATTGTCACTATACGGTCGACCAACTTGCGAATCGGTCAACGTTATTGCGTTTGTCTCGCCTCTCTGACGTTATTGGAATTCTTCCTCATTTACAGAAGTTGGCTCCCCTCCACCATCTTTAAAGGCTGGTAGCAGGTACAGAATTCAATAAAGATCGAAACCTTGGAAAGTTAGACAAATATTTGTCAGCGAATGTTTTGCTTTCAACATGGCCGCCCGTTTACATTATTGTATGATGAATAGTTTTGGGTCCAGTGACTGTTTGGGCTTTTGAGTCCTTTTAGTAGAATATAAGATTAGGTCGACATGATTGTCAACCACATAACAGATCAATAAACAAAGTTTAGTGATCGGTACTGTAAAGTCTATTAAACAAAAGAGAATAAAAGTTACTTGAAGTTATTCAAGGATTCTTTTATATGAAATAAGTACTGCAATAGAGTTTTTCATTCATATTCAGAATTTTGAAAACTTCTGACAGTGCTTGTGCTTGCTTATATTGTATACAAATATATTTCTATTCAAAATAACTTCGCTCAAAGAATGCTAAAATGTCAACAAAATTCTTAATCAAAATTAGATATTCGGTTCGCTCTTTAACTTTTATGTTGCACCTCTTGTTGTTGTTGTTGTTTTTTTGGGGGGGGGGGTTGTTTTTTTTTTGTTTTGTTTTAATTGAAAAAATGTTTAATATTCCAGAGGCCTTTTTTTAATATAAATTCAGTTTTTGGCAATAAGATTTTTCAAAAGTCTGTCTATTAAATAATGAAGAAAAATGTTTGTATTAGGAAAGGAACAGACAGGGGTTAGTTTAATCAAAAGGTTATTGTTCAGGTTATGATAGGAAGCGTTCGGAATTAGGGGAAGATCAGAGTATGTTAACAGATAGGGGGGAAAGAAATGTAGACAAGAATTAAGAAAAAAAAAACAAAAAAAAACATTGATACATAGTTTGAATGTTTAAATATTTCCCGCTGGTCAGATGTCGGTGTTGTGGTAGTTATGATGAAAATTATGTTTTTGACCACCGATTGAAACCAAACACGCCGTGACACCCAGCTGTCGGCCCGTGATCAACTCCCAGTCGAGGCGCGAAACTAATGTTTCTTCTACCGGCGTTTTGGGGGTTGCCTCTTTGTCGCCGCCACCAGCCTGTGTCCTGGTCGATCGGTGGTCGTCGCTACTCGGCGAAATCCCCTGGTCAGGATACCAATATAGGACACTGGCCCGTCCAGGGTCGAATTCTGGTCGTCGATGTTAACGGCTTCACCAGCCGTACCGGTTCAATACTAGCTCTACCGTTCCCAGCTAACTTGCAACGTCTGTTTATTGGAATAACTGCTTCGATCTCGAGTCTAACCTACCTACGTTGTGACTTTGATCTTAGGTAGATGAGATCAACCAGGCGTCTGGCCGCAGTGTAGGCTGAGTTCGGACTGAAGGTGGTATTGCACAAGCGCAAAGGGAAAAAAAATAAATAAAAGAAAACCCAAGAGGTTCAAGTATGTTAAGAAATAACAAACTTTATCCTTCTATTATATACAGAAGTGTGTTTTTCTCTTAGCCCGTTTTCTACGAAATGTGACACTTCTGTTTCAAGCAAGTTGGTATCTTAAATCAACTGATTTAGTTCTTAGGTGTTGGCTTGGTTTCGTTCGTCATTGCTATTGGTAGAATAGCGAAGTTGGAGGTCGTGGAACCTCTCGGTCAGCTTCTCTGGTTAAGTTCTGACTCTAACTCCCAAACCAGCTCAACTGCAACTCAGAACTCCCTGAACGACCCGAGGGTGTTCGTTTATATGGGTACCGACCAAAACCCGGTGTGGGGCCAGACGCAGCCTGGGGTTCTCGGTAAATCTCGATTTCTAAGAAGAAATCTTTGTTAGGCTATGAAAGTCGATTACTTCCCATTTTTGGAAAATTAATCACTTTCCATTTCGGTGGGGGTCTTCGTCGTCCATGACGGAAGGTCGAGGGAGAGCTATCTTTCTAGACTCTTTCTTTCTCACATTGATATCTCATACCAATCCCTTCAATAACTTCTCCGTCTTTTTCATCCATTCACCTTCGGCTATCACGATTGCTACCACTCTACCAATGGCATCCCGGCCGTGCGGGTGTGGCTAAGCTGGCCTCCTTAAAATTATAATCTAGAATTTTTGTTTAAAAAATTCTCCTTTTTCCCATCGGCCAAAACTTTTATGAATTCCGTATTGCCAATTAAATTTCTATCATCTTTTGGCCACCCAGAATTCACTTAGCCAGCACTCTCTACCGACTCCATCAATCACTGTCAAAGTTTGCCATCTGGTCCCTTCGTGAAGTTAGTTTTATAATGGAATCTTTGGCTTGTTGAGAAATTAAATTCTTTTATCTCACCAAATCTCAATTCTCTACTCTATTTTCTGTCTCATGCCAAAATTTTACAAACGCCATATTGCTATTCAGTTTCAGCGGCTGAAGCGACACATTGATAAGGTAAATAATAACAATTCTCCCACCTATGTTGAGACAATGCAAAAATTTTATAATTGCCACATTGCTTTACCTCGCCGGTGGCCAAGAAAAAAAAAACGATATCTTGGAAAGATAATTAACATTGATTCTCCCTACCTGTATCGGCGATCGTCTCAAGCCGAAATTTTTATGACCGCCATGGTCTGGCCGAGATTTGCCTTTCTTCCTATCTCACTCGGCAAAACATTAATCAACCTGACAAAACCTCACATATGGCTTTTTCCACGGGTTTACTGTCATTTGTGAAAAGTATATTTTTTTATAAATAAAATAAAATCTTTTCTTTTTTGTTTTTTGTTTTTTTAACATCAATCGGGATAGCTCTTTTTCACCTTAAATATTTCCTATTTTAATTTCTATGGTTAATTAGTTAGCCAATTACCATAGCTAAATAGTGTCACAATGCGGTAGTGGTTGATTGAGAAGAATAATAATAAAAAAGAGAAAAAGGTTGTATCACGCTGAAGGATATTTACACGTGAATTAAGCGTCATCATAGGTTTTTAGTAGAAAGCTGATAGAGAAAACACTTTTAACTATTTTTTTCTCATTTGGAAGTTTTTGTAGATTTCGTAACGATATTAAGATTTGCTTAGTACGCAATTAAAGTCTGTTAGTGCACTCAGTGAGGATCGAACTCTCTACAGTTGTAATGGTCTACGAGAGAATTCTTCGGTCTTTAATAGAACTCGGGCGTTTTTTTCTGGAATATTTTCAAACTCCAGGTTACAAATACTGTCTCAACATAAATTTTCGATATCTAAGGTTTAAAATGAACTTTAAAAAATCAGAAGGCACTCTTGAAGATTTAATTTTAGCTTTAATTGAAAGGTAAAGGATTAAATTTATTATTTCCAGTAAGTAAAATATTCTGGTGTAATTTCAGATAGAAATTATATAGATTGCAATGTCAAATATTTGCTCCATTTCTTAAAATTTTCTTACAAGCTGCCATTCTTTATCATTTTAAGAAATGTGTAAACAAAACAAATATATCGATTTTAAAACTCTTCCAAACATATATCTTTATTTCTGACACGTTATTTGGGTAAAATTAGAAAATATAAAGTTAAATTAATCTGATTTGAAATAAATATTACTTATAGCATAAAAAAGTAATATACAGTAGTTTCTTAACGATGGGTCCAATCTTACTTTGATCTTTTTTTAAAGTATCGATAAGTTTTCGAGGTGATGACAGGTCTTATGGATGACCAGAACTAAAATAAATTTACGAAATCGAACTGAATTTTTTTTATTTAACTACCTAGTAATTTTTACAAATGAACATATTTTCTGTAATTATCAAATATTTTATTGACTTTTATTTACCTTTCGTCGATGCTTTATGCAAAAATAAAATAATTAAAATACTATAAATTTTCTTAAATTAAATTCTCTGTAAAGGAACAAAACTCTTAGATCCCGTGACCATTTCATAAGGTCACATTTAACCTAGCATAGAAAAAAGGAAACAAATTAAGTAAAAAAAAAAAACATTATTTTAAAAATAGAATATTAAAACTACGTTTATTAATCTTTCCAATTTTTCGATTCGTAAATTTCGTTTCTATTTAATTGCGATATCACATCCAGTAAATATCCCAATACAGAATTTTATGATTTTTAAACTATTATAAATTGTTATAATTAAAATTTAAAAAAAACAATGAAAAATTTCATGTAAAAATTCATTATTCATCGGAAGAATTTTATTTCTTCAGATAGTGTCCTTAATATAACTTATTTACAAAAGCAATTAAAATATTTTCTAATTAAATGTCAGTTTTATTGCATTTATTATTTTTCAATTCAGAGCAGATTTTCAGTTAGAGTAGTGAAAGTTTGAAAAAAATAGGTGATTTACATTTTCCAAGGAGTCCTACTTTTAAAGAATAAAACAAATAAAGGTAATAGAAAGGTATTTTGCGAAATTTCATGAAATTAAGTATGTAAAAAAAAAAAAACTAATTTAATTCATTTGTAAATAAGTCCTGAAAATTTCATTAAAATCGGACAATTATTTGATTTTTACAAGAATTTCCAAATAAATGTGTTTTCAACAAAAAAAAAGCGCAAACATTTCAATGTGATTCTTACGCTACCTCGATGACGTAAACAGAACGTGTTAGAATGAAAAAAAATTATACAAAAATAATTTGGTCTTTTATTTTAATAACATAATCATTTTTATTAGGTTGGTGCAAAAATAATGACGTAATGTCGTTTTTTGACGTTAAAAAATACGTCAAAAACGACATTATTACGTCATTATTTTTGCACCAACCTAATAAGTTTGTGGCCTTTTTCATTACACTGTGCCTTTTTCCGCGGAAAAAGGGGATGGAACCATTTTTGACACAAAAGACTACACATGATTCCGAAAGTATCAAAATATACTTCCATTTCTTGTATGCAAGATGACATCTGTTAAACAAAATGCGTCAACGAAAAGAAATTTCAAATATTAAGATACAAGCGAGCGCCAACTTGATATCCAGCACTGCGCAATCCAAGTTCGTTCTTTTTCCTTTTGCTTTGTTACACAGTTCTTTAAAAGATTTGCATACATCATAAAATGATATTCACGGAATTTTAATAAAAGCAATTTACTTTAAATATTTTAGTAGCATTTTGTATGCATGTTAGATTAAGTTATTAGATTTTGAAAAGACACTATTAAAAATGTCAAGATTGCTAACTTCTTTCTTCATAGCTTGCTTCAGCTTACTCTCAAGCTGTGGTGTAAATGTTGTAGTTGTTACCACTTAAAAGGCAAAAAATATGTTTATTCGAATTACAAAGCCATTTAAACATAAACGCCATCAACAAAACAGTCGTTTACTTATAAGTATCATTAAAGGCCAAATTATAAATGAATAAAAAAATAAAACAAATTTTAAAAACTCAGTTATAAAGCTGAAGAGGCAATTTCCATCATAGAAGAACTTCTAATTTGGTCACTGTATAAGATGCATGCTGGGAGTTAAACATAAAACTTTGTCAAATAGGCACTTCGATGTTGTGCAATGGTTAAGTTTTTTCGTTGAATCAATTACGACAGAGTAACTAGATTTTTTTCCTGGTGCTCCATACTCGCTACCAGATCGTTTTTATGAATGCGATCCACGCTGAGTATAAACACAGTCTAACTAAAGAGACAAGCTTATGTTAATTGAAATAATCTCTACATAGTAATAAAATCAATAAAAATCAAAATGTAAAACTGTAACCGGTGTTTGTCGTATTTCCCCCTCCTCACCTTCTCCTGATATAAGACTGACTTCATCGATAAAACCATTTGAATAAATTACTTTTGGGAATAAACGCGTCACTAAGGAATCTCATTTTGTCATTCGTTTACCCACTACGCTTATTTGAATATAGATTTCTATGTTATGTAAATATATATATTTCTGTAACTATAAAGTCTATATACAAAAATATGACTGGCTTAAGTGTATGTCAGTATTGATCAATTGAAACTTTTAAAAAAATGTTTGTTTTATTAATATAAAGTTTCAATAAAAACAAGAAATTCGACTCTTTCAAATGGGGAAAAAAATTCCATGCGAAAGCATTTTGAACGGGACCTAGATTTTGCAGCTTGTCTAACCTTAGGATTTGTTCAGTGTTGCAAAAAGACACAATCAGTGCAGACACATTGGGCATAAAGTTGGTTGGCATAATATCATGCGCCGACGAACTGTGCATGAAAGAAAGTCTATAAATATTCTTTTTATCGAAATTTCTAAATGCCTGTCGAGAGAAGTAACACAGATCATTTTTATGAATGCGATTTTCAAGAACGTCATCGCCGAGCACAAGTACACAATTTAACCAAGAAGATACACGCGTGTTTGAATTGAAATATCTCTACATAGTAATAAAATCATACAAAATTAAAAGCAAGAACTTTTTTTTTTACTTTTACGTACGCAAATGTTTGCATACACTTGAAATAAATGTTGAATAAACGGAATATTTCTAAATACGCAGAAAAAGATGTAAAATTGTCTAAGATTCTCAATGCATGTACAAATGAACTAATTTATAGTTAAATAGCATTCTATAAAAATAAATGTATTTTATATTTTCGTTTTCTGCAGACAATTTGTTGATTATATGGGAAATTAGTTTGCTTTGAGCTTTAGATACATTTGGCGTATTGCTTGGAAATATCTCCTCGTCTCTCTCTCTCTTTCTCTCTCCGCAATGTACCTCTCTCTCTCTCTCTCTTTCTCTCTTCGCAATGTACCTCTCCTCGCAATCTCTCTCTCTCTTTCTCTCCCCGCAATCTCTCTCCCCCTCTTGATAAACACTAATCATAATAAATTCACTCTCTCGCCATATAAAAAAAACACTAGCAAATTCGTGCACCCTTAACTATATAATGAATGCCCAAATTACTATAAAATAGCAATTATAAAAAAAACCTAATAAACCATTCAAAAATAATTTTTCCACAAAACAGATCTTCTACAATGAACTAAAAATATAAAACAAACTCTTATTAATATCTTTAATAATTATATTATTGATGAACAAATAAGATGCTAATATAAAGCAAATTGAATATAATACTGCTTCAACATATTTATCTCTTATATGGTCTCCAAATGCATTCTAATAAACAAAACGAAAATATCCTAAAAAATATTAATAAATACCAACATATCCACCACAGATGCTAGCAAAAATTAAATTATGTACTACACTAAATCCAGTATCTCTTATTTAATCATTCGTCGTTATTATATATAAACTTAAATGTCGTCTGGGAGACAGTATCTCGAACTGAAAAATATTTATGTTGGCTATACTACGACCACATTATCTTGGCAGTTGAGTTTTCATTTGAATGACGTGTCTAACGTTTCTAAACATTTACAACAACATGCTTGTCCACATTCGCAATTTAGAAAAATTCTTGTCAAAAATATATCTATACTTTTCATGAAAATAATAAACAAACTATAAATCTTTGAAGCTATCTATAATGAAACATTGAATGCAAACCTTAACAAAATTAAGAATACTGCACAAATGTTCTAAAATGTTGACAATAGATAGGCTAAAATATCAAGGTCTATATTAATAGTCTCTCGTACTATATTCTTCTTTTTCCAAAAGAACTCTTCACACATCATAATTAGTTACCTCCCCTAGAGCGTAAACATACACCGCATACACAAAAATTAACGGTTCTCACTCCACAAATAAAATTATAACTTTCAGATGAGCATAGTAATTTTATCTTTGGAAATAATGAACACTATATTTTTGTCTTAAAAACACACCCTGACGATGACATTATGTTACTGTCAAAAGTACTCGAGATAAAAATCAATATGTATCAACACGGTAATTTTCTCTCTAAGCAGACAAAACTTGCCTCAAGACATGTATATCATTTTCAAAATTAGATCAATCGATTCGGCTACTTCAGTTTCAAACTTTCAGTATCGTCAGGCGATTTGTATCAATTGGTTTCCCATCGCTTAATTTTTTTTAATTATTAATGAACGCTTTATTTAAAAAAATAAACAAACAAACGCACGTCGTTGGGTATGATAGGAAGGGAGGAGGAGAAAAGAAAGGGTATTGTAAATGTATTGGTGGTGGGGCTAATTGAAATGTACATACATTTTAATCAGCCTCATATGAACTTAAGAGGGATTTTTTTGTATGAATGCAACGATTCATACTTTCGGATCATTATATAATGAGAAAGAGATTGAATGAGTAATACAAATGACATTATGTGTGCATATATAGATTCAAGTACATACATATGTCATAATTCCATTCACTATTAGACCGGGTGCCATTTTAAGCAAATCACTTAAAGTTGAATTCCGACAAAAGACGACACAATACGATGCTAAATGGAACTATTTCCATTCTCTAAACTGGACCGACAGTTTCTATAATCGGTTTAAGATAGAAATATTTAAACATACAAAAAAGTTGATATTGATATAATTTTCATCTTACATTTTTCCCTTGCACTTTTTGAGTAATATCTGCTAATTTTATGTTTGGAAGCGACGATATATTATCTTTTTCTTCTGATGAATTCTCGTCTGAATGAGTAAATGTTTTATCGAGTTACTAATGAAAGTGTCTATTTATATAGCACAGAAATTGTCATAACTTGTCTAATTATTTTTGTATTTGTTGGAATTCTTTGAGAGCATGAGAAATTAATTCCTACGACATAATCAGTATCCTTGACATATTTTCCAATATAGTGATGACATGGATTCCATCGTTTTATGATCCTTCTTTAAGACAATCTTTGTAATTAGGAATATTCAATGAATACATTTGGATGCTCTATTGACTCCTTGTTTGATTTTATATCACCCCCTTAGACTTATGGATACATCACGTTGAAACACCGGTTCTCGTACGATTACCGAAGTTAAGCAACTTCGAATCTGGTCAGTACCTAGATGGATGACCGCTCGGGTATGTCGTGGACATGTCGGTGGTGTAACGATAATATCTCGGAGAGCAGTTTCAATTCTTGATCGGTTCGTTGTACTCTCTTACACGCAAATACCCTTAGGAAAGGTATGAATCCACATCTCCCCCAGCAAGGGATTCATTACTAAGACTTGTGCCACTAAAAACATTATTATCTACCATTTTTTTTTAAATTGCGTAGAAAATATTTCAATTTCAGAATTAAAGTACTCGTAATATACCGCTAAAGAAAAACAACCAAGCAAAATCTACATGATCTCTCTCTTTCCCAACCCTGCCATTTATTTACACACTTATTAGGAAGTTTACTATGCTGTTTCCCTCTGTCTCCACCTTTCTTTTAATGTTACTTGAGTGTTCAAATTTTTAAGCTTCACTTATTTATAAAACGATACGTTTTTTTAACACATAGCTCGTATAAAAGGAAAGAGGGGTATAATGAATCTTGAGAGACAATCACTTATATAAACAATATCAAAGTAAATTTGTCCAGATGCACCATAATGAGCCGCTGGTAATATTTCAATGTGAATTGGAGCTAGAATCATGTTTAACTGATCCTATAACTTTTGGCTGTGACTTTTTTTTTTGTCACTAATAGATTGAATGTTGTTCGATATGACATCTCTCATTATTGGTATTTTATTTTCTCCTATTGGTTTTCGAAGAAATGAATCATTATCGCTTTGGGAATTTTTTATTTCATTTATATTAAATTGGGAGCCATGTTGTTTTTACTGTATTGAAATATGAAAAAGAATCGTTGGTTTATAACAAATAACAGCTGCAAATTCACTCAGGAATTTCTTTATCTCGAGTTTCAGCGAAATCATAAAAATAAATGTGCATGTAATCATTTCGTTATGTCATATTTCTTCTCTCGTCTCTATACGCACACACACACACACACATATATATATATATATATATATATATATATATTGACCATGAAGTTTAGCAATTTAATCTCAGAGATCCTTCTTGTTATTCTCGTAGAACCTTCTGAAGCCTGTGGCTTAGTTAACCTTTAGTAAATGCATAAACATATGAAGTAGTGACTTGTAAAGGATTGAAGTTATTTTATTACTTGGGGAATTGGTTCATTATTTATTAAAATATGCACAAAAACACTACGCTATTGGATTCCAAGTGCAATCTATTGCAGCCTGGCCTGAAACTTGTACGCAATCTTGTAAGAACACGGAACTTTGATATGGAAAAAAGCTCTCAACACTGAAAAATGGTTCTGCTTATTCTTGAGCTTTTTATGTTACGGTGTTCTTTAGAATAAAAAAAAAGACTGAAAAGGTTATTATTTCAGAAGCCTTATTTTTACATGTATTTGAATATAAATTCATTTTTTGGCTATTAGGTTTTCATGGAAATATTTTTGTTAGTATAAATTATTTTCTTTATTCATTTTCTAAGTAATCATATTTAAGGCCATGTTATAAAATATGGCTCTTATGTATAAAAATGACTCGAATAGGAGCCAATATTTCAGAAATGGAAAATACAATACGAAATGTCCACTTACAAGCTGATATTTAAAACAGCTGAAAGTGACCCAATAGATTTGCATGGAATGTTATATGTATATTAACCACTTCCTTCTTTACAGATATAAGAACTGAATATTTATTGGGATCTGATGGATTACTTTGTGAATGGTGGCAATATATTTGTATAGTTAGGATGAAAGCCGATTTGTTCCTCGAAGATGTTTAAAAAAAAAAAGAAAAAAAAAGGTGCATGGGTCCTGGATTTCGAAGTCGTACATTCGTAAGCAATTAATTAATAACATTGCAAATGGAAAAACAATTATGGAAATACGAAAGAACTTTTTGTAAGTGACAACGAACTATAGTTTTCTTGAAGACCTTGGACAATTCTGCAAGTCGGAAAAAATCAAGTCGATTTGTCGCAAGAATCTGTATCTACTATCAAGAGAGAATCTAATAAAAATTATCTTTATTTAGCTATGAAATATTTAGAGGTCATTGTAGTCAGGAAATATCGAAAGGCTTATATCAAGTGGAAAAACAGATGAGACCGCTCTCTAGGTATCTTTTTAAGAGACTTCCAATAGGAATTTTGAATGAAATAGATAAGAGAATATATAAAGACTCATTTTTCAATCATTATTTTCAACGACTACCCAGATGGGTAGACGGATGCAGTAAAAACTGGGTGTAATGGTTACTGATTAAGATGCCCACAAGGTAGGGGCGGTGTAACGACTTGGGGTGGAGTTATAGTTATAAGTGGTCAACTTATGGCCTGTTCCAGAGGTATGTAGAATTAATTTCAACTTCACCCACCGCAACACGAATGAGTCCGAACTTTTATTGTCAATAACTCCAAAACTGTAGATTTTATCAATTTCTTTTAATATTTTCGAATTAAGCATGTACATTTACACCTAAATGGAACCATTCAGGAATTTTTTATTAGAAACTTAGCGCGGGGTTTGAACTGCAAATTACCCTTTTGAGATTCTCAGTTGAAATTAGTTCTGTCACTCGTTTCAAATGGTGTTAAGATGACAGCTCAAATATATTTATATTTAAGCCACACGTGGAGCCTCGGTACAAGAAGACAATCGCTTTAGGAACTATTAACAAAATAAACATTAGAATGCTAATCTGCATGGTGCCAATGCTGTTTTATCCGAAGACCTAAAACGGCTGACAAAATCAATGTCTAGACTACTACAAAGAGTAGTTCGAGAACATGAATCATATTTTTCACATTGATGTTGCCGTTATTAAATGACATGGTTTTAATTTGGGGGTTAGGAAATGTCATTGTAATGTTTGTACATATATAATTATAACGTTTCTTTGAAATTCAGTAATCTGAATATGTAAAATTTGAAACGTTCTGTAAGATTCATGTAAGTGTCGCCATAACATGACCTGGGGTCAACTCTATCAATATCATGTGGAATGTGTTGTGAATTACATAATTATCAAATATAGAAATTGTATTAAGCGAAAACGTACAGTTAAAGATTTATAGTAAATTAGAAATCATTATATATATTTTCTAATGCGAGAAATATTTTGTTTCGATTGGGAATAAAAAACGTAAATAAGGAAATAGAGAATAAACAATATATAATTTTATTCAATTTTGTAGTTTAAACATTGAATCGGTTTAATTTTTTATTTATGACAATTAGGTTTTAAATTTTTTTTTTTTTTTGCTATCCCAGTTGCAATTTTTCTGCGTTTGTCATGAAAGAGTAGTTAATTCGGGAGAATTGACTTGGTTTCCACCTTTTTAAAGTTTTTTCATTTCTAATGTACTGTAGATTATTAGAAATTATTCTTTGCCAAGGTTGCAGTACGCGTTCTTTGTCTCGGATTTGAGAAAACCAGGATCAGTTAGGTCTTTCACTTACATTTGCTCTAGGTTCTTATGCAATTTTTAAAAATGTAAATAAAGCCCAATTTACTATCAGAAACTCATGAGTTGTTTAAATGCCACCAGACTACCTGAGAAATCGTTTAAATCTGAAATATTAGTTATCTTATTTCGCTGCTCATGAGACATTCCAATTCATTAAATGTCCCAAAGCTTTTGAAGGACTGGAATTTCTTTTTGCGAGATGCTGACGCGTATTGAAATTTCATAGTATTGAGTATTGTTGAAATTATCATTTAACATTTTTTTTGTCGAGATTTACAAAGTATACCTTTCATTCAATTTCGCAAGCCAATCGATTAAATAAGCTGACTTGTTTGGAAATATTTTGACAAAAACACTACTTCGTGGTTTAATAATTTCTTTAATTTTATAGGACTTGATGGTAAATAAGTTTTCTTAAAAATATTGTTCTTTTTTTCCTTTTTAACAGCGAAGAAGAAATTCTTAAGATTTCTTACTCTTCGGCATGCAACATACAACTAGCAATGCGTAAATATTTCTTTCTGAAGCTAAATTCCAACTTTGAATCGTTTATCCTTGTGATTCGTTTACAGTTCTTGCAAACGCAGATTAAACTGGAAACTGTATTCTTGTATATAGAAAGTTATGCAAAAAAAATGCATTTTTATTAAATAAGTATTTATTTTAATCATTTTTTTTCGTTTTTAAAATAGTGGGAGTATTTTGTATGTTAAATGATAAAACTTAATTTTTCCCCAAAAAATTATGAGAATTTATTGGACGAAGCTACGCACTTTAGTAAAACCAACTGTACTTTGTACCCCACTTACCTGTTTGCAACTCTCCCAAACATTTGGTTTTGATCAGTCGATGTATGGCTATTTTAGAGGGTGTGACGGACGGACTAACGGAAGTCACAGAATTATGTATATATAGAAGAAATTGGAAAAAAGTTTCCTTGTACTTCATAGCCCTCCGCACTATCCCCAATTGTACTCCCTTCCGACTAGCATATTTCAGCATGAAAACCTGACTAATCATGGCAAATTCATCACAGACCGAGAAGTAGTACCAAATTTATGGTAACTATTTAGAAGAAAATGGTAACATTTAGAAGAAAGGTTAGACTGCATAATACCACTGAAAACTAATTTGATTGTAACCTGAAATTCTCACTAATCGTGATGACGTCATCACAGACTTGAATGGAGCACGAAGTTTAAATTAGATACATGTAAATTTGGATACAGAAGTAAGTTTAAGTATGCCTTATGTGTAGGTTAAAATATACGATAGTGTTTACCGTATTGCTGAATCCTTATACCGGTATTAGAGCTTGAAATCCTCATTACTGCTAATCTTTATAGTTTTATTATAAGCATTAATTTTGCGTTGTAAAATTTACTGAAATTAATGCTTTCACGAAATTAGCTAACGCATAACTCCCGTCACCGATATTTGAGTTATCGGACGCAGCCTGGATTTTGGAGATATCTATATCGATATTCTTCCCCCCACCCAACATAATGGAAATGGTTATCCAAATATCAGTGGTATATTTTAGCCACAAAAAATCAAATTACTTTCATTTTATATTCGAGGCAATATTGAATCCAGTATCATCGGGTGTACATTTATGACAAAGCAATACTCTTTATCTTCCGAAACGAACTCAACATGTACCCACGTCTCACAAGTTTTGCGTTTAACCCGATTCATTCTTTGTGAATTCATTTTTATGAGACTCTTATTTTTAAAATTGTTCATGGCTTTTTTTCCACTTTCTTAGTTTGCAGTTTTTGACTTGTTTGAAGATTTTATTTTCCTTTTTGTTTATTTTCCCTGCCTCAGTCGCATTCATTTCATTTATGGCAATGAGAACAGGTGAGCTTTTTTTTTTTAACCATGGGAATGACCAGTTGGCGCTTATTAGGTAAGCGAGCTTGCTCACTAAATGAAGATGTGCCTAGAGCATATGTCTTCTGTCATTATGCGAACCTTCATTCAGGTTTCGCTGATTGAATGACGTCCAGGGCTATTTGCCCCAGTGGAAACAGCCAAATCGATGTCAGTGAAATTGTTAGGGTTATATGAGTTATATCATGAGACTTTGAAATCCTTTGTGATATTTGCAGGAACAGCAGCTTGGAGCCACCAATCCTTCCCAATTGAAGGTGGATTATATATTGCCATTGACGTGACAGCATTAATTCTACTTCATGTCTCTTTTGAAGTGAGGAATATTTTTCTTTTCACTTGGCCAAAGACATTTCTGCCAAGAGGTTTAAGCTTATGGAAACATTGAAGAAGAAAAAGTGGAACAGCATTTTCCTCTTAAGATTTAATTTAGCAAAATGCCTTTTATTATTATGATTATTATTATTATTCTTTGTAAAGAAAAACATGGATTCTCTGGTGTTCGTTATTGACAAATTTTCGTTTCATTAATTCGCCGTTTCCAATATCGACGCATGTGTTCTTTATTATTTTATCCTCTAAACGAGTTTTTCTAGCGAAAGGAAATATTTCTATACACAAAAAATAGACCGTTTAGTTTTATTAATGAGAATTTTTTTTTTTTTTTTTTTTTTTTTTTCAATATACAAGTTTTTAATTCATGTATAGAACGCTAAAAATATCAAAGGCGGTAAAAAAAAAATTCGAAGATGCATTGAATAAGAACTAAGAAGCAATAAATATTAGTTTATTTTTAATTACCGAAGCTTTATAATTAAAGTGAGAAAAATATGAAAGTTATTTCCGTATATAATCTAGATTGACATTTATGAAAGACTTTATGCAAAGAAAAACAGAAATAATCAATATTTAATTATTAAAAAAGGTGTGCAGAATCGGTGCCAAATTACATGAAATATAAATGCAAAAATTTTAATTTCCTCTTTCAACAAGTTAAATTCTAGAACTAGAAATTTCGAGTAATTTCATCTTAACTACCTTAATCCCAAAACAGGAGACCTTTATAAAACTTGACTATTTTCTTCAGTTTTGTTATAGGAGTCGGACACATTTTTGGAAATAACAAAACGTGTACTTATTTATATACTTACGACATAATTATAGCAATAATGCGTAATTACAGACACACATTAAATATAAAATGTTTTATAAAAACAAAAATCTTTAAACTATAGCATTAACAAATGTATCGCCTCAAATACCATTTGTATACGAGTCCAACCAGAAAGTTCGGAGAACTTAGTAATTTCTCGAAAGAAAGAAATTACTAGAAAATATAGCCCAATTTTTCTGATATGATTTCAAGGGATCTTTGAAATATCTTGTGATGTGCAGTAATCGATAGATAACTATGCTAACGAATAGATTAAGCTGTTCAGATTCCTCCAGCTAATCGATATAACTTAACTGGGTTTTGTAGTGTATTTCCGCTGTAGAATTTCTTCAAATTCAAACAAAAATCATTCATCCCTATTAAAACAAAAATTGACTACTTAACGATTAAAATCTTAACTAACAATCAATGGCACTGTTTAACTTGTAGGCAAGCAATACTTTTGTGTTCTTGAAGTTTCCAACATTTTACGATGTCGGTATTTTTTACTTATTTAGGGTTTATTTTCAATATAAAAATAACGCAAAATTAAATCTACATATCTATATATGATAAAAAATATAGTTTTAAGATATACCATGTTTAAAGGTTAAAGCGTTCAATGTCCGGGATAAAAAATATATAACTATAAAAGTGGACATTGAGGTGTTGACAGTTTGTTTTATGCTTAAATACAATCTTCAGGCCATGTGTGTTGTTTTGGATCTACTATTTATATGTGCTGGTCAATGGTACATTATGGGCAGAAAGTATGTTGTATTATCCTAACGGTTATTGCGTGGTAACGGTTATGTTTCAAATTATTGTCTTATTGAGTACAAGTAATTGTGCAATTATTTGTAGCTATTTTCATAATGATATTTAACTATTTTGCTCATTATTTATAATTGATTACTTTATTTGTTGTTGATTTATTATGTTTATGTACATTCGTAGTTGAATTTATTTACGTAATTTGTTTACTTATTGACAGTTTTTGGTTATTTTACTTTTCTATTTTTTGAGTATGTTTTCAGTTTTCGATTTTTAAGTGACGTGTTTTTTTTGTATCTGCCTTTTGAGGTAAAATAGAGCTTTAAAACAAAATATCCTCATAACACAAGGAACTAGACATCTTCGAAAGAGACTTGACTAGCTTAGTAAAAAAAAACAAAAAACATAACATTTCATAAACATTTAGATGGTTTCCAGAAAAAAATTAAAAGAACATATAACTAAATTAAACAATTCACCTAACGTATTTATTGCAGCAAACAAAACTGGAAATGTATATGAACCAAACCCCGTAAGGCGCAACAAAGTTAACTAAAAACATAAAAAGATGCACCAACAACTACAGAATATGATATTAACATGGAAACTAAAAAAAATCGCCCAAACATTAAATATTGACGACCGAATAAATTGAATCGCTAAATCACAATCACTCATTACATTGAAAGACCACAAAGAAAACCTCAAAACAAATCCAACATGCAGACCATTACACCCAACCAAAAGCGAACAAAAGGTAAAACAATTAAGATAATTAACTCAGAACTAAGGAAGAAGTTAGGATTAAATAGGGGGAAAATACAAAAGCATCTGTAGATTGTTTCCGCAACCTAAAAAACCGAACATAATTACGACTTTATACAACTATATATAAAGGATTTCTTCCCTTCTATAACAGAAACCTAGCTAGATAAGTTCCTTAGGTAAAGAACAAATAGAAATAAACAAAAACGAAGTAAAAATCATTAAACTCTCTCAAAAATCATTGTTATCCGACAACGAAGACGTGTCGATAAAGGCAATTTTGACATTACAATGGAAAGCTCTGATGGTGCAGAAAACTGCGAGATTATAGGTATACATTTACAACATGAAAGTGAAATAATCGATAAAAATGATATAGGCCTCTACAGCGACGACGGTCTCATAATCCTAACAAGGTGTAACACAGAATTAAAAACGGGAAACCGGGTAAATAATCATGAAATTTTCACAAATATGGGATTAGACATGTGAACTAACCTAAAAGAGGTACATTTTGTAGATGTCACTTTCAACCTAAAGAAAGATACATCATATCAATCATACAAAAACCACAACGACAAACCACTTTACATACGCACAAATTCAAACTATCCGCTATCAATAATCAAGCAAAATTTGCAAACAATTAAACCGCAGGTTATCTGACAATTGGGCAAGTGAAACCATCT
The DNA here is from genome assembly GCA_963932145.1 of Acanthosepion lycidas. Lineage (NCBI taxonomy): Eukaryota > Metazoa > Mollusca > Cephalopoda > Sepiida > Sepiidae > Acanthosepion > Acanthosepion lycidas. Next base: position 63,133,473 of record OZ010572.1, on the reverse strand, counting down.
TCAACGAAGCCAAGAAAGTTTATGAAACAACCCCAAAAGATAGCGGATTTCCGACAGCACTCGTATACATATCACACCACACAGCACATAAAAACAACAGAAAAAATATGTTTCAACCCACCATACAAAAACGTAAAAATAAACGTCGGAAAAGTATTCGTTAAAATCATATGCAAACACTCACCGCCACATAAAACGCTCTTTACATGATATTCAACAAAAACGCAGTAAAAATCTGCTACAGTTGCACTGAGAACATGCAAATAATAATAAAAAAAATCACATCAGAAAATAACCAACAAACCACAAACAAATCAATCACTCCCATGTAACTGCAGAGCAAAAAACGAATATCTTAAACGGTAATTGCTTTCAAAGCAATTTAAAATACCAAGCCACTGTATAATCGGCAGATAACGAAGGAAAAACATACATAGGAGTACGTGAAGGACCCTGAAAACAAACTGCGCATACAAAACATCCTTTACAAAGAGCAAAAGCATAAACATCGCAATGCATTCTATACAGATATCGGAAATTAAAACCTTAAACCAAATCACACAAAAAATGTCAGGAAAAATGAAAACGGCATCAGCCTACAACAATAAATCAAAAACTGTAAACTCTTTCTTTTGGAGAAAATTGCTATACTCACCTTCTCAGACCAACAAAAATTACTAAATAAACGATCAGGACTCCTCTCAAAATGCAGATACGAAAACAAATTTTTCCTATGTTGTTTAAAAATGGTAAACTTAAAAAATACGAAAGAAAAATCCAAATCGGTAAATAAACAAATTACGTAAATAACAAATTAACAAACTACCGAATGTACACATGCACAGTAATAAATGTAATAATAATAAACAACAAATAACAATGTAATCAATAATGAGCCCCAAAAGTTGAGAAAAACGATAAAATAGCTACAAATAACTGCATTCCAGCCCCAAATTATTTCTAATCAAGAGCCTCTAAATTAATTTGAAAGATAAACCGCCCACACAGTAATCGTTAGGATAATACACTAAACCTTATACCCATAATGCACCATTGACCAGCATCTATAAATAGTCGAAACAAAAAATACACATGGCCTGAAGATCGTGTTTAAACATGAAACACTGTCACAACCGGGTGTTGATCTCAATGTCTACTTGATGAGAAGCCTGCAGATGATATTTTATGATAAGACAAAACTTCCACTGTTTTGACACATTAGATCCTTTTAATAGACTAACATCGATCGCTTTACGCTAATTTTAATCACTGATCCTTTCATTTGCATTATTAATGTTGGGCTGGACTTGTCTTATGTTTTGTTGTTTAGGGAATTTTAATTATAGAGTAATAATTTTTTCTGATCATCACGGCAGCAAGATGATTAATCATTTTGCATGAGTAGAGGCAAATATACAACTATGGTTGACTTTAATATTGCCTTGATATTATAAATCTTTGATGATTAATCGCTCTATATTTAATTTTCTTTTCTAGTAGTCACCCGCTCGCGACAACTTTAACTCAAATGGCTTAAAGCAGTTTACGTGTGTGTGTGTGTCTTTATAGAATAAAGACTCATGTTTTGATAAGAAAAGTGTTCTTCTTGATTACCGCGCCAAAAGCTAGTTTTCAGGACTCAGTTTATCATTGAAGGAGTTATTTTTCTACCAGGATAATTGGAGCCGCCGATGTTAATATCTATCTTCATGCAGTGATTAGGGTATGAAAGTTAGGTAAGAGGTGGGGGTGCTGAAAAACTCAAGGCCCACCCATTTCCCATAATCTGACCAAATACCAGATTTTTTTAATAGACTAAATTTATTTTTAATATTAATTTCTTTCTTTATTTTTATAAATTTTTAACAGTTTCTTGTTCAGTTCGAGAGCCTTTAAGCAAACCGTCGTCGATTGGTGTGATAATATTGTAAACATGTCTCAGAACATTCAAATTTTACTGTAAATAAGATAACCTAAAATATATATATTCATGTACTTATGTTTATGTATTAGGTGTGTTCATTATTTTCCCGCAATTTTTATATTTCCCTGTTTTTCGAGTGCATATTCAATTTGTAGTTTTCAAAAGTAGTTGCTGGGAACTTTTGCATAACCTAATATTTGCAAGCTTTTAGCCTTCTGAACTTTTCTACCTCTCGCCCAAATCACACATCAAGAGTCATCGGAAGTAACACTCAGTTCGTCGCCTTACAAATAGTAACAAAGAAATACATCATGGCTGCATTACCGTTTTACACAATCCGGTATACAGAAAAGGTTAGGTTTTGTGTAGTTTCTGTCAGGAATTGAAGACAGTAAAAAAAAAAAAAAAAAAAAAAAAGACAAGAGTGAGTATTGTCTCTTTGTCGGGATTCCACGCATCCGAGTTGAGTTCTTTTTCATGGTTTGAGCCAAGACTTTGGTGCCATGATCGGAAATGTAAACACGGACTATCGATTATCGAATGGTTTTTATTAAAAATGTATTTATAGTAACCAGATTTCGAGGCAAGAATTATCAAATTTAATTTTAATTCAATAGATTTTAATGAACTCTAGCATAAGTGTTTGCGTTATTCATGTCCCTCTGTATGCAAGGAAATAATCATATGAATAAATACACAATTATGAAATGACCAAGCTAAGCCTAAAGAAACAATATACGCAAAAACGTAATGATATAATTCCAAAAGGGAAATTGACGAGGTGCAAGTTCCACTCGAACAGCATCTTTCCATGAACCGCCGATTTGTGGAACCGACTCCCAAGAAGGTGCTTCCCCGATCAATCTTAAAAATCTTAACCTGTTCAAGTCTATGATTAACCTTCATCTTCGCCATATATCCCCATGAATTATGCCTGTTACTCTTTAACCCTGTACTTTGAGTGGCTCTTGGGTCTTGTGCGGAGTGAACATCATTGTGAAAAAAAAGATAAAGGTTTTATCTCGATCAGTTTTAATTTCTGGGATATATAAATACATGTGACATTCACTGAAAGGGACTAATCAAACGTTTCAGTGCATTTCAGGCCCCGCCTCTCCTGTGCACGTGTCTGGGTGGGTGGGTGTTTGAGTTTTCTAAATTTGAGATATTTCTATGAAATAATGGCGAAAGCAACTAATGACGGATGTATGCATTCAAGCTCACACATTCACTAACGGAAAATAAAATTGCTACGCTCGGAGTATACATTTCAATTTACTTCGGATTAATAGTCCAGCATATATATATCTGGATGGCAGTAAATTATTGCATATGCAGACCAATACGTGTATCCTTGTGATTCAGCAGTTCTCAAAATGCATATCAATACTGTATTAGTTATTAGCTTAAGTATTATGTTCCAAAAAGAACCGGATTGTATACCACATATACTCGATTATTGAGTAATTTCACTATTTATCATCTCTCAATTGCGTCTCTGTCTTTGGGCAGAGAGCGCTCAGGGGCGACTCCGTCAACGGACAGTCGCAACTGAGGAAAATTATACTGAGAGGTGCCGGCCCTGGGGAACAGCTGCCCGAGGCCGCGCCTTGTCATTGCACGAAGGATCGGTGTACGCACCGAGACCAGAGCAACCGACGGTTGCGGGGATTCGGGGAATTTTTGTTCCTTGCCCGGGTGAACGCGCTTGGGCTCCCCACATTAAACCGACCTTGTGTCACAACCTGACGTCGTGGGGTATTGAATAAATATCTACTCGATTGTAATGCTAGTTTTTATTGATTGGATTTTACTGGGGAGGGGTTATCACTATATATAGGTATTTGTTTGCTGTTATTGTTTTTTTTTTATTTTATTTTTGTAGAGTTTAAAAATCATGCATTTGCTGTGACCGCAGGTTCTGAAAATACAGTTATTTTTTTTTCCGGAGGGGTTAAAGTTCATGCCTAAATTTCTGGTGTCGTGAATTCGGCTTATACACGTGTATATACGGTAGATTGGGAAATACTATATTTTAAGCAAAAAAGAATATTCTTTTAATCAGTACCCTACAATGACATTGTAAAAGCTTTGCTTCTTCATCTTATGAAATCGATCGGTATTTTCGACAGGAAGCACTAATTATAGCATTTCGAAAATATTTTTCTGAATCCTATCCTAATAAAAAAAGTGAAAGATATAATTCTCAAAATGAGTGTGTGTTTGTGATAGGATGTTGTTTATATATTTCTAGTATTCATCCGATTTCCATGATTTTTTTTTTTTTTTGTTTGATAGATAATTCTTCAGTGTCAGTTTTGAGTCCAAATTATTGGCGACAATGGCTCTCCACTACTTCCTGTTCATTATAACTCTCAGCAACGTTTTATTGTTTACTATCTATTCTTGAATATATATCTTTCATAAAAACTAATAAAAATAGTTTAAATTATTGCAATAATATTATGTATTATTATACAGTTCCTTTTTCAGGGCCTCTCCTCCCATTCAAATTGTTAACCCCCATTTGGGGATGTGCCTCAGTTGAACCCAATTGTTGTTATTAATATTGATTGTCGGGTTTGCTGACTTTAAACTTAAACTGCTCCAATTGAACGACAAAAATTCCCAGTAATGAAACACCCAGTCAAAGACTGGTTATACAGCTAGTACTTATATATTTACTTCATTACCATTCCTCCTTCATAAGATCAATTGATATTTATCGCAGCGGCAGTATGTCACAATTGAAACTGCTACGATCAAAGGAGTTATACTTTTTCATCAACAATATATTTTCGAGTATATATAAGCAAAATAAACAATGAATATTATAGTCTTAAGATTTCTAATTTCTCAGTATTTTTACTATTAATTTTGGGTGTTAATTTTACTTTGATTGTCTTTGTTACCCTTTGTCGCAAAACTGAGGTAGTTTTTACATTCTGCTTCCGCATAAATTTTAACTTGCGTCCATATCTTGCTGCTTGCTTAGCAGAGCAACATAATAACGCAAAATAAAATAAGCGTTGTCCTGAAAACCATCATGAAAAAAATGAAAGCTATCCTGCATATGAAGATAAAATACATCTGGCATCATGGCCTCTGGTTGAGAGGTTTTCAGGAGCGTGGAACTAGCTCTTAATTGCTATTTTTTCCAGGCCTATCCTGACCCGTGGTTGTAGCACCTGTTATGGTCCCAACTATGGACAAATACCATGAAAATATTAAATAATTTTATTGTAAAATTACCAGCAAAGATGTGTCAAAGAAATTACCAATGCTCAGAAGAAAATTAAATTTTTTGGCATTAAATGGCCTCTGTGCCACCAAGCAAACGAAATGAAAGAATAAAAACTGTCAGACAAAGTTAAGAAAGAAATCGAAAATAGTGTTTGACTGTCTAATATCTAGATTTACGATATAATGTTATAATAACTATCAATTTAAGCCCCTCTTGATAGTATAAAGGTTGTGAATTTCTGTGGATGTACCATGTTACAGTGAGGAATAGACGTAAAATAGTCCTAGGATGAGTGTATATAACAAATATTAAGTTGTAAACAGTCCTGTGAAAAACCAAATGCTTCTTTGATCTAGTTTGAATATATCAATTAATACTTTCTCTCTTTTCTCGGTGAGATAGTCCCATCCATTGAGAAATTCTTTGATGTTTCGGATGTAAAATTCTTCCGGTTTGAATAAAAGTAACTTTTTTAACTTCTTCCCAATAAACTTTTTTTATTTCTGAAAATGTTGCAATAATCTGAAAAGTTGATAGGTGAAACAAAGAAAGGAGGATGTGCAAAACTTCCATATTTAGTGCCATAATTTTTTCCTGGGTTACTTCCATGCATAAGAGAAAAAGGTCTTTCCAATGAATGATAGGTGCTTTTTTCTAAAGTTTATTGTGCAGCGTCTCCAACTGCCAATAATAATCCATATTAACTATTTCTTTTAGCACGCCATGATAGACGACACCCTTATTCACCGCCCCCACCCCAACCAAACACAATACGTAATTGTCTTTCGCAACTATATATGCAACTGCTCTTGTCTGCTTTCATTCGTTCGTCCAGGATATCTTTGCCTTCACTGTTCACGAAATTTTGTTGCTTGTTATAGAGCAGTGGACAGCATAGCGAGTGGGATTTGATCTAAAATGACTGTTCACTATTACAACCCTTCTCACGCTCTTCTGCGCTTCAAAAATACCGACTTCCATTTAATATTTGGTCCCATGACGGAAAACAGTGACCAGTCTATAAGGCCATCGACCTTCATTGAGCGCAAAATATTGTAACTTTCATGAAACGAACATCCATCTGTTCTGTCACTTCAGGGTCATGGCTCTCCCCAATTTTCTCTACTTCATAGCTCTTGATAAATTTAGTCTTTTTGTTACCTTTTGTAGACCTTGCTCACTAGGCAAATTGTGTTGGTTTCCCCTGTTCCAATTATTTTCAGTCTGTTCTGTGGGTATCAAATTTGCCAAACCCTCTTTCCTCATTGTGCTCTAGAAATTTAAATTTTCTCTTCCTAATGTTAAGTATAAGTGTCCTATTTGTTTCTATTTTATCTAAATATCGTTGCACGCATGTTCGGTTCATAGTATTCTCGGTATTCAACCTGAAAATAACATTTCTGTTGATTCTTGTCTTTTCTTCCTCTGCGGCGAAATGTACAGCATTCACTGCCATAAAGGAATTCTTATATTACATCTTCTAAGTAAATATTATCAAATAAACTAGTAAATATTCAAAAGACTAACAAAAACATTTTGAATCTTCATTGATTGACATTATTAATGTCTGGTCAAAATATATAGTTATTTTTCTTTAGGATAGATATATATATATATATATATATATATATATATATATATATATATATATATATATACATGATATTTAGTATAATAGATATAGTAGATATATATTAGGTTGGTGCAAAAATAATGGCGTAATAATGTCGTTTTTTAACGAATTTTTAACGTCAAAAAAAGACATTATTACGTCATTATTTTTGCACCAACCTAATAATTATAGTTTATATATATATATATATATATAATCACACACATTTATTACTAATTCTAGCAAAGAGACTGTTTAAAATCAGTGAATCAGATATTTCATCGGGATCAAATGATCATGGACTTGTAGATGGTTGTGAGCTTGATCCTCACTAGGTGCCCTATATATTTATTCAAACTAAGCTTAGTAAATTAAATATATTTTAAGACTGGGTAAAATTGTCAAAGGAATTTCTTTTAAAAATAGTATAATTTTATTAACGCGCATGACTTGAAATTCTACAGCGCCGGCCTACAAATTAATTCACCTGTTTACACAGAACCTACTTTCAATATAATATATATATATATATATATATATATATATATATATATATATATAATATATATTTGTTGAATAAGGAATTTACAAAATCATAAACTAACCTCATAACATTCTCATGAAAATACTGGTAATTCAGTCGTTTCTGATTGATTCTTACACTGGACAACACGACAATATCATTAGAGCTATTATTACCATATAGTGATTTTCCAAGCGTGGCTTAGATGTGGCACAAGGCCGAAAGTATGGGGAGGATCAAACTCAAGACTAAATTGTAATTGTTCTAGCGAGACAAGCTTGCTAACCAT
>OZ010572.1:63118381-63123381 GCA_963932145.1 Acanthosepion lycidas | reverse complement strand
CGTCGTTTGCTTTTGTCGACTGCACAGTATAGTAAGGTCAGTTGGGCACCGTCTGTGAGAAATTTCCATGATGCAATTCACTCTCCCAGAAATTTGGAAACTGCATACTGTACTGTTTGGCATTCGCGCCTGAAGCTCCAGTATGAACATTTCAGATTGTTTGGGTGTCAATCAGAGGAGAGTGCAGAGGATTCGGAATGAGTTCAATGAGTTTAATGGTGATTACGAAGGTGTTTTGGAGTGATCATTAGTGATGGCGACGTTATGCCTTCATTCATCTTCCCACAGGGCCTAAGACTCAACACGGAAGCCTATATCAATTGTCTTGAGTAGGGAATGATGTCCTGGATGAAGAGTGTGGCTTCTGAAAGAAGCTGTCTGACAACATGATCCTGTACCATACCACACAAGTAGGAGAACTCAGTCATTGTTGTCAGACAATTTCTGCGGCCACATCACACCTTACATCTGGCTACCTAACTCCCCAAAATGGGACCCCCTTGTTTATTATGTGTGGGGCGCAATTGAGCAGGAGACTGACAAAACTCCTATTAAAGATGAACTGAAGGCAAGCATTCACCAATTTAACAAGCAGAAAGTCCAGAAGAGAGTTGGAGGAGACTCGTAAGTCATCTGGAGGTTGTTATTGAAGTCAATGGCAATTGAATAAATTTATTCTTTAGTATTTCAAGATATTTTTGTGTAATTTTGGTAAATATTAGGTTGGTGCAAAAATAATTTCGTTTTCTCACATAGTAACATATGTTAGAAAACGAAATTATTTTTGCACCAACCTAATATATCTGTTAAAATCGATATGTCCGTGTTTATTTTCATTTTTACGTAATTACGACAATTTATCCATCACACACTGTATATAATGCCATCGATGAAAACATTTATGTGATCATACGTAGGGGAGATGAAATAGACAAACGTCGGTTAGAATTACCGTATATACTCGTGCATAAGCCGAAGTATAGAGTGACCCCTGAAATTTTTGGTATTCATTTTAACTCCTCTAGAAAAATTACCTGTGTATAGTACGGCACCCCTATATTTGGCGTAAAATTGATCATAAAATCTCGTACTATACGCTAGTATATATATATATATATATATATATATATATATATATATATATCAATAGAAACACTGAAAATGCAAAGATTTTTGTCTTTAAATTTAAATTCTAATATTCTGTGTACAGAAAATTTAAAATTAAGCGCCCACTGTATTTTCAACGTTTGTGTGGATGTGTAATTGCAACCGACCTTTACATTGCGTTTAATCCTTCCCTCCCTCTCTCTCTCTCTCTGAGAATAAACACACAGAGCAATAAAAACATTTAGTCTGAAAAGGTGCTTTTAAAAGACAAAAAGGTCACATAGGATCTTTTTCAATTTTATCAGTGAACTATCTATTCTTTATCTGATATCGCTTACTTGTCATATTCTCCCACGATATATAATGATGCATATAATTCCCATTAAAGTAATTGTCTGCTGAGCGTTAAAAGGTTACCGTAAGCATTTACTGTTTAAAAGAACTGATATTAAATTTCATTGGCTTTTTATTCACTTCGATTAGGTACTGTTGTTGACTAGTTCTATATTTGCATAATCTAAATGCGATGTTACCTTCCTAATGACTTTTATCATAATCAGGTACTAAATGTTTTTTTCCCATCAAAATGAAATCCTTGTTTGATCAGAAATGGATTGGATTGAAAACATTTCAGCAGACCCTCGTATAAATAGATGCGTGTGTGTTGGATTTATTTCTGCAATTTTAGATTTATTTCTCCAAAGCCAAGTGTAAAACAATATTTCTTCAGCATAATCATCGTTCATACTTAACACTTTTGTCAACGGGTTTTAAAAAAATAAAAAACAATCTTCTTTACCAAAAAACGACAAAGATTTAGAATCTAAGAATATTTACAATACCGTTTTCACGTCGTTACCATTTCGGAAAACCTGTTCATACCGGATATTCTAGGGTAAACAGAAAATGGTGTTAATGCCAAACTTCATTTGACGATACAATGCCTCGTCAAATATGTCTGATTCTTTTGAATGACGATTTAAGTCGTCGTTTTCTGTGAATTCAATAGCCAACTTACAAGTTTCAAGACTTTACAGATTTTAGCTGAATAACTTTATAAAGTGTGTACAGTTAAAACGATCTAATTATTTTTTTCTTGGGTGCTGAGAGAATTGGTTTACCCAACTTGGAGAAATTTGTACTCATCACTGTCTAACTGGTTTATGATCAATACCTAGAAATTGTTACTCTGAATCCAAAATGATTCGTAAGTTGTCGTACGGCCGAGAGCTATTTTTCTCAGAATTCCATGGAGATTTAGTCTATGGTTTAAGTTTAACTAAAGTCCATTTACAAATCATACAGGACACACATTGCGCAAAGAAATCGGTTTAGATATTCGCGAGATATATATATATATATATATATATATATATATGTGTGTGTATAAACACAGTGTAACCCGGATATAAGAGATTTTCTCTGGTCCCAAATTAGAGCCTGTGTTAATGTATATAAAATAGAGCAAACCCGGATATAAGAGACCTAGTCTCCGGTCCCGACAACTCTCTTATATCCGGGTTACACTATATATATATATATATATATATTGTTACGAACTTGTAGCATATAGATGTACCACGGCTTAAAAAAAAAAGGAAAACGTGGGATCTTTTCTCGGTCTTCACTCAGAAATGGAAGCGACACAAGGGAATCAACGAAGAACAGACACAAGACGATGGATTTCAAAATATAACATTTATTTATAAATATAAAGGGATAAAGAAAAAAAAAAGTACATTCATTTAACAGAGGGGAAGGGTTCATTAAAGAACAGAGAGTGCGAGCGAATACATACATATATATATATATATATATATAAACAGATCAAACCAAGAGAATCAACTTATCTTTCAGTCGAGTTGATATCTTCACACAAAGTTCTTATTCGCCGAAGCGAGAGTTCTGATGCTAAAACAACATTTTGGCCGTCCGGCAATTTTCCTGAATTCTTTTTCTTTCACAAGTGTTCGGGGTTCCACAGCATTTCGTATAGGCTGTTCGATGGGTCGATTCCGTTTCATAGCAATCCTTTCACCCCTGGTCGACAGACATTGCTGTCTTCTTCGTCTCAGTGAGCAGTCTATGTTGGAGTCGCGGCGATTTTGCCCAGTGACGTTCAACTGATGCTGGTCAGAGGGGAAACTGAAAAATCCTTTCTTCGATTCTGCTGTCCCCAAAGACTGTCACGTGGGTTCCTTTCGTCCTTGACCGGGTACGCAGGAGGATGCGGCGCAAATCACGCAGTGTTTGTGTGATGGCCAAAAGTTCATTCCACGTTTAGTGTGTTCTGATCACGTGAATCGCAGCAGGAGACCCTGATGGTGCCTGGAATTCACTCATGGTCAAACGCCTGATAGCTGCGAAATTTTGGAACCGGGTCATTCTTGCGTCGGGCCCTTGGCTTGTGGGTGGAAGAGTAGATAAAGAGGGAAAAGAATTTATGAGGAGAAGAGAACATGGCTGATCATGGAACATATTCGCTCGCAAGTCGATAGCGTTGGATTAAATTTCTATATTTATTTATTGATTGATTTTTCCTTTATATCTAACTAATTTTCGACGAGAATTTAGGGTTTTACTTTGGGGCGCTTTTTAGCCTAACGTCTATGTTGTTAATGAAATCACGGCTACGTGACAATATATATATATATATATATATATATATATAAATTCCTCCCAACCAAGGCAATAAAGCAGCTAAGAGCAAAAGTGTGAAAAATAACATGTAAACAATAAAAGAAAAAGTATTAAGACGGAAGATAACGACTGACATTACATTTTTGAAGATCAAACTTTACTGGCTAAAATCATTGAAAACTTGGAGAACTCATTAAGGTTTATGTACTTTCTTATCTATATATATATATATATATATATATATATATATATATATGTGTGTGCTTATTTAAGCAGCACTAATTCTTTCAAAGAAGTTATATCAAACAATACTAACATGGACCACGTTTTTATTTACTTTTTCTAACTTTTTTCTCTAATCTGTCAATTAACTTTCCAAAATTTATTTGTTCTATCCACCCTTACAAGATTCATTTATTGTCAACATCCGAGTACATTTATATAACACAAAATATCGTTAACGTCTATAGTTGAAAGTATTGTGATAGATACATTAAACGAAATTTGGAATGTTGTTCCTGAACTGAAACATCTTAGTTGGAATTTAGAAGACGTGTCATATATATATATATATATATATATATATTATTTCATCCCAAACAATGCAATAAAGCTACTCAGGCGCAATGGGCTACTCAGTGTGAAATAATAAGAACAAACAAGAGAAAAATAAAAGAACAGGTATTAAGACAGAAGATATCCACTAACTTTGCATTTAATTTTTTTGAGATGACTGGAAAGCAAGAAGCCAGAAGAGAAGTGCAGAAAAGAAAATGTTAGAATAGAACTTTCGGTTATATATAACATTTCAACTTCAAATGGTGAGACCTAGCCACAAATATAGTACTGCGCTAATATAATAAACTTAGTTTTGTTTCTTCTGTCATCTTTTCAGTGAATTTTACAATTCAATCCTCCCAAAATATTTTTTCTTTGCAAAACGGAATAAAATGAAATGGATTTGAAATTTTTGCAGTCTTCCAGGAAGATTTATTTATTGAAACAATTCGATAATTATCAGTGTGCAATATCTGCTGAATACGGCTAATTGAAAATCTTTCGCTTTAAATTGTAACACTGTTTTCTTCGAAAAATACGAAATAAATGTGCAGTCAAGTGTATCCGGGTCGAATATTAAGCCCTTTTTAATTCCGGGTGCTTTTTTTTTGCTATTGGCTGCAATGTGTATGTGTACTAATTAGAATCATTCGTTTGCTTTTGTCCAGAAAGAGCTCATAGCAACGGATTGTCTT